>JAMLFY010000007.1:35520735-36110735 GCA_030441495.1 Dalbergia oliveri
TTATCAGTAGCATGCCATTACATAAAAGGAACAGTCATATTCACTTTAACCAATGAAAATAAATCTATAATTTAGTGTGTTAATAATATTTTCAGAATTCAATAACTGAATAAGAGTAAATTATGATAGACATAAATATATTCAATATCAAAGACATAACAATAGATTAGCTTTTTTACTTTGGTTATTGCTAGGGTACCCATGATTTAGATGGGTACTGGAAATCAATACTGACTCAATTATAGATTGACACATGGACATAGTAATCCTTGTCAGCTATTCAATTTTAAAAATGAAAAATTAGGATAAAAATGAAAATTTAAAATATAATACAGGTATTATTAAAATTATGTAGATGTATAGACTTATAGAGTACTGTACCTAGTGTATTATAACATACTAAGTGACAAACAAGATCACAGTTTCAAATAAACAAAAAAAATCTAAACATACGTAGAATAAGATCAAAAGAACCCTAACCCCATCTCATTCCCAATCCATGAACCCCAATCCAACCGAAGGAGATTAAACAGAATCTGAAATCGCGGCGATAGCTTAGTGTGGTTGCGATCTTCACCTTCGCGAAGCAGCAGCAGCAGCAGTTGGCCACAACAATAGTTCGCGATGCCTTTCTCCAGATTTGAACCTGAATACATCGCCAATTGGAGCAAGGTGAGGGCAATTCGCGACCAAGAGTGCATATCACGAAGTTCGAAACCTATAGCGGAACGCTCAGTGCCATAGCAGGACTAACAGCAGCAGCAACCGGCGGCAGCGGAGCAGCGCTAGGGATGTAGAATGTTCCGGCGACGCTTAGCCACAGTGGAAGGTTCATCCAATACAACGTATTCGGGAACATCTTCCAAGTCACCGCCAAATACAAACCGCAATCATGCGATGCGTATGCAAAAGCGATTACGGCATCGTCAGGTACCCAAATCCAACCTCAAAGTTTGCATCTTTAAATTGATTTGTTTATTTCTTGAATAAAAATTTGATCTTTTTTTATTGGTTAAAAATTTTTTTTTTTATTTTGTGTGTTGTGGTTTGTTGAATGTGTATATATATATAGCTCTGCTGTGAATTCGGAGATGAATGAGCATGTTGCCATCAAGAAGATTGCTAGTGTGTTTGACAAAAAAATTGATGCAAGAGGTCCCTCCTGAGATCAAGCTGCTTTGTCATATGGATCATAAAAACATGAGTGAGTCATTTTATTAATTAAATTAATTTTTTATATGTTGAATTGAAAATGAATCTCTTTTTTTGTTGTGTAGAGATATGTGTGTGTTCAATAGAAGGAATCCAAACATCTTTAAAGGAAGGATAAGTTTTTGTGTGATTGTCGGTTGTTTGAATTGCGAGGCATTCCTTGCAGTCATATTTTATGTGCCATGAAACATGACCACTTTGACTGCATTCCTAATAGTCTGATCTGCAAGAGGTGGACAAAAGATGCGAAGAGTGACTCATTTTCAATTCAAGCGAGGAATCCGATGCTGGAAAATGGAAACTCTTCGCTTTTTCATTAGCTTCACTTTCTAATACTTTGAATATAGCATCCAAAAATGTTGATGATTTCAAGGAGATTAGAGATGAAATTTATAAACTCATAGTCAAGCTAGAAACTAAACATGACGCAGAGGAAGCCACCAACTATGTCACATTTGGTTGGGGATCCTGCTATTGTCAAGACTAAAGGTCACCAAGTAAAAGAAAATATGGATAAGAGGCCTGTTCCAATTGTAATAAGCATGGTCACACCATTCGAAGATGTCCATTGCTTTTAAGTGGGACGATTCAGTTAAGATAACATTGAGAGCTCATGTTCAGAATCAGAAAATGATATCACTGATGATGAAATAATTCTCATGTATACTGTTTCTTTATACCATTTCTTATAATTGTGATTTTAATAATATTCTATCATGTGTTTATCTGAAGTGTAGAAAGCTAATGATGGTGGGTGCAAGAATGATAATGAGGTGCTTCGGTCTAGACCAACCTATCCCTCAACTCGCAATGACAGTGCATCTAGTGAAGCTATCAAGGTTTGGTTAAAACAAGAGATAGTCTAATGATGTGTCTTTTATATTATGAGAAATTTTGTTGATGTTTAAATTTTTAATTATTTTCAGAATGTTAGAAGATTTATTGCAGCAAAACCATTGCAAAAGAAAGCAGTTAGCCGACATCAAAATTCTATTAAGGGAGATGTAAGATATACATACTACTTTTGTTTGTGTCTTTATTTAATGCATTGTTTTGAATGCAACATGTGTTGTATTCTGTAGGTAAATAAAACACAGGAATCAAATCCAACTCAAACTGGAGTTCAAGTGACACCAGCGAATGCTAATATGGCTTCAATTGTTCCACCTCAAACAAGCAATGAGGGTTTTGTTGGAAACAACCAGCATGTGGCAGCATTCCCACACTATCCAGGAACGCCTGTTTATCCCCCCTATACCTCTTATCCTATGTATGGTGGTGTACCTTTGTATCCACATATTCCGCTGTATTTTTTTGGTTCAAATTATGGAAGCACAAAACATGGACCTGATATTGATGATGTTAGTAAAAAACAGGATGAGTATTTTTTGGTAAGTTGTGTATTTGTCATGAGTACAGTTTGGTTGTTTTGATTGAATTAAACCATAAATGGTGACAATAATTAATCCCTGCACTGGATGTAATAGCCTTGGTATTGATTTTAGTATTGGTGTGTAAAGGATTAAAGGCAAGACAAAGTTTATTACTGAAAAGGATTGAAACTTGAAAGCCTTGTAAGGTCTACCTATATGCAGAGGTCAATGAATGAAGTTTACTGCCTGTGATTTTGATAAATTATGCCTGAAGCATAAGCAAGCGTGTAAGGAGGTTTGGAAGACACTTATAGCATTGCAGATGCTGTTATTATTTCTCTGATAAAATTGATAATACATATGGCAATTTTCCATTGTTGTGATAGATACGATAGTGAAAGTGATATCCATTGCCTTAACAAAGTTTAATTTCTGTCTATATTAGACTTCATTCAGATCATGAAATAGAAAAAATTTGACCTTCAAGTACTATCTTTTAACCATTGTTTATTTAATTAATTGGTACTAGTAGTACGCCATTGCATGGAGAAGCCCATGAAGCGGTGTCTGCCACCCCTTTTTCTTTTAATACCTCCCATCACCAAATGTTAATGCTGCGCGTGTGACAGGGAATGGGCATGACAGCCTCCCCACTTCTGTTTCCCCTTTTTTATTTTAAAAATTTTGTTTAAAATGGGGTAAAATGGTTGTACCTTCCTCTTTTCTCTCTTTTTTTCAAATGGAAATGGGCTGGACCCCTTTTTTTTCCAGGTTATGATGCACATGGGCCAAAAATAACAGTAAAATGAACCTAAAAAACGTGATCATCACTTCCTTATACGTTAAAATCCTGTATAACTTAATATAGGATAAGGAGGTTATATTAGACTTTGACTAGTTTTTAACATATAAGGTTACTTTTATTTTTTAATATTTTATTAAAAAAAAATTCTTAAATAAATAATAATAAGTAAAAATTTATAAATAAAATTATTTCATAATAAATAAATATTGTTAACAAATATTTTGAGTTAAAATTTATTATAAAATTTAAATTTAAATAATTATAATTAAAAATATATAAAAGAGTTATTTAATATTTATATAATTTATTGAAATAATAAATAATTATAAAATATTGAAATAAATAAAAATACTTAAAATAAATTAAATTTTAATTAATAAATATTTACATAAATATGATATTTAAAAAAATTATTTAAATCATTAATAAAATATTTTATTTTATTTTATATTTAATTAAAATATTAGAATTATTTATAAATAGGTAATAATATTTTGGCTTATTCATTCAGGGTTTAACTATTAGGTCTTATCCTATCAACCCTTATCTATCCAGTTGCACCCGGTCTAAGACTCGAGTTGTTCATGCTTGACCATATCCCCCAACTCTAGTTATTCATGCTTAATCCTATATTTTATAGCATTAGAGTTATTCATGCTTGATTCTATCCCTCAATTTGAGGTGTTCATACTTGAATGGTTAAAATCCAAATTTGAAAATTAAAAATAGAATAATAATTTCATTCCAGTATTGAAAATTAATCAAGTATCGAGTTGTTCATGCTTGACTTCCCCAACTCGGAGTCGTTCATGCTTGGCCATATCCCCAACTCAAGTTGTTCATGTTTAACCCTATCCCTCAAGTTGAGTTTCATGCTTGAATTGTAAAAATCTATACTAAAAATTAAAAAATAAATTGAAAATAATTTTTTACTGCAAAAGTAATGTTACAATTTTATAAAAAAAATTACAAAATATTAAATTTACTCATTTTAAAAATTTGAAATTAAAATATACAATACTCTTATCCCCAACTCCGTTTATTCATTCTTAACCCTATCCTATCTAAGACTTGGAGTTGTTCATGTTTGACCCTATCCCTCAAATCGAGTTGTTTATGCTTGAACAAGTTAAAAAATTTAAAAATAAAATTATTTTAATGCAAGAGTAAAATTACAAATTTTACAATGTAAGGGACTTCTTAAAACCCTAGAGTGTGTTTGGAATAATTAAAAAATAAAAATAACTTGATTTGTAGATTAAATATTGTGTTTTGATCTTTGAAAAAAAATTACAAATCCATGAGATTTGCTTACTTTATTTTTGAAATACTATTAAATTTGATGGGATTTGAGTGGAGTTGTTGTGATTTTAAAATGTAAAGTCAAATCAATTTAATTCTATTTTTTAGACTCCAAACACATTTTAGTGTATTTTAAACATAATAATTAATTTTTAAATCAATTTAATTTAATTTCTTATTTAATCATTTCAAACATAAGATTTAAGTTACAAATCAAATCAAATTATTTCTATTTTTTGATGATTCCAAACACTTTTAAATTATTAACTACTAGTCGCTCTAGCGCCGTCCGCGCGCCAACCTCGGTGCGTTTCGCCTCAGCTCCTCCCGCGTTAACTCTCGTCCCACCAGCTTGACAAAGCCCGAACCTCCACCTCAGCTCCCTCCCCGCGGTGTTCCATCGGACCCCATGTCGCCGCACAACCCCCTCTGCTCGCACGCGCCGAGCACACCGAGGTTCGAAGGCCGCGGTGACCAGCGTCCCTTTCCGCCACCGCATCACCGTCAGCACGCGATCGCGAAGCCATCTCCCTTCCTCCTCGCTGTTGGGACTTTGAACTTGTAGTCCTTTTGATTGAGCTTTACAGTCATTTAATTTATTTTACACAGCAAAGCTTAATCAATGTTAAGCAAAAGCTAACATGTTTGGATTTGTGTAGCCATGTATACTTTTGTTGAGAAGAAAATAAAAGAAAATAATGTGTATTTGGATATGTATTATTATTTCATTTTCTTCTTTTAATTTCTGTGGTGCCATGAATCAACTATGTTAGAATGGTACTAGTGCAAGTTGAACTGCATTTTCGCTGATAAAATTGCAATGTATAATTCAATATATAAGTAATTAAGATTGGAATATAATTTTCAACTGAGTGAGGATTAATAAAATATCATATATAAAACGATACATATACGTATATACAAACACACTCATATATTTGCCTTGGGTAAAATTACAACTTTTATCTATTTGAAGAAGCATTGTATTTAACTTATAAAAACCAATGAGTAATATCAAGCCAAATTGACAATAAACGTAAGATCAAGCCACAAGCCACATGAAAATTAAAGATGACGATTATATAGACATTACTAAGAGAAATTCTAACCTGTTGAGTCACCAGATTTTGTCAAGAAACACTTTTAAAAGTAGAGTTTTGGTACCTATATTCATAGCCTGTGGAAGTGCGTATTAAAGAAGCAGCATAAACTGATACAAGGGATCTGGTTGCAATAACCCAATTGTGTTGCACCTTTAAAAATTAGAACACCCAAAATTGGTAGGACAATATATCAGACTACTATAATTCCTATAGTTGTCCACAATGGAGTACTTGCTCCCTTCAAACCTGCTATTCATTAATGAAAATTTTTAGTTTTAAAACACCACAAGAAAAAGGTAGAAAATAAAAATGGAAGATAAAAAGAGCCATGCCTACAAAAGAAACTACACAACTACCATTACATATAGTTTACCTTTAAGGAGGTCAGCACCCATTATAAGGGTGAAGTTGGAATTGCTGCTTTACAACATGTAATATATAATATAACATAACATAAGGAAATAAAACTTCTTAATATATGAATTAAGTAAGGTTCGCGTCTTTAAAGGGTAACTGAAGCACTTTCAGGAAGGTACATTTTGTACCTACTAACAATTTGAAAGAGGGAAAGAGTTGAGTTCTATATGGATGGATAACGAAAGAACAGGGTTAAAATTAGCTCCTTCAATTTCTGCCATAGCAGCAAATGAGGGTCTTTGAATTGGACTTAGACCAAACACAACTCACTTGGTTACCTTTCACCCAATTTACATTAAGATATACAAGGTAGAAATAACATTAGTCTCTCACTTATAGCCATTTATGAGTAACTTCAAAATCTTAAAGATGGTGCATACCACCATGGTAACAAAGTCTTCAACTACATAAAGTGGAGCATTGCTAACCATGAAAGTACAGGCGGGGCTACACCAATAATGAAGCCAACAATTTAAGACAAAAAAATCATTTTTCACTTAGGGGATTCACATAAGATTATTTTAAAATAACTTAAGAAACTATTCCAGTAAAAGCACCTATTGCTTCATAAAGATCCATGCCATTCATAGGACACACTTAAAAACCCACAAGCCTTCTTAGAGATGTGCATTATCAAACCAAATGATATCTCAAACCAGCCACGTATAAACCAAAGGATGAGCCATATTAGTCATGACTGATAACAATTTAAAAAACAATATCAATTACAAATAAAACCAAAGCCGTAGCCAAAATGAAGACAGCAACAAAAACCAACAAAAAAAGAGCCAGCAGAGAATCCTCATTGAAAACCCATGCACCTAGCATATTTGGAATAAAAAACAAGCTTCCTTTTCAGTACTGAACTCTAAGCCCCATATGTCTTCACTAGTCAACTCAGTTATCCTCTTAAAATTAAAAAACTCATCATCAATGTCTCTGTTTTGTCCCTTCTTATCAATGTTAGGTAAATTGAATAAAAGAAACATTTCTAATGCTCTAAATTCTAAGAGTTATGACATTTCCCCTCATAAAGTTATCTGGCCACCCCCTCTCCAACCTCGTCCCTGAAATATATTACAATCCATTTTATATAGGGCTTTAAATCAGCCAAGGCCCAAGAGTGAACACATTTGCCTTCCTCATGATCAGAACTACAATAGGACACAAATCAGCAACCCTGCTGTAAATGCCACATTTTTAATTGAATATGTAGAAAAGCACCTTCTTGTCATTTGGCACTCCACGGGACAAAATGGGTGTACATTAATGCAGGGTAGAAAATGAAAAGATCTACATCAGGGTTGAGGATAAGGTGTTAAGCTAATCAATGATTGCTAGCATATCAAAAAGAACATGTTAATAACAAATTTTCTTTCTGGATAAGTTTTTGTCATGTGCTTAGAACCGTTAAGCATTAAGAATAATCAAACTACATTTTGGACCAACAGCTATTCCCATTTGCAATATTTATAAATAGTTGTGCTTTATATCACTATAACACAATAAGCGGGAACTAGGTGAACAAACCTAGGTGGGGTTAGCACATGGTTGTGAGATTCCTCAAACACAGCAACTTTCCACTTTTTACTTTTATAATCAAAGTTAAAACGAATCCTAGCAGGACAATTAGTTCTGGTCATTGGCTTATGTTCTTTCTTTCTATCTAACCTAGTCAAATGTTTCTTATGCCTCCATCCCTCTTTATTACAAACCAACTGCCGCCTAGTGATATCTCCTTTCACATTTCGACCCACATCATCTTTCCTCATTGAAAACCCATGACACCTAGCATATTTGGAATAAAATTCATAGGCTTCCTTTTCAGTACTGAACTCTAAGCCCCATATCACTAGTCAACTCAGTTATCCTCTTAAAGTTAAAACACTCATCATCATTGTATCGTTTTGTCCCTTCTTATCAATGTTAGCCGGTGTTTCTTCTTCACTGAAGCATTCATCGTGTGCCTCATAGTTATTATCATTTGAGCTGTCCCCAACATTTGACATCACTGCCTGAAGTTTAATTAAATTTTTTTTAACACAATCACCACCCACTAAATTTTAAAAATAACTTAACAAGTTCCTCAAACATTTATGAACACAATCATACAACTGAAACAGTAGACTATGCAAATCAATCAAACTTAGAATTAAAACCAAAAAGATAAATAGATGAACATCCTATGTTTAAAAATCAATAACAAAAAGAACAAAAAATATTTAAACAAAGAACCAGAAAAACCTGATTATGCCTTCCACTATGTTCTTGCCCAGCTGTGTTCGAAGCCGCTGTGTTCTTCGCATAGCGCTTCCTTTCTGCTATTTCCACTATGTTCTTCGCCCAGCTGCTGTAGGGATTTCAGGACGCGCAATGTGGGTGTGTGCCAGTCTATAGAATTGTGTCAAAGTGTATCAAATGGATGTCTGCAGAAGGTATCAGCAAATATCAGAAATACAGAAAATTATTGAGCATTACTTGAAGAGCTATTAAATTCAGATAAAAGCTAAAACTGAAATTTTTCTGTGCATGCTTCGAGCAAAAGCATAATTCAAATGGACATAATGGTGACTAAGACAATATAATCAAGATTCAGGTCCGAGAAATTGATTGGAAATAAAGAGACTCCATAATGACATCTGATCCCACACAGTTCTTAAATTGGTAAGGAAAAAGTATGCATGCTGAAATATACAACATATGCTATATGCACAGATTATGCCTACAAGAACACCATATAACCTTGTCATGCATACATTACATGTGATGTAACAATCAAATATGGAAAAATATAAATTAGAATGGAAAATCATTATGTCATTGCCAGGAAAATCATTAAGTCCTTGCCTCTCAATGGATGGTTTTTATTCCTTTGAACATTAGATTCACCAACTGGTCGTGTTTTAGGAGTGCTTTCACTGCTACTGTGACTTCCAATTTGTGCTTCGCGTGGCCACCGGAGGGATTCGAGGATGCAGCGGGTTTCGGCGATTGGGGGGCGGAACTTGCAGGTGTGGTGTGGGCTTGTTCTTCGAGCTACGATTCCTCTTTGCGTGGTCTTAGACCGCGTCACCCTTTGCCTTCCTATTGTCGGTACTGTTTGCTTCGGGTTGGCCTTCGACGGTCACAGCTGTGTCTTCCTCTTCCAAGCCGCCACCGCTGAGTGCTTCGCGTGGTCTTCTGGGTTTGGGGGTTATTTCTTATGCAATTTGGGGCTAGGTTTCTTAAGGAAGCCGCCGCTGGGTTAATGGATTGGGAATCAGATAGGGTTAGGGTTCATGGATTGGGAATCAGGGTTCTTTTGATCTCGTTTGGATTTGTTTTGTTTGATTTGAAACTGATATTGTTTGTCACTTAGTATAGTATAATACACTAGGTACAGTACTCTATAAGTTGTATACATCTACATAATTTTAATAATACGTGTATTATTATTTTAAATTTTCATTTTTATCCTAATTTTTCATTTTTAAAATTGAATTGCTGACAAGGATTACTATGTCCATGTGTCAATCTATAATTGAGTCAGCTAGTGAGGGTTCCAGTACCCATCCAAATCCATGGGTACCCAAGCAACCACCTTTTACTTTTATATAAGTCTTTTGCTTTTGTATCAACTTTTTTATCCAAATTACTGAGTAAATCGTATGTCAGCAAGGTGATAGGACTCAACATTGTTCTCAGCATTAACTCTAGATGGGCAATGTATGGTCATCAAAGCCTTAACCATAGTATTGACCTAATTGCAACATTACATGATAACCACATGAAATCAATATTAATATTCCATATTAATCATGACAATTTTTAGGTATAGGTTCTTTTTTGCATAGAGATTGATAACATGTAGCACATCAATCCAAAGATAAAAAATGCCAAGTTGCACCCTGAAATCTACAACAGAATAGACATTTACACCATTATAGCAGAAAATAAGGCTTATCCATGTAAGTTTCATAATTTAGATAATTGAGTATGTGAGCTTTTGCCTAAGAATTATCAGAAGGAATTGGGAAGCATAAAACCAATCAAAACAACATACACCGCAACCAACACATACAATAGCAAATTATATGTAGATTCTATGCAAGTAGTCATTGTAACCCCTCTCCTTGATTTGATTATTATTTGGACTTTTAATTTTTGCCTAAGAATTTAAATTTTACATCAACTGAACTAATTGGTTCATATAACTAAGTAAGACAAAATTGTGTGCCTGAGAATCGTTTAAATCAATTGAACTTCAGTTCATACTTCATATAATTGAGTTAAAGACTTAAACAAATAAAAAATTAATAACTGTACTGACATTGGAAGTGTAATTTTAGGTTTAAGCAACTTATACATTTCTGATTATTTCCTATCAACTTGTAAAGGTGTCAAGTGGATGCTTTATTATCACATTAAAAGAGTGATTTTCATATAGTTATAACTACTAAATTAAAAGTTGAAATTTGGCTCAAGCTTTAAGCATCAAAATTAAAACATTTGACTCCTTAAAAAGAAAAGACCTGATAAAAGGCTATTAGTTCAAGTTACAATAGTTAAGCTTCCTCCTTAATTATTGTTACTTTGATATTATTCAGATTCATTTTTTCACCATTCAAACTCAATTATTATTAACATTGTTAAATCAATTGTTTTAATATATTATTATTTGTGATTTTGAATCTTTTTTCGAAAAATTATCATAATAATTTTATATGAATTTTATTAAATGATAATTAATTTAATTTCAAAACTTTTAATATTAATTATAATTTTTGTCAGTAGAGGACAACTAAATTTTATAAGTATTTTTAGTTAATTTATTTAAATAACTATTTAAGACCAAAGTAAACCAGGTCAATCACATCTCTTATAATCTTCATTCTACAATGTCATCAATCACACTTAATGTAATGCCGAATTTGCTATTGAGAAAATTACCAAAAAATCCTTAGGTAATTTTTTCATTATTTAAAAATAATCCTCAATAAAAGAATATAAAGTTAGAGAAATAGTATGAGAAACTTGAATAGCAATTCATGTGAAAGTCGCAAACCTCAATTTTTCTGTACGTATAAAACAATACCCAAGTTATTTTTAAGAAAATAAAGGTAACCAATCTATATTATCTTTGAGGGTTTTTTAATACTTGATGGGGATTAAATGTGCCTTAGAGATAAAAATTTCAATTTCTCAATTTTTAATATGTAAAATTACCATTTACCCCTTAACTTTACATGAAATTATGTAATCTTTGAATTTGATTTTCACCCAAAGGTTCAAAATGACTATTTTAGTGCAATTTAGAATGTTCACAATCACAGTGGAGTTTTTACGTGAAATGACCATTTTACCCCTATGATAATTTAACTTGATATTGGGCAATGTTTGACCCTTATCACCAAAGCCTAAAATGGTTATACTAAGTAATATTTGGAATGTTCAAGTAATTTTGAGGAACTTTTATGTGAAATTACCTTTTTACCCCTAATTAATGCTTAATGGGTTTACTTAAATGATTAAGGCGATATTAGGCTCTAATCATTTTCAAATTGATTTCGTTCATTAACCTTAGTTAAAAATTAATTACCCAAGGTTAAAATAATTACTTAAGCTAATTAAAGCCTAAGATTTATTTAAGTTAAAAAAAATTTACATTTCCTTTCCTTAATTACAAGAATGCATTATTTTGAGTTTATGGTTAGGATTCATTTATAAAATTTAGTAAAATGATATTTTCTTATCTTAAGTTTAGAATTTATGTTACAAATTGATTTTTACGTCCTTGAAATTAACTTCATTCATTAATGTATAATTATTTATTTTACTTTGTCTTGAATTGACCTAAACATCTAACATTTCACCATTTTTCACTAATTTATCAATTTCTAACCTTTTACCTAAGTAATTAAATATCTAATATATGATTTACCACTCAATATAATAAGCAAATCTGATCTAAAAGCGTCAAACAGCGGCCATAATGCCCCAATCAGCCCACATTTTTTAATTTTCCAACAACAATACACTTGCACATATGTCCAAGCAAATCACTATTTCTTTTGCTTTCTTTTCCACAATTTAAGGCTATGTTTAATCTAAAGAAATCCCACTCAATTCCACTATAGGGTAATCAGCCACATTTGTCTCTCATTAGCACTATATTTTAGAGTTTTTCATCCATTATACATAAATAAAATTATTACCACCAATTATGCTTTTTTTTCTTTAATGTTTCCTATAATTAAAAATTGAAACAAAACCCTCCATTTGTGTAGCCAATGTAGCGGCCATACAGGCCTTGGGAGGCTATAAATATGAGCTCTTTCATTTTCATATTGCACACACAAACTCTCTTAGCTTTCTTGATAGTTCTTGCTCAAATTTTGCTCTAAGTTCTCAAATTCTCTCTAAAATTCAAGTTTTCTTCTTCCTCATTCATAACTAAGAGACTCCATCCATAAACCAATTAGAACATGACCCACGTGTAAATCCCATTTCACAGGTAAACCTCATGACCTCTAGTCTTTCTATATGCATATTTAATATTAAATCCATTTAATAAACATCATTTCAATTTCTAAGAAACCTTTGGATCTTTGAAAACATAATCATCATTAATAGTCATTTCTAACATAGTTCTCAAATTAGAAAACAATCATTTCTCAAACTCTAACACATCCTTTGACTCAAAATATATGAGTCTCTATACAAAGTATACATGAAAACTGGAATAATGTAATTACAAAATAATCATGATAAATCAATGCCAATCTATTCTATGGTCCAGACCACGTACAGGAGCATATATTTCTAAACAAAATACCAAAGATACTTCACTTCAAGTGAAGCTCGTAATTGGAACTTTCTACTCCTGGGAATGAGGTGGATTAGAAGGAACCAAAGCTAATTATTGTAATGGAAGAAGGGAGAGGGGTGAGTTTCATCAAAACTAATGAGAGACCCACCCATAATCTCATGGGACAACCAAGAACATAAATAATCATATATAATCATCAGACGGTTAGTACAATATCTCTAAAATTATATTCATAGAAAATATCTCTAAATTCTTACTTATCGAGAAATTATTTTCTGACATATACATAAACTTTTAAATCAAATATTCTCTTAAAAGCATCAATATTTTCTTGACAAACATAAATAACAGTTTACTAGAGAAACAAAATCTCTGGTTATGCACAATTCATGTGACATAACAATATCTCTTAACTCTTGGCACCTAACTAGGTCCCATTTCTATTTCTCTCCCTGAGCACTTTACCAAGGTTAATTGATTAACCCTTAACACACACATTTCTTATAGCCACTGTCTAACTCAATTAAAAAATCTAAATCTTTTCTTAAAGTCTTCTATCCTAGAGTTCACAAGCTCTAGTATATAAAATCAATAATTCTGACATTCATATAATCATTACAACATCTCCAATCATTTCTCTTAAAACTCTATTCTTGAAATCATAAAATCTCTAATATATATATAAAATTATTTAAACATGAAAACTCTTGAAACTCTGAAAGCTTTGGTCTCATATGATTACATCTGACTTTAGCAAATGTGAATATGAAATCATGCCCAAGGGATCACCTCTTCAGGCATTCAATTTCAAGCCCAGAATATTATCTGGCAATTGTTATGAATCATATTGAATTCCATACTTTTGAGTATCATAAAAATACTTATTTTCTCTAAAAACCCTATTATATACTTGTGCTCTACTCTGGAAATCATCATAATATTTCATAAATCTCTAAATATAATCATATTCATACTCTTGCTCTTTAATAAAAATCACTTTTAACAATAATGGTCCCATGAGTTTCAAAAACATATATTTCATGCTTTCATTTGTAATATCATATGGTCATGTCATAATTTACTGAAATTAACTCTAATGATCAACATAAGGATCATAGGATCTGAACCCACTCACCGTTTGAAGTCGGGAGTTTGTGGGCCCCACCAATGGAGAACTTGGAATGGCACCAATAACTGTCATAGAACAATTATAACTCTAGATTAAACTCTAATAATCTCTAGGGGCTCTATCCTTATTCTAACAAAATTGGGGGAGGACCCCACTTGATAACAATGAAAGAAATGATCGGTCCAAATCCAAGATTATGAAGAAATAAAGACATAATCTAACAGCATATACTTACCTTGAAGCTTGGAAATGATGGATTTGAGAGAGAGAAGAAAATTGATGAAGAAGAGAAGAGAACGCGGAACGCGTTTCTGAGCCCTAAACACGGCTTTTATAAACTTTTTACCGCCTGCGGTGAATGACCGCCTAGCCCTTCTTCCAGCTGGACCGCACGCCTCTGTCCACCGCCTAGGCATCCAGGAGGTTTTCCCCAATAGCCTTTGCTGCCTGCGGTCCCATGGCCGCTGGGGCGCCTCCAGGAGGTTCACTTATTTACATTTCTTAATTTATTTTACTTCCATTAACTTTAAAACATAAATGTAAATAAGGAAATACCCCCCATTTGGATTCAAATAAAATATCTAAAAAATTAAAATCCCAACACTAGAATCCAAAATTTGGGTTTTAGTTCAAATTTAGAATTTCCAAGATTTTCTAAACTTGTGGGCTAAAAACGAAACACTTAAAGGTTTGATAAAATTCATTAAAAATCACTCTTCAACTTATTTTCCCTCTAGGAACCATACCGGGACTTTTAATTCCAAGAATATGGTTCTATCATATAGCCCTCCAATGAGGTGTAGGATCCTTACTTAGCGAAATTTTGTCTAAGTTCTCAAACTCTCTAGGCTATTCAAGAACCTTACTTCTGGCCCTACCTTGGTATCACAATTCCCAACCTCTAAACCTCAAGCATACACATTCCAACCATAAAACAACTCTTAAACACACAACATTTACATTTTCAAATACAAAAACACAAGAAAAATTCTTCCTCCACTCAAACCTTTCCTGGCCGAAATCAAAATCATTATTAGCTTCAGATTTTCTTCTTCTCACTTCTTAAAAGATCAAGTTTTAGCTTTTGCAAACAAAAAATAACTTGGTAAGGAGTTTATTTCATGTTCTTTCTCTTGATTCTTTGCTTAAAGTTTCGGTTTCTATGGCTTGTTAATGACCATGGCTTGATGATGAGGAATCATGATGGTGGTTATAAATCCATCACATAATGAACCTCTAAAGCCCAAGGTTTAGTTTTTGTTATCAAAAGTTTTATGGAAAAATTGTTAGTTTTCTTTAAAATCGATTCTTTTTGAGCTTGATGATGAGTTCAAGAAATAAGGTTCTTGGAACTATGGTAATAAGAACTCTAAAGCTCACTTTCATTTTCCTTAAGATTATTGGAGTCAAAGAGTTTTATTCTCTAAAGGTCTTGAGTGATGAGCTTAACAAGATATAAAATAAACTTCCATCATGTTTATTTCAAGCTCTTGCATCATGTTTATATTTCAAGTCATCACCTAAATTCTAAAAGATAAGCAAATCGACTTGCACATCATGTTTAATTTTTGAGACTTGCATTATCATGTTTATATTTCAAATCATCACCTAAATCATTGAAGATAAGTAAATGGACTTGCATATCATATTTAATTTCTAAGCCTTACATAACCATGTTTATATTTCAAGTCATCACTTTAATTCTTAAGAATAAGAAAATGGACTTGCATATCATGTTTATATTTTCAAGTTATCACCTTATAATAACCAAGACTAAAAATGAGATTGCATGACATATTTATGATTCTTGTTATCACCTAAATCTCTAAAGCTCAAGACTTGCTCCTTTTACCTTAAATGAAAATTTAATCATGAACATTCTTTCAATATATAAATTCGGTATCATGATTATGATAGGCCTAAAGAGAGTTTTATTTTAAGGTCTTATGTGTCTTCAACATCTTGTGATGAGTTCAATCAAAAACTAGTAACTAGAAATATGTAAAACCGTAAATTTTGAAAATTCTAGAATTATAAATATTGGCTCCTGATTTGAGGTTATTTGATTATGTATGATATGGTTTGGAATTGTCTAAATATGTAAGACTTGCTAATAATTAGGGTAATAGTTATCTTTTCACATCTTAGAAAAAGTCGGTAATTAAAAAGAGTCAAAAACGCGATTTCTAGAACACATAAGATTCAATTATGTAATTTTGATCAAAGGATTTTAATTAGAGTTAGCAATTCTATCTGATGTGTCTATGTGTTTACAATACCATGTGTAATGTTTAGAAAAAGTTTTGAAAGTATTGACATTTGTTAAAATATCAAAATTTAGCAACTTTGCACTTTGACCCATAACCTTTAGAAACTGCAATTTGACCCTTTTTTTGGGGCTTATGTGTAAATATTGATAATTTGATGAAATGGATATGAATGATATTTTGTGAAGGCTATGTTCATATATGGCTTAGATGTATGTTATGTGATTTGAATTATGGCATGTTGTAATTAATTCATTGAGATGCATAATTTCATGTAAGCTTTATGAGCATGATACATTGAAATGATGAGTTATTAATGTTTGCATCTCTATATAATATGCTCAAGATTAAAGGTGACATAAGATATGTGGAAGTGATCCTCTAGACTCCTGAATTAAAGGTTATGAGAGGTGATCCAAATAGGAAGTGATCCTTTGGAATTAAAGGTTATGAAATGTGATCCTAATGCCCCAGCCCGCACTCTGGGAGTTTGGAATTTATCTTATCAAAAAAGGATAAGATTATGCTAGTGACGACTAGTTAATTATGAACTCATAACCTATAACTCTCAAAAGGGAGAGTATTAAGGTGGCCCCAAGGGAAAAGATAATAAGAAGTTTAAGTCACCTAAAAGAATTAATTATGTTGGAATATATATTGCATTTATTACGTTAAGTTTATCCAATGCGTATTCTATTATATCTTGCATATGATTATGGACATGCATTCATGGTAGTATGTTGCATTCATGACATTAAGATTCATACTAAAAAACACAGGGCTAAAGGTATTTGGAAATTAATAAATGAACTTTATGCATGCTCATATTTTTATAATGAAACTTGAAGTCCTTGAGGACGATGATGATGTCACAATGCATTAGGAGGTGAAAGCCCTCCTGAGATTCTTATATAAGTTTCTCATTCTTCTTCTTGTCTTTCCATCTCGTCTTCAAAGGTAGATGACAATGTTCGTGGTTGCGTTGATGCTTTCACCTGGTAGATGCACTTTGATCCTGCCAATTAGCTTCATCATTTTGTGAGTCATCTTGCTACTCCTACTAATCTTGCTCGTGCGCTCGGATACCTATTCCTTTCTCTGAGTGTTATTAGTAGGTGTCGTTAGTGGGTGTTTTTCCATCCATATACTATTTATGTCTTGTTCGAATGACTATACCTAGCCCAACCTCTGTTAACGGGCATAATTTTTTTTTTGTTGTGTATTTTGGTGCTTGATGTGACAGTTAATTTTTATGCTATAATTATATATGATGATATAGTTATATTCATGTAATTGTCATGCATGTAGGTGATTATTTTTATTTTGCGCAACGTATGGCTCAAGTTTTGTTTTCCAAGTCAAAAAAAAAAATTACCTATAATTTTATTAAAGTATTTTCAAGAGTTTAAACTAAAGAACTGAAACAAAAGAGTAATAACTAATAATTAACTTAATTACGTCCTGTTGAGTTAAATATTAGGGTGTTACACTTAATATTAATTTGGCAGGTGGTGGATGACTCTCACACAATACATAGATGAGTGACTAGCATCCTATAGCGTTGGACACGCCTCACATACATATGCAAACCCTTTTTTTTCATAGACACGCAACACTTTTATTAGTAGAGGACCACTAAAAATTATAATTATTTGTAGTTAATAAACAATTGTAATTATTTTTTGATAACTTTCATTAAATTATAATTTATTTGTTCATTTTTAAATTACTTTTTATCTAAAGTACTTACTACTATGTGTTGTAAATAATTATTGCTTTATAAATTTTAAAATTTATTTTAATATTTATATATAAAAGTTATATTAAATAAATTAATTATAAATACTTATAATATTTCATAGTCCTCTACTAATAAAAATTATAAACAATATTAAAAATTTTGAAATTAAATTAATTATCATTTAATGAAATTCAATTAAAATTATTACAATCACTTTTTTGCAAAGTAAAGATTTCAAAAAGACAAATAATAATATATATTCGGATCTACCAAAAGAAATTATATGTATTCAGATAAAAAAATAATGATATATTAAAATAATATTTATTTAACAATGTTATTGTTAATAATGGTTGAGTTTTTTTTGGTACATAATAATTGACTTTGAATTGGTAAAGAAATGAGTTTGAATATTATCAAAGTAACAATAAATTATTAGTTTAATTATGAAAGAAAAGAAAGAAAAATTTTAAAACAATCAAGTAAAAATTCATTAAATTGGAAGTAGAGATTGACAAAAACTCCTTTAAAGTTAATTAAAATCTTAACCTAAGAGGGGTTTTTAAATTAAAAGCAACAAAATTTTAGAAGTTACTAGTACTGACCTTTTGCTTTTAATTTAACATTTCAGACGCCTTTGTTTATTTCGAAACTTACCCTAGATTTTCGAGTTGACCGTAATGTCATCCGCCATTAGTGCACAAGCGCGCAGAGCACATTTGAAAAACATTCGTTCAAATCTCTCGTGTCGGGACTATGACTATGCCTTTGAGGATTAGCTTAGTGCACACAATTCTCGTGAGCCCTCGCTCGCTCCTCTTCATTACTATGACCTGATCATCCATCATCAGTCCGTTGATCAGTGACCTCACAATAACTAATATGGAAGCGACCTTATTCAACAATAGCGCAGCTCCTTTTTAACTATGCTAGCATTCAAGCATCAACCCCGCCTCTTGGTAACCTCGTAAGAGCAAAACACCGCGCGTGAGAAACACTTCCCCTCGCCCTTCGCATTTTTGAGAAGAGCATTGACGGGCGCGTGTTAGGCATTGTCGGGTGGCGCGGGTGGAAGATTCGCATAATCTCCCCCGACAGCTTGCTTTATGAAACGCTGCATAGCCAAAGTGCATACAAAAGTGGCCACTTTTTTGGTCACACTGTTTTTATTCCACACCGCCTTCCTCTACCTCTCTCTCTCTCTCTCTCTTGCTCTGTAGTGGCAGGCAGTGTTCTCTTTTACATTCCAAACCCGATTTCACACAGGGGAAGATCTCTCTCTGTCTGTGTCTAATTGGTTAGGGTACACAGGAGAGGAGAGAAGAGATGGGAGAGGGAAGGGGCTCCACTCTTGTCCACCTGCTGGTGGTGGCTTTGTGCTTGGTTGCCTTTGGGTTCGCCATTGCTGCTGAGAGAAGAAGAAGCGTCGTAAGCCTCTCTTTCTCACTTCCTCAACTCTATTTCTGCCCTTTTACCCACTCCTCTTTCCCTCTATTTCCGTGAACCACTAGTCTTAGGTGATTTCAAACACTGCCTCTTCAAACGTAGACAGAGATAGATCTATTCATGCTCGCTAAATATTTCGCCACTTCATTTTAGACTTTGCTAATTTCCGTTATGGGGTATCTTTTTATCTGCAAGGTTGGACTGATTGTACTTCTCTTTGTTTTGAGAAAAGAGTAATAGTAGTTTGTTCGAGCTTATTAGGGAAAAGAATTATGTTTGACCACAGTAAAAACGGCAGTTAAATATAACGTAGAGAAAGATGGTGTTGATTTCCGAAGTGCTGTGTTTAAAATTATGGTGATCACTGAGTGATGTGCGGTGTAGCTGGATAATGAAGTAGGTGGTTCACCCCTCCTCTGTTATCAATGTACTTGACACATTGTGATTAGAGTTGTTTGTTTTGTTATTATTCATTTGTATATCTTGGAACCCAACAATTTAACCCGATCAATCGGCATTGTGGCACTGCATATGGTATAAAAATTAATCCAAGTCCACTCCATACACTGCCTCCGTTTAGTGGAAGGCAGGTTTCAAATAGTCACAGTTAAACCTTTGTGAAAAAAACATGACAAATGAAAAGACACTAGGAGTGGGCTAATGATGAGGGGTCACCAATTTCAGTGTCACCAATTCTACTAAAATAAAGAACATATACATATCAATTGAATTGATACGTAGAAGAGGGAGTAGAAAGAAAAAAAATCTTACGAAGAACAGTGTTAGTTTCAAAATGGCAAATAAAGATCTCATTTACTAAACTGAAAAAAATGAAATAAGATGACAGGATGATAAGCGGCTGAGTAAAACTACAGCTAGTTATGATACTTTTTTACGGCCCAATAAATTGTGGATGATGATAAGTCTGGACTCTGCGGTGATCATACATGTCTACCTTACCTTTCAGTGAATGTGTTGTAGTTAATGCCATTGGTCTTGCTATTCACATTAAAGTTTCATTGAGTTTTGCTCTTGCTCCCTACCCGCATTTACTTGCTTTTGCTGGACAGGGAACCATGTTCAGAGATGAAAGAACGAAACATATTGCATCTACAATTCAGATGTTGCAACTGGTTATGGAGTGGGCTCTTTCCTGTTTCTTCTTTCAAGTGAATCACTGCTTATGGTAGTGACGAAGTGCATGTGCTTTGGGAGGCCTTTAACACCTGGTGGGAACCGTGCATGGTCCATTATATATTTTATGTCTTCTTGGTGAGGATTTTGAATTCTCACATGTCGACTTTTTATTTCTTCTTAACAAAGATATTGCATAAGATAAATTTTTGCCAATAAGAATGACTTGTTTTGAAAATGCATAGTTCTCTGTTACTCCAATTCGAATAATTAATTGAGATTTCATTGTTTGCCTCGCCTGTTTTGAGCTAACTTGGAAATATTTTTCTGTTTTAAGGTAATGCATTTTGTCTTATTCAAGTTACTATTCCTTGTCTTATCAATTTCCAGTTGACACTCATGAAATGCTACATGATTGTGGTGCACCTAAGACATGATATCCTACTCCTTTAATATTGATTATTGAGGTATTTGAAGGTCACTTGTTACATTTCATGCATTTCCAGGGTGGCTTTTATTATTGCTGAAGCATGCTTGATAGCAGGTGCAACAAAGAATGCCTATCACACCAAATACCGGGGAATGATTTATGCTCAGAACTTCTCATGTGAAACATTGAGGAAAGGGGTTTTCATTGCTGGAGCAGTTTTCGTTGTTGCAACCATGATTCTTAACGTTTACTACTACATGTACTTCACAAAGGCAACTACAACTCCAGCTTCTCACAAAGCTAATCGGGCAAGCTCCACTGTTGGTATGACTGGATATGCATGATGATGAGGGAGCACCATAATTTTGGGCCTTCATGTCAATGGATCTTTCTATTTTTTTTTAACAAAAATTTACAATGCTTATGTCACTATTTTGTAATATAATGGTTTTCGGTGGGCTTCACTCAGCTAGCTAGCCAGTGTTTTATAGTGTTCTCATGGATTTTAGTAGTCAGATGCAAACTATAAATATGGAAGTTTATGAAAAGATGTTCTCCTAAGCTAATTTTGGGAAAACAGTGATATCAGGTTTCAAAGATAAATTTCATGTTGAAAGTGTCAAGAATGGTCCTTTGATGTTTCTTTCTACAGAATAGAACTTCTGAAAGCTTCGTTGTGCACTTGAAGAATCAAGAGTCAGGTTCAAGCCTTCAAGGTTGTGGTTTTGTTATTGTTAAAGGTTGTGTTATTTAAAGAGGCAAGTTCTCTGGTGCAGTCGCAAGTTGGTGCAGTTGCTTCTCATGTCCCGACCTCAAGAGAAAGGCATGGCGCGTGCGGCCATGGAAAAGCCTCACTGGACGTCACTAAGCAAGACAAAAACCCCGGCAGCGGCTCGAAGTGAGGCGGTGAAAGGAAAGGGCACGAACAGCGGACAACGCCCATGGCAGAATTGAAGCGTGGCTAATGCTATGGTGGGGTGCGACTGAAGGCATGACGCACGCAGAGGCAACAATGGCAAACTGCATGACGACGAAGATGGGTCACAGTGGTTTGATGGCGCAACGGTGGTGCTGGACACACTGCGTGGTTAGGTGTGTGCAGCAAATCACGGCTGAGCGCAATGGAGGAAGTGGTGACGCTTGGGGGTAGTAGTTGACGAGATGGTGGCAGTTCCGGTAGGGTCGTGACGGAGGACATGGCGGACGTGTGGTGGGCTAATGCTGCAGCCTAACATATATGCTCAATACGGTCACCGCACTGCCATTGCGTCACCACCTCTACTTCGAGCTGCTGTCGTGGTTATCATCGTGCTTAACGACGTCCGATGACTCCATGGTCGCACACGCCATGCCTCTCTCTTTTGGCCGCACCATGAGATGCAACTGCACCGATTGCACAAACTTGTGGTTGCACCAGAGCACTCACCATTTAAAGAGGTATGTATGAAAATGAGTAACAAATTAGGTTGTAGGATGGGGTGAGAGTAGTTTGGTATGTGAGGAATTTTCGACCTAACTTGGTTCTGGGCTTAGCCTATTTAACAATTAAGTAATTTAGAATTTCTTCTTTTTTTTCGAGCACATCAATGAGGTTTAGAGTTGTTTTTTCTTTTTTTGAGGACATCAATAAGGTTTAAGAATTAGGTGTTTTTTAGTCGAGGGCATCAATAAGGTCTGTGACTTTATGTAATCAAGTGTATGGTTGTCCAATGGGCTAACCAAGTTGATGGATTTCAACTCAATCTAACCCAACCCAAAAAATATGGATTGGGTAGAGTCGAGATATGTTAAGTCCAAAAATCACGAGCTGGGTTGTGGTTTTAAAAATTTTCAATGCATACAATCCAATGCAACCCATATTTGTGTGGGTGGTTTTAAACTTGTGTGAAACATGTGTAATGTAATGGGTTTTTCTTCTTGTTGAGCTCAAAGAATTATTTTTTATTGGTCTTAAAGAATTAGTTTTAAAAAGAAAATCCCATAATTGTAAAGATTAAGAGTGAATTCCATAATTATGTCAACTATATCTTATAAGTAATGACATTGACTTCTTCAATTGGTTCATGTAATTTATTGTTTCTAAGACTTTTTTTCAAAACTATTATCTAGAATTTACTAACTTATACATTTTGAAACTTTTAATTGTCATGCTATCAAAAAGATTTGATAATTATATTAGAATTTATGTTTTATACGTTTAAATTTATTTTGTTCAACTATATATTTTGATAAGTTACAGTAGACAATTTTTTTATGTTAGATCCACGAGTTTGATTCAATCCAACCCAATGCTTGAGTAATCGGGGTCTAAGAAAAGTGACTCAAACCCATCCAACCCAACTCGCGAATGGTCCTGATTAAATGACAAAGGGTTGGTAAAGTTTTTGATAAATTTTATTTGGACCTATTATGTTGGTTTATTTTTTGGGTTCTGTTAAGGACTTCTTTAAGAACTCAGCTTAATGAGTTAAAAGTAAAAGTTATCAAGTGAAAAATAAAAGAATTTAGTTGCTTTAAGATTTAATATTTTTTAGTAATTAATTGATATTAAGTAATAAATACTATTACAGGTATTCAACATGCCTTTTTGAAACATATATCAATAAAAAACTTTTATTATTCAGGTTTTAATTCAACGGGCTTGTGGAACAAAAATTTGGATTGTGTTATTTCAAATATGAGACAGGCCCCAGTGTACTTCGACGCTAAAAGTTGAACAACGAGCTTAATGGCCTGTTGATGACCTTCTGTAGGCCGGACTAGGCAGATACTTAGCACCATGTTTAATGGCAATCACACAAGGAAGACGTCCTTGAACCAAAAAAAAAAAAAAAAAAAAAACAATGACAACGTTTAGGAGATGAATTGTCTTAAGCTAAAATCTCTCTAAAGTGCATTCTTACCATTGGATCAATTGATGAGTTACACACATCATACATTTTATTGATCCAAAGTTTGAACTCCTCATTTTTTTTTTTACTTTAGAAGAATTCTCACTTCAGAATATCAAAATCCCAATGGTTGACCCGTTTTTATTTTTCAATTAGACCCTCCAAAGTGAACAAGCGTTAAAATGCAAAAGTAAGAAATCAACTCTTTAAGGATCCATTTAGTTCCTTTTCTAGTAGAATTACTTTTAAAAGAATCAAGTTGAAAAAAATTGCTTTTAAAAGAACTAATTTGTGTTTGATTTGAATATATCAAAAGTAAGTTTAAGAAAATGATTTTTATTTAAATAAGATCAAGTAAAATTAATTTTAATTATTAATCCAAGAGTAATAATAAAATTTTATCTCAAAAGTATTTTTCATAACTTGAAATGTACTTTTAGTAGAATGAAAAATTTATCAAACATATTGGTTATTATAAAACCCCATTCTCATTCTTTTAAAAGTAATTTTGGAGCTCCAAAAGTGTAAAACAAACAGGTACTAAATTATTTGATGGAATTGTTATAGATTACTAATTTAAGGATGTTTGACTTCAGTTTTTGCAATTTTAGAACATTTTCACTTAAAAAGATCCATAATCATCTTATTGTTTTCCTGGAATTGCTATGTTTTACTTTTATGTAGACTTATCTTCCTCATTGTTTTTCCTTTTTTTCATGTTTTTAGATACCACTAAATATAACAATAGTACATATAAAAACATTTATTTTTTTATGTGTGAAAAATTCAGAATATAATTAAGAAATAGAGTTTTTCTTACCTAGAAATCTGGTAAGGGCGCATATGCCTCTAATCGTTCGCGTGAGTGGGGGTAGAGTATTAAAACACTCTAATATTCAAATTAGTAAATAAATGAGGTATAGAGTGATAAAAATATAGTATATATTAAGATTGTGTTATTTGGGTGTTGAGCTCGTTATATGTGAGAGGTGATCATGATAAGTTATGAGATAATCTTCTCTGAATAAGAAAGATATTCTTAGAATTTAATAGAGATTAGATAAATTTTATATTTATAGAAGATATGATATAATATAGGAGATATGATAGGCTAATAGAAGATTCGTATAATTGATAGTCAATTTAAAAAATATCCAGACTAAATCGATGAAAAATCTTTAAGAGCTATTATTTTATGTGGGCCAATGATGGGACCTCTAGGCCGAGATTTTCTGAAATTGAGGTCTTGGACCCATATTCTAGTTTAGTACAAGAATAATTCTGCTTTAATTAAATAATAAAAGCATTCACATGTAAGATGACTTGTTTGGATATTCTGGTTTTTTTTTTACGGAGAGAAATAAATTATCATAGTATTTTTTCTTTAAAATACATTTGAAGATAGAAAATTATAAATATGTTACTGAAAATTAATATATTGAAAATATTTAATGCATTCAACAAAAAGAAAACTGAAATTAAGGGTTTTATTTTTTTTTTAAGGATTTTATGAAGTAAATATTGAAACTGAAAATGAAATTTTAAACTAAAATTTATAATATTTTCTTCATAAAATTAAAAAATAAAAAATTTAAAATAAAAATTTAAAATTCAAATCAAGCATGCACTAAATTTATGGTAGAGGTTTCTAAGGTCAAGAGGAAGCGGCAAATGTTTTATCAAGATCAATAGATTATAGTGTCCCGTTTCATAATAAATGGTGGGCAGTAGATGGAGGCAAACCAAGAACAATTCCAAGGAGATGAAGGCAAAAGTAGTGGAAATGATTAAATAAAAAGAGCAAAAGTAGTACAAGGTAAAAAGGCATCGACTTTTTATTAATGCTCGCCTGCAGCAGGAGGGCAGGGATCAGATTTCAAACATCGCTTTCTCGTCTTTGTTTGATCTTTTCCAATATGTCCATTTTTGAGGCAGAAGATAAGTACTGGTTGCTTTGAGTTTTCAATATCAATTTTTTAATTTTATAAATTTTATAAAGAATATATTAAAAAGTTTAAAAATTATAAATTTCAGTTATTAATTTTTATTTTTATTTTTAATATTTTCTTTATAAAATTTAAAAAATTTAAAAAATAAAGATAAAAACTGAAAGTTAAACCAAACATGCCCTAACCCATTCTCTTTTTCTATTTGGCGACATGGATGTAGAAACATGCAGCGAGGTTACACCATATAATTGTTTGAAAGACGACGATAAATATTTTTACTAATTTTGTTCAATTAACAAGGGAAAAAAAGAGTTCGGGGACAATGGATCTAGGGTTGGTCTAGCTAGATGTGCCAGTCAAATAGTGTTGTTGCTGTGTAGACACTGAAAGTCAAGACGCTGTGCTTTGTCTAGTCACATCTTCAATCGGAAATGACATATCCTATTCACCCATGCTCTGCCCTTCAACCAAGTCACAGTTGGCCAACACATCACAGTTAAGTTGTACCATTATAATTTGATTTTTAAATGTTTTAAGCCTCCAGTTAGGCATATTTGGAATCAGAGCATACAAGAATGACATATTTGTGAATCAATTTTTTATATTTATTTTAAGTAATTTTGAATTAAATAATTATATAAATTATTTTTTATAAGGTAATTTTCTTAAAAAATTAAAGGTGTACAAATCTTTAAAAGTTAGATGTGATAGATAGAGTAAATTTCATACTAGTTTTTCCTCCTATCCGTTTCTATTATACAAGTGTCAAGAATCAACGCCTGAACATAGTAACGAATTCAGAAAATTTTTATATTAGAGAAAAAAAATAATACCTTAATATAAAAAAATAGAGTACTTTGTATCTAATTATTTTATCTCATTTAAAATTAAAGTTAGGTCAAACTCAACTAAATAATGAAAATAAAAATATACTATATTTATATAATTATTAGAAAAATTTTAAATTTTTATGGAGCACATGCCGCTCTATTAGCAAATGTAGAACTGTCCCTGCTGCGGCAGTGTTTTAAATTCTAAATTATAAATCGATAATTCTAAATCTTCAAATTTATATTTTTTACCTTTTTTTGGTACGTAGTTATTTATATTTTTATCTTTATTGTAAAATATAAAAATTCATAAATGCATTTTATGTCGTCAAATGTTGATTGTGTTTTTATTCATCTTCTTGATAATCTTATCAATAATTAATAATAATTATTACATAAAATATATTCAATATGTTGAAATACAAAAGTATCAAATCGTTTCCCCGACGGCATTTTAAATTTTTACGTTGTATTTGTTTTTTATTTTTTCGGTGGTGATTGTCTACTTGTCATTGTATTCTTTTTTTTTTGTTATTTGTTCTGTCAGCCTTTGTATTTTTGGTTCAGATAGTTGATGCTCTAATTTGGTCTGACAATTGGCCTAAGTAATTGCAGGTTAAGAAAAAGTTGGGGCCCGATGCTCTCGTAATTGACATATGTGGACCTAAGCTAGACCAGGTAGACTTAAGTGATCTGAAAATGGGGGAAAAAACGAAAATGTATAAAAAAATGGGAATGAAACAAAGGAGAAATGCTGCTTAGCCTGAAAATGTTTGTAATAAGAATCTTCCATAGAAAATATGAAAGTCATTAGATGAAATAAAATAGTTTAATCCACTTATTTATATCAATATAGCATCGCACCATATTATGTTAACAATTTAATTTTGATAGAAAATTACAATATTTCTATCCTCTTAGAGGAATTATTTGTCAAAAATTGCGGTAGACAAATTAATTTTTTTGAAAAAGAAACATATTTTGTAATCTCTAATCACTATTAAAAATGAAGAACAACTTAGTCATTTTTCAATGTTTTTGAAGGATTTATAAGATAAAATAACAATTTAGAAAATATTTCAAATTGCTTTTTAATCAAAATACAAATAGAATAAATAGGCCATTGAAACACTAATGAAATTAAAGACTAATTTATCCTACAATTTTTAATAATTAGAGACCACTAGATGTATTTTTCTTAGGATATAATTTATGCCTCACACAGTTTTTGACTATGACCAGATTAAAATTATTATTTTTAAATGAAATGAAACAAAAATGGACTGTTCATCACGTGGGTAACCCTGTGGATATCAAAATATGTTCTGATGATGAAAATTCCCTCCGATAAGAGGAATCTTGTTATCACAACAAGTATTCACTTAAGTGTGTTTAGGAATTACAAAAAACAGTTTTTTTTTCAATATATATATATATATTGGTAAAATCAGTTATGTTTGGATAGTTGATGAAAAACAGACTATAATCAAAAGTTTATTATTTTAAATTGGCAAACAATTTATAATTGTAAGCAAATTTTTGGAATTTTTTTTATTATAAGCAGTAGTTGATTATTTTAGAATCATAATACTTTTACTAAATTAATCCTAAGTATAAAATATTATATAATATTCATAATCATTTTATATCATTTTTAGTAATTTACCATATAAAGCAATACTTTTCGTACAATTCAAACAAAACACATTATATTAACACAACTTTTTAATCTGAAATATCCAAACATAAATTGATTCCTACTAAATTGATTATGTAAAAAGATGGTTATACAAATAAGTGTTTATTGAAATTAAATATTCACAGGAATCCTTAAAACAGCATTGCACAATAAAAAGGATGCAGCATACGTTGTGCTGTCAAATTAAAGAGGCAAACAACCAAAATATCACCATTTCTCACCGATTTATCACTAGCGAATTCAGAGGACAAAATGAGTCACTAATACGGAATTGGAGCAATAATTGAGAGCTTAGAAGAACATATCCTACCATGTATAGCCTGAGATGGTTCTTCTTTCTTGTTTTGGTGGTAGAGAGGCAAAGGGGAAGTACAAATTATATTTTATAGTAAGTGGAATGGCATTGCATTCAGAGGATTGCATCAAAATTAGGTAATTGATACCTAAGATGGTACGATCGCAAATGGAATAGCAAGAGGGAAGTGTGAAATCTTGTTACGTTCGTCAAACCTCGACACTACCACTACACACAGCCGCGATTCGCGGTCCATCTTCCTCGGCTCCCTACCATGTTTTCCATATGTACATGTCTCTCTTATGTTGTACTTCTTTCCTTTTTTTTTGTCACATCTTCTTTTTTTTGTTACATTTTTGTCACATCTTATGTTTTCTATCTCTGTCTGTCTAATTTAGATTCTACATTTTTACTTGAACTTATCAAATTTGTAAGCAAAAGCAATCCTTTTGAAAATCAAGGATTGCAGTTCACATCTTACCAGATCCTATTAATTATTGCATTCAAACATGCGTAAATAATCCATACTTCCTAGCCTACAACCTATATATTGTTCTGATTTTTCCTACTTTTGGCTTTGCAAGAATATCAATGATGTATATGTCGATCTGCAACATCAAGATTTATAGTGCCAATCATAACATTCAGTGGTTAAATCGAAGAATGCAGTATGTATAATTCTCTCATGTTCCTCCTCCTCACTCATCTTTGATGATTTGGGACTTTGATCGATAAAAGGATTCAACCACTTCACCGGAGGTTTAGAGGGAATTCCGTATTCAAGCAAGTGATGGAACTGTATATATGAAGGTTGGGAAAATATCATTTAATATAAAAAATCTATAAAATAAATATATTCCATGACATAAATTACTTAAATTTTAAGCCACTATGATTGGTTTAGGGGATTGGGGAGGGATATGAGTAATATGCATAAAATTTTATGTTCAAATCTCATTATCGTCAAATGTAATTTTTAAAGTACCAAAAGAATTACTTAAATTTTGTTAACCAAAAGATTAATTTTTAAAAAATATTTTTAACATATTTAAAATACATAGAATATATTATCAAATTAATTATGAAGATAATTGAATATGAAAGAGTACTGATATTCTTCTATAAACAAGTATAGCAGCGAAACAAGTATAGAAAATCCCTAAAGTTGTTTTTATGTAACTATTAAATACTTCGGAAAGGGACTTTAAAATTTTTGTAGCGTATATTTTCTTTAGAATCATTTAAGCATGCTAATTGTTGAAGCTGTTTGGTAAATCAACACTTTTTTTTCACAACATAATTTATTTTAAATAAAAGCTTTGTGAAATTTTCCTTCTATTTTGTATATATTATTTTAGTCAAGCATTAAAGTACAAAAAATCACACCTTATAATTATGAAATACTTTTACTAAAATTTCTATCTTAATTTCTAACATTTAATTTATTCATTTTATTATTAATGTCTTTCTACATTATTCACCGTTAGTCTGCTAAAAATATTGTTAGAGTTCAAATTGGAAATTAAAGTTCTAATAACCATAATAAATACTTTTTTTAACTAAAATATTAGAAAATAAAAGGTAGAGATGAGAGTTAAACTCAGTATACCATAACTCATTAAGACATATAAAAATTTACCATATAGAATGTGGGCTCCCTTGCTTAACCCTAATAAATACTTTATTGAATATAAAACCAATAAAATATTATATGTATGTATCAAATTTTGATGTACAGTATGTTATGTGTGAATCTTTTTTTTATACAATCATCTAACAATATATTATTGCATTGTTAAAAAGATTTAATTTTTAATATAATCATCTGAAATCCACGTATATAATTAAATATGATTAATTGATTGCATAAAATATTTTATGCTAATGCTATGACAAAATCAATATGGAAATATATTCCACATAAAAAATTAAAATATATTCCATGCATAGTACGTTTATAATACTTTTAAACGCATAATATAACTTAAGTAAGTGACGGTATGACTAGTTAATCACATATATATAATTAAAATGTTATGGAAGTTAGTGTATAAGATCTCAACAATATAATTAAGTCAATCAAATTAATTTATATTTTTAATAAAAAATCCTATAGTACAATTGAGCTAATATTACCCGTGAATGAAATTATTATATACTTAGATGGCATATTCTCACCAAGCTTTTTTTTTTTAAAATCAATTGACATGTGGATGTGGTGCGTTGGAAACACGACTTAGGTTTGATCTGAAAAATAACACTAATAAATAAGAATTATAAATAGATGAATTGACGATAAGCATATCCCTTTTTATATTTTCCTGGATATTGAAAAAACCATGTCACGGATTTCTCAAATTCAATGCACACTTTGCAAAGTCGCGTTTTCCCCTCACTAACCGTTTGCTCACCGACATGCACATTTCAAACGCAAGACCAAATTAAGGCAATGCCACGTAGTTACTGTTGACTAATAATATACTAATGACATAATCTGAATTCTTATAAACTAAACGAATCATGAGTTTAATAAAAAAAGGAATTATGAGTTTGATTTTAATTAACTATTAGTCTACCACTGTACATTAAAGTTCTTAAAATATCCCATACAACAACAATGTAATGTGGCATGAAAATTTTCTATGCAAATAGTATAAATCAGTATTTTAGCCAATGAGAAAAGCGAACACTGCTAGTACTTAGTACTGCAATGATAATGGTAAGTTTTGTGCCAAAAAGCACTTTTCTTATAAATTATTTTTATTAAAAAGTTATGTGGGAACCTAAATTTTCGGAACCTTAAGGGATAAATATTACGATTCTTTTATAAGAGAGTTTCCCATATTTTAAACCCCCTATTTTACAAATAAAATTTGTCCATGATTCAATCCATTTTTGTTAAACTAAGCCCCATTAACTATTTTTCTTATGAATACTAGTTAAAGATAAACTACAAAAAGCAGGGAAAAAAGATTTGCAATAATAAACTTAAAAGAGAATTATTATAGTCAACCATGATCACATCTCAACTTTGAATCTTAAACTAATAGATTTATGGTTCATTTATTTATACATTTCTTATTATATTAATCTCTTTTAATCAATAGTTTATTGTTTTTAAAGAGTTTAATTTTAATATATTAATAATGTAAAATTATTTTATACTTTTATTGAATCAAAATATTTTTTATTTGTATGATTTTTTAAATAGTAGGTAAGAGAGTTAATTACTATGATTAATATGGTAATATATGATTTTTTTTTTCATAAAAAATTACATTGATCATAAAAAGGTTTAAATATAGAATCTCAATATTCCAAACCCTTCACCATTGAATCAACGCTGGTGGATTATGCTGCAATAGTAACTGTTTAATGAACTTTTACGGTTTTAAAATTAAATTTTTTTAAATGTATACATCTTCTTGAAACTCAGATCTATATTCCCAGCAGTTTCCACTGAAATTATGTGTGAAGACTGGAGAGTGTAGTGCAGCATGTGCATAAGTTGTGCCAGTAATTTGCTAAGGTAATAATATAATAAGGTATTAGCGGGCAGTGCGGGTTTATGTTTTCACGTGGGCCAGTGTGAGCGTGGAATGGCCAAGACATGAGGCTCCATCTCTTCTCTCTCTCTCTCTCTCAAATTTACTAGCCGTCAATTGACTCCTTTGGTTTTTGCTCTCAAGTCACACTCTTACCATTACATTACATGAAAATCTCATCACATTCACATATACACACTCGAGACAGACACACACTCAGTCTCAGACACAGACACACCCCTCTCTGCAAACATAACCAAACTCCAAGTTTCATTTTCTTCTCTCACCTCCCCCCCCCCCCTCTCTCCCCAGCAACAACTTCTTTTTTCTTCTCATAACTCCAATAGTACAATTTCCTTAATATGGTTTGAACAAGTTAAGGAGTATCTAGCTAGCACCAAAGAAAAGTTAAAAAAAATAGAAGTTGGTGTTGGGGAATTGGGTGAAGAAAGGCTCGAAATTTATGTGTTTATTATTATTGTGGCGATGTGGTTCCCCGGAAGCAGCAGGAGACTCCTCTATGTGTATGTGGTGGTGCTTATTCTGGTGTTGTTGCAGATGGTTGGGGCGATTCGTGTATTCCCAGGAAATGCAGTGGCCAACAACGTGGGATTCAGCCACCGCATTATGGATAACAAGAGCAAGCGTCATCAGGATCTATTCAACAAGTACTTCAGTGGAAGAAGGACTTTTGGCCCAACCAGCAGCAACACAACTCAAACGGGCTTTGATGAAAGCAAAAGAAGAGTGCCCAGTTGCCCAGATCCTCTCCACAATTAACAAGTAGAATTCCCCCATCCAAATTTTCATCTCCGCCTTTGACTTTTTTTCTTTCTTTTTTTTTCCTCCTTTCTTTCTTCTTAGTATTAAATTTCTTTTGGTTGAAGTCTATCCAAAATACCCTCGTTTTTCTCATCATTTTCTATCTGGTATAATATGTATGTTCATTGTAGAACATGAGGGAAAACCGGGGTATTTTGGTATTATATTAATTAAAAGAGCAAAACGTTTCTTCTTTGGACGATCCAGAAAATGAATGACTATGATCATCAATATTACCATGATTGTACATATAATTTAAATTAATTGCCGAGGGATGTTCAATTTAGAGTTTGGTCTTTTGTTGGATACTTGAATTGGATCCTTTCTTGCTTTCCATTTGGCCTTTGTCTCTTACGGAGTGATTGAGAACGTGAAGCTGCTGCAAGGGCAGGCAGATATGTGTAAGCGAAAAAGGCAGGGATTCGTGCCTTTCTAAACTGTACCCTATAGCTATTACAATAAGAAAGCAATTATTTTTCCCCTTCTTCTCCCAATGCAGAAATGTTAGTACTGCTTTCCCTCACTGTCAACGGCAAAAGTGTTTGATGGTTCAGTAAAAGTGGTAAAAGCTAACCTCCTTTATAGAAGTTCAGTGCACACTCTGGATATATATATATATTATATTCTGGGCGATGATCCCTTTAGCTGCATTTGGTAAGCTTTTCATCCCTACTTATTGTTTCTTTCACATGTTCTCTCTTTACTTCCTTTGCAAATTGGGGATTGTTCATTTCTCTGCTCTTCTCCGCTTTCAAAAAGTTTTTGACAAAAAGATCTGATTTGGAATCTGATATGGACTAGCTAACTTTCATCAGAAAATCTTAGCCGTTGGTTTTCACGGACTTCTTAAGTAGGCATATTTATTCGCCCATACCAATAGAAATATAGAACACTCCATCCGTTTGATTTGTCTGCAGGTATTGACAGCAGCATGGTCTGAAATATAGGCTCTTTTTTATTTTTTATATTTTTCTTAGTAGGCTGGAAAAATAGAGACATGGCAGAAAATAGGTTAAAAATTAAAATTCACTTCAGCAACCTCTTCAAGTGAGGCGAATTGCCTTTGTTTCATGAAAGCACCGTACATATGATGACCTGTATGTGTTAGTCAAATGTATATTGGGAGTGTTTGGAAGATCCGTTTCAGTGTTTGAGACCGATGAATTTTCAGTGATCAATTAATTTGTACATAGAAGCAGCGGTTTTACAGCTGTGCTTTTTGCATATGATTCATATGTTCCAATGGATTTAATGCCAGACTCACACACACACACACACACACACACACACTATATATATATATATATATATATATATATATATATATATATATATATATATATATATATATATATATATATATATATATATATATATATATATATATATATATATATCTTAATCATTCATTCAAGCCACATAAATTTAGACACATATATGCCACATGTGTCTGTTACAACTTCTCTAGCATTTCTCTTCGTGCAGAATAGGATATCTCCATTCGAATTGCTTGCATGTAATTCATCTACATACCTTGGGCTTAAAACTGGAGGGCATTTTGGTATTTGATGGGGGTATTCACACCTGACATTGTGGTATGATTTTTTTTTCTGGCACTAACGTTTCTAATTGACACAACTATCTTTTTTATTGACATTTTGTTGTTATCAGTATATCACTTTATTTCGCTAATAAGAAAGTTGAATGCAGTAATAAATGAGATGAGCTATATAAAAAGAGATTAAAGTTCAAATCTTATAGACGACAATTATATGAACAAATATACTAAATGCATTTGCAAGACAGTCAATACCTTCTTTGATTAGCAATTAGGATCAGGATACAAAATTATTCTTGTTGAGAAAGTCTCCTAATTATGATAGGGTCAAGAGTAGAGTTACTGTAAAGAAAAAATGAAAAACCACTTCGTTTAGTGAAATGATACTTCCACCTCCCTCCCCTAGAACATTTGAATCAAATATCTATTCTTTGTTTCCTTCGTTGATTTTCGGTATAAAGTCTTGACATAAAATCGTTATTTTTCCTTTTAGTTTTAAGTATATAATTAAATATGACAGAGAATTGCAACTGAAATAATTGGCCTAAACGCAAATGAAAAAATAAGTGTGTCTTACATCCACATACAAACAAATATATGAGTTCAAGTTTTCAATAGATTATATGAGAAATTCAACATTATAAGCGATGTAACCAAGTGAATTATTGTTAGCGAGCATCTTTTCATCTTGAATTATTGGTGGTGGCGCTTGAACTTATATGCACTCATGATATGGCAACATTATATTGGTAGAGTATTCATTAATTTGGTAACATGATTAATAATTTAATCAAGTCGGCCATCTCCTGTCCGATAAGGAAAATGACCTTAACGAAAACAAAAAAACATCATTCCTACACACGATTAGACAACTAAATTTCATTAACAAGAGGAAAAAGAAAAAAGGTGTACGTACACATTGAAGGTCAATATGGTAATCTTAAGTTTATCTAAATTTTCCTCAGTAAAACGGGTTTTTTTTTTTTTTTTGTCAAACGTGGTGTTCTTTAAGTAATAATATAATTGAGTTGAACAAAGATGCCACACAAGAAGTTTAGTTTCAAATAGTAAATGTTATTAGGTGGACTTTTGAGTCCATATAAAGTAGTGTGTGTCCTTAGAAAGCTTAGTTTGTTTTATATAATTACCTTTCTGTCTCGTTCTACCAAAAGAACGTAAAGGCATAGACGCATTATTGAAAAGGCCAACATAGAGAAAAAGTGTGATTTGGTTGAATTCAAGGGAGTTGATTACTACCAGCTTTTTGTTCCGTTTATAGTGTGAGCTTTTGATTTATCTGTTGGTGGTACGTTGGCAAAGCCCCAAGAAGAGAACAAAGGGTTCTCGTATTCTGGTATTTTGGGTGCTTATGAGAGGGACTATAGGAAGAAACTGAAAATGGCAGGGAAATCGATATAAGAAAGCGCCACGTATTATGCGGCGAAGAAGTTGTTTTTATAAAAGCTGCCAGTGATTCGTAGTCTGGTAATTTGTCTGCTTGCATTTTGGATTTGGAATCAAATTGACTCTCTCATTCACCATTCTGCTTGTGAAGACAAGTTATCCCTTCGATGCATCCCTTGCCCACTGCCTTGCTTGCTCCTCTTTAATGCACCAATGCTGGGTTCTCTACTTTTCTTGAGAGTTTTCCATCATTTTCTATTGGCCCTTTGCCATTGTTTTTCTAGTCATTAATTGTGAGACCAATATTCCTTTCCTTGTCAAATTATGATGTGATAGACCCTCTCCATTAAATTTGTGTATGATATTTTCAACAGTTTGAATATGCACATGGGTTACCTTGCTGGCTGGGGCTGGGCTGTATAAATAGAAAAATGTTATTATATGGCCGACTCACATCACATTTATTATTAGATGAAATATGGACCTCATTCAGATATAATTGACATCTCATTCAATGATAAATGAGGTGTGAATCGACATGACATCTCACACTCATAAGACAAATACACGACCATATAAATATGTCCTATATAAATATGCCCTATAGACTATAGTTAATGCTGACCTATATTGCCATCCAACGATACCTCATGAGATGTGTGGAATTTGGGCTACCAAAGAGACAATAAGCTGATTCTGATGTATGTATGGGCTAAAGCTTTAATACTTACTACATACCTATCTCGTGTTGTGACCACATCGCTAAAATCTACTTTCATCAGTATATTTAGTTGCCAGCGAAGGGCCAGACATTTATATATCAAACCCAAATCTGCAATGTTTTATTCTTTTCCAGTGAGGCTAGTGTGTGGAGGTGAAACTTTTAACAAAATTTTAATCGTTCATTTATATATTTGATTTTACTTCATTTTTTAGTGTAGCCATGCAGAAGTTTAACAATGATGAAATATATAAGCTACCCGAGATCAATCTTTTATTATCTGATAAAAATTAAAATTGGATGATATTTGGAAACTTTTTGCCTATTTCTTAAAATGCATGTGTCAGGATGAAAGAGAGTAGAACAAAAGTCTAAACAAGGAAACACTACTTTAGATGATAGTTCAACTTTGAAAATCAGCTATAAACTTTATTACTCTACGATTTTATGTCTTTTAGGTACATGAACAAACAGAAAAAAACAGAATTAGAGAACATAAGCATCCTAGCAAGCTTATAAAAGCCACATGTTCCAAACATAGGTAAAGCAGGTTTACCTAATCCCCAGAACCTAGGCCAGCATATCATTCTGGCAACTTTTGAATGAGATTCTTCTCACAAAAGCCAAGAGGATTCAACATAAGAGCTACCACCGCCTCTACACTTAGGATTTTAGCATTTTTTTTTTTTTGTCCTTTTAGGACCAAAATGTGCAATGGTGATAAGGGCCTTGAAATATAATGAATTATTCAAGAGTCCAAACAGAAGCAATTCGATGCCTATTTGTAATTGGTAGAAAAGAGATCCTAAAATTTCCTTTTACACATAGCATTCTATATATCACTGTCGGGGATCAAGGACCCTTTCTCCTCCTGATCATCAAGAGGTGTCTGTAGGTGCAATTGAGCGTAACGAATATATACCTTTCGATATCTGAATTATAATTGAACTTCTGTATTTTGCGTCATTCCAGACAGTCCCTGCATCAAAAATGTATCAAACGGGTCGGTACCATTGCCCTTTTGGAGCAATGTATCAAACATGTATCAAAAGTGGTCAAAGTGTTAATTGCGAGGCAGTTGGTGCAAGGCCTAATTTAAATCACCTGGGCAGGCCCAAGGGCCAAGGCCTTCACTAAAACCTAGACAATATAGAAATCACGACCCAAAAAAAACAAGAAAAGAAATGCACTTGAAAATAATTAATTAGGTAAATTATATAATTAGTCCTTTTCAAATATATAATTACTTGTGTTACATTTTAGAGCGGAGTTGAACGTAAATATTGTAATTGAAAAAAATAAAAATCATTTTGGTATATTTTTATGCATTAACTTCTCTTCTAATGCTGGCCAAGGTGCAACATGAACAAGCTAGTCCTCCAGGAGCAGGGTAACAATGAAAAAGTATGGATAATTTGCAGTAACTGATAAACTCAAACCGCTATATTGTTATTATACCCAAAAAAGTTACATTTCACAGTCTTATTTAATTATAATTAATTTATAAATGGTATTATTTTTTTTCATAATTAATTAGTGTAATTTCGCTGCAAGTTTTTCAAAAATGCGTTTAATTTGTTCCATCTTCAAACATCACACATATATCTGTGCAACTTACAAATGAGTAGTTCACTCAAGCCTAAAATATACTTCCTTATTCCTTAAATAATTGTCAAGTTATATATGCATATTGGAATTAAGAAAATGATTGGTCAAAATTACCCTTGAATAATTTATTAAATTGCTATTTTTTCTTTCCAATACTCCAAATTCCTCTCTTCTTCTTCACTAATGGGTCAATAATATTTAATAAGGATAGTATTGATAAAAAATTATTAATACTATCTAAACTTTTGAAATGAATAATTATTCAAAGATAAAATGGAGTACTAGTAATTAATAAACTTTCAATCGAATGAGATACTGCTAACTTCTTTTTTCAATCCCAAAAACTATTTGAAAAGACTAAAATTTAATAAACATTTCATCATTTTTAGTCCATCATCATTCCTTGAAATTCAATATTCCCTCCCTTTCAAAATACTCATCCCGTCTCACAATAATTATAAAAAACCAAACAATACACATATAAAAAAAACAAAAAAATATCTTGACAAGTATAGAAAATTATATGAATGGCCAAAATTATCTTTCTTTAGTTATTGTTATTCATTTTAGTAAATATATTGAATACTTAACTAACATATTTATAATAAGAGTATAAGTGAAAGAAAAAAATTAATACTACATAATATTGTAAATAGATAGATATTTTAAAACATGAAAAAGTAAAAAATTGATAGTTATTGTGAAACGAGGGAGTATTTGTCAATTTAGAACAAACACGAATATAAATGATATTAATGATTGAGTAAAATATAGTAAATGGACCAATATATCCCTACATATTAATTAATATAATACAATGTTCAAGATTAATATTAAATGGGATGCTTTAAAAATGTGAAATTGATTATGAATAGCATTGGAAGAAGAAAGTTAATGTTTTATTAAAATATAAAATTAAATGATATTTTGAGATATAAAGTTGAAAGTATGGATAAATCTTCGAAATGGAAGAGAAAAACATAAGGAGGCCGCAGTTGGTCTTGCTTCTCCAAAGCGCACTCTGTCTCTATCCCTTGACTGCAGAAGGATTGACTCTGAAATTTTGGGTTGAAACTCGGTAATAATGATTGAAGTCAACATTTCAAATTGGGTTGAACTCAATTTGATCTATACTCTATGATACCTCATGAAAGAGCTTATGGTATACCTCCAAATTCTTCCCCATCTATACCAACTTATTTTACATGGACAACGCTATTGATCATACAACTATATACATATAGCTAGCAAGGCATGCATAGTTTGCTGAACTAGGAATAATGGTAGCCATCCGTATGGTCATCCGGACTTCCTATTTACTTATACACTTATGGTTTACGAAAAATTTGCTAACAGAAGATCGACTCTGTGCATAACATGGGTAGAGAACCCAGTCACAATCCTTTTGGCAATAGGAACCACTTCGAAACCCCAAAAACTGGCCTATTTCGCGGCCACGCTAGCTGTGTCAAAATGCAGTTGTGTCTCATGGTTGTCAGAAGCTTCAGTTCAACCTCGAAACTGAGTGTGTCTAGCTTGTTCTTGGAACCACACCCAACTCTCCCCTTTTGACGTCTTCATCGCTTGATATGCATTTAATTTAACATGCACAACTCCTGGTATTTTAGAAGTCATGCGAACTGCTAATTTTGGATCAAGCACTTCTCTCCGATAGGAAGAAGCATGGGATAGGGCAATAAAATTGTTAGCCATCAATTCATTACGTAGTTTTCCACATCAGTATATATACGATTAAACTGGTCTTATTTAATTTCCCCCTCTTTGTCAATGTGTTGGCATGCACATTGGTTGGAATCAAAAGATCGATTTGATGGGTTGTCAGATTCAGTTAACTTCGGGATTTTAATAATGTTTAACTTGACAACATAATTTTTTATTTCAACATCCTAAAAATAAATATCTAATTAAGATATTCATATTATTATTATTGAATATGATGATAGTTTCAACTTTTTTTACTCATTTATTACATCCAAAAATAATAAAATAAGTGTCCCAATTGGACACTCACTTTTATGTATTAAAATAACAATACTTTTCACAGTTAAATATAGTAACTTTTTGTTAAACCTAGAATTTTATTAAGAAAATCATATCATTAAATTAAACACGGCCATGAATTTGATTAAATGAAAGAAATAATAAAACTGAGCTATTTCGTTTATTTATGTGAATTACGACACAAACTAATTTTGTATTGAATGACATGTAAATCAATTACCCCAAAATAAAAATTTAAGATAACTTATCAATAGTACTATTTGTCACGAAACAAAATTTCATGATGATACGAATTGATAGATAACCAATTAGGAGTGAATTTGAATATGAATTAGAGAAGAGAGAAAAACTATTAGTCATCATAACGCAGACAATTTGTGCTGCGGTGCTGCCTCTTATATACGTATGTCGTTTTGTAAAACTTAATTCGTACCAATTAGTATTATTATTTTTTTTTGGTGCATGTACCGATTAGTATTTTTGTTATTAAAAATAAAAATCTTTCACTTAACAAAAAATTAGTGAACACTGATTTTTTTAAAAAAAACACTAATTACGTGAAAGAAAGCAGCAATTTCCGCACAGTTGCCTGGAAGTAAAATAGCTGTGTCATAATTCATTCCATATATGTGGAGATTGCAAATTAATGAAACCAGAAGAAAACCATGGGCGAAATATATTCTCTACGCGGACAACGCCCACAGTCTCTGTGCATATATACACACAAAATGGCTCTCCAAGGAAAGTGATCAAAGACAGAGATTTTGATTTGGAGTAAATGGGGACAATGTAAAGCACCTCCCCATTTTAGGGAGCTCCTACGTTGTTTATTTTTACCATTTACGCACGCTTATGCCCACAAATCCACAATGCACACGTTCCCTCGCCCACTCTCTCCTTTCCATTTTTACATGACTTAACCCACACATCTTCCTCCCATTGCTTAGTCAAAACCCCCCACATATTATCCTCATGTTACCAACCACAGAATCCTCCGCTCCAATTTTGTAATGGTTCGACTTGTAATTCACCTTTGCATGCAGGGCTATCATGAAACCCAATACGGCCAAATTAAATGAGCTTCTCCTTTTCACCTAACCACAGATACACCAAGCTAAAAAGATCATTATAAAAACAACCAAAAACTACTATTAGTTTACAAAACCACTGCACCAGTGACCAAGCCCATAACTTAGCTTACTTGCTAATTACATTTTTTCCCGTGCTGATAAATACCCCGAGTTGCAATCACTCCTCCGTACAAGTACTACCACTACTCCTCCAAACCGTACAAAGCCAGAGCTAGTCAAAATCCACCATGAAACTGAGCTGCAATGGGTGCCGCATACTGCGCAAAGGTTGCAGTGACAACTGCATCATAAGGCCATGCCTTGAGTGGATCAACTCCCCCAGTCCCAAGCCAATGCCACCCTCTTCCTTGCCAAATTCTATGGACGCACTGGCTTGCTCAACCTCATCACCGCCGCTCCCCAACACCTTGCCCCAGGTGATGATGATGATGATCCCTCTCACTAATGTTATATTGCCTTTTCATCATTTTGAAGATTGTTTAATTAGATGACAACGAAGAAATACTGCGCACAAAGATTTTTTTTTTCCTTTTTTTGGTCAGAGTTTTAGAATTAGCCGGCACCGTTATTAACTCTTGCATAAATGATCACAGCCACCCTTTAATTTTAATGAAATTCCGAATTTCATAAATTTTTTCCCTCAGTAGGATTCAACATTTCGGATATTGAATCGCATGCTTGGTAAGATTTTAATTGTACGAGAAGGAAAAAGAAAATGTAAAATTTGATCTCATATATTTGTTTTCTTCACAAAATTTTGTATCATATTATCAGTGCATGTTGTTATGCATCTAATAATCAAATCTAATTATATCTCTCTCTTTTTTTCGTGTACAATTACATCTCGAAAATGAATATGAATTTAATTAGCCTTTTTTGTTTTTTTCCTCCAAATTTCAGCTGTGTTCAGATCATTGTTGTATGAGGCTTGCGGGAGAATAGTGAATCCAACATATGGGTCAATGGGCTTGTTCTGGAGCGGGGAATGGGCCCGATGCGAAGCTGCCGTTGACGCTGTGTTGAGGGGGTGCAAGATCAACGGCGTGGCAGTTTCTGATTGGCGGAACGCAGGGACACTCGGTGCTGACCATGATCTCCCAGTCTGTGATATACGGCACGTGCCAAGAGTGACCGACCTGACCGACGTGAGAGAGAGAACCCGGTTCAAGAGAACCGGCGAAGTTATCAGGCCCCAACCTCGAGTGGGTCCGGTGGGCTCGGCTGCGCTGTGGAAAATGGGTTGGGATAGTGAGAGATCTGAAACCGTGGAGGCTTCGTTGCTGAGCCAGCTCGAGGCGAACCGAACCCGTGAAACCGGGGTCGACTTGGACTTGGAGCTCTCTCTTGGCTTCCATTGCCAATCAGCCACGAACAAGCCAACATTTTATTAATTTTCTGTGCTGTTTAATTTTCTTTTCTTTTAATTCTTGCATGAATTGAACTTCTGGGGAAAAAGCAGCATTACACTTGGCATAAGAAAAATGTAAATTTTTGAATGGGGCTTAAGATTAGGGACGGGAGCATACACTCAGGTTTTTCGTACCCAGACTCCTTCCTTTTTAGGCATATAATACGGTGCTTTGATTATGACTTCAGACCAATTGTATTCCCTCATGTTCAATAACAATAAAAAATAATAATAATAATAAAAATAGACTTAACATGAAGAAGGAATAATATTATTATAATCTTCCTTTTTCTTATTTTTTTCATCAACGAATGTATTAAAATCATTTCTTCTTTTTTTTTTTGGGTTCGTTGGGTATATTATAATCCATGTTTCAACTTTCAACGTTTCAAGTTTCCACGGCATTTCCGGACCGGACCGGTATTTAATTTCTTGCACATACGGGTCCGTACATTGGCTTGGCCAAAGAATGATGATCCAACAGAAAAATATCTGAGGAATGCGTGTTGACCAAAAAAGATAAATAAATACAAGAATGCCTTCGAAATATCGAGCACCAAATTCAACGAGACATGATATTAAAGGCTGATCATCAGCTGGAACATCGAATGCTCTCTGCTAGGGAGAAATGATTGGATCTCCGGTAGGACATTAGAGACAATATCCACTACTTGTTATTAGTACAACACTTACATGTGAAGCTTCTCTAATTAAATTCACGATTTACGCTGAGTCGGACATGTTTACTTTTTTGCCTATACTCTGTGCACTAACACTCAATGGAAAATGCATCTTGTACTCTCATGAGATGGACACTCTTCTTCGACACATGCTTCAGATGTATTGAAAAAAATAATAAAAAATTTAAAATAAGAGAATACTTCAAAGGTTGATGGTTAATGCGTGGGAGGCTGGGTTTGTAACTTCTGCATACAAATATCATCACCCATACTCAATCCGTAAACTTAAAGTATTCAAAACCGTATTACTCTTCTCAATTATGATGTAGAGTTATTAGATTTTGTGAGTTTATGTTGAAAAAGTATTTATGTAACAAATCTAGTTGTTGATAAGGGGTATGATTTTCCGCAGGTTGAGTAGTTAGTAATAGTGTAAAATGTTATTTATTAACAAAGAATTTATCTAAGAATATTGGTTAAGGAATTGAAAAAGAAAATTTCTTAATGTATTTGTTACACATTAACAATATATTTATGAAACTAATGCGTGTATAATTTGGTAAATGTAGAGGATATGGAGAATAGAGAGCATAAAGAGAATTAGCCAAAGAAAAAGGGGCTATGACTTAACAATGTATTTCCATGATTTATAAAATAAGACTATTATCCTATTTATATTAATTTTATCTTCTATTATTATCTTCCTTGTCAAATCAATCTTGCCTTCAAGGTTGCTAGGAAAAAAAAATACTCTTGAAATTCTAACCATGATAAAAACCAAAAATTAATTTTAAATATAATTTTTTTCCTATTTTGCTGTCCCAAAAAATTGAGTTCCACTGGGGTCCCATAATGTAATTGGACTGACAAAAATTTGATCAAAATACATAAAAAGCACAACATAAAATTTCCCAAGTTTTTCCTCAATTTGAGCTAGTTCCAAAATTTTCAGCACATGCCCACAACCCGCTAAAGTCTTCTTTGTGATATGGGCTAGGCCCCCTAGGACTAGGGTGAAACTCACACCCTATTCTAACATCTCCACTTGCTTGAGCCTCTTCTAGAAGCTTCCCTTCCTCTTCAGGGTTGCTGTCAGTGGTTGCTTCCACTGCACCCCATCGAGGAATTCAATGACCCTCATCTCCTTCATGTCATCCACTGCTACTCCGCCATCTTCCTTCTTCTTCGGAAGCTTGCTCACACGGACCCAAGGCAACATCGCTGCCCTTTGTTTCTCCTCCTCGTCGCGTTGGTCAAGGCCTCCATTGGGCTTCTCCACGACTAGTCACCACAGACGCAACACCTCCAACTCGACTTGGTATAGCCATCTTCCATTGTGGTTGCATTGCCACCGCCAGTTATGCCTTGAAGTCTGCCATTATCACCATGATTTGAACATCGTGCTCCTTCGTGAAACCACTATTGTTGTTGCTTGCTCCACAGTTGACACACAGAGTGCCGCCCACTGTCGTCGAGGAACCACCTTTGTATCACCCCTTCCTCACTCTGGAGCTATCAAAGATTGTTGCGGTAACGTCTCCTCTCCACCACTATTTGCATCGCGTTGTTAGCCACTACGGTTCTTGGATCCAAAAAAGGTACGTGAACCAAATATGGTAGTGCTCCAGCCACCATCGTTGCTTCCATTAATGATACCGTGTTCTGGATTGCTACCTGGCCTTTACGTTAACGGCTATGATGGTGTTTGTAATACCTCGATTACACATGTCCTTGAACAAGTTCGGTACGGCTTCAAGGTCCCGGGATCCACCCACATTGCCGAGAGGGCCTCAGATGCATGAAAGACCCAAAGAGTAGAGTTTGTTGTTGCTGTCATCGCCACAGCAGTCCAGGGTTGCTATAGCGGTCAAGGGGTTGGGCTGGTAGAGTTTGGCTACTCTGCCAACCACTATAACGGTCTCATGTTGTTCAACGGATAGCGCTTAGGCGCCTAGACCGCTAGCAATGCCCCTTAATGCGTGAATAGTGCAAAATGATGTTATTTTAATTAATGAGACCCCCACCCTATATATACCTCCAAACTCTTCTTTACCGCATTTTCGAACCCTAGTAGCTCTCCTCCTCCTTCCTACCTCTTCACTCTCATCCTCTTCCAATCTTAGCTCACCCAAGCTTCAGGGTAAGGATTTATCCATGTTTTATGTTAGATTTCTCAACTCCGTTCCATGTTTTAGAGTTTGGGTGCTATAGATTCTCATTGTTGTCAAGTGAGGGTGCTCCCCAATGTTGTTAGAGTTATTTTAGAGCTATCTAGATGTTACTAGATATTAATCATGAATCTATGTTGCTTTATGGTAGTTGTTGGCGTCATTTCAAGCTATCAAGGTCAAGTTGATAGTGCTCATATACTTTCGGCCCCAAATGGTAAGTGGATTTAAACTCATGGCCTTATTTTACCATTATGAGTATATTTGTGCATTTTGATTTCTATACATGAAATTAGAGATGAAAGTATGTATAGATTTGAACCTACAAGTAGAGATACGATATGAATGTGATTTTGAAAATATGCCCAATTTGAAAAGAGTTATGAATCCTTTGACTTTAGCATGAAAATGCATTTTAGAAAACCATGGGACCATAATCAACATATTATATGCAATGGAAATGTTTTACATGTTTGAGAAAAAAATTTATTAAGAAAATATATATTGTGGCAAGATTTCCATTGTATCAAACGTGTTTTCATGATTATTGATATTTCTATGTTTTCAAGACTTAAGATTTCATAATATGCTTTTATAGTACCAAGTTAGGTTATTTTGGAAAAAGGTTAGGCATAGTATGATTTGGTTTTTTGAGCACGTATGTTATTCTGATTTTAGAGTTTTTATAGTTATAAACCTTTTTATTTTCAAGTATGATATTAGAGTTATTAATTTATAGAAATATGCTAGTTGAGATATGAACTTCAGCTTTAAGGTACTAAGAAATATGGAATTCAGGATGATCACTAGCAACTGTAAATACATATTCTATGGGCTTGAAATCGAAAACTTACAAGCTTGGTAATCCTTTGGGCATGATTTCATAACCACGGTTATGCTAAAGTCAGATTGTTAGAGTTATATAAGTCAGAGCTCTTAGAGTACTAAGAGTTTTAAGAGTTTTTAGATCTAAATAGATTTTGTTAAACTAGTTCAGATGGTAGATATAGAGAAACGAAGTTAGTTAACAATCGTGAAAGAACATTAATCTCGGTACCAATTATCCGCTAGAGGACAATATTGTCTCCATATTTAGAGAAACGGGACTTAGTTAGGTGTCCCAGGCTTGTCCAGGATGCAGTCGCCAAGGACTGTTAAGATTTAAAACAAAAGCTCTTGTTCACCAAGGACTGAGCACCACTTTTCACTTGATAGAAATAGTTATTATATATTTATGTATATATTTTTCATGTTCAACAAATATTGTTTTAGACTCTACCACACTCTCAGTTAAAATGATTTCATAACTGATTATGAATTTATAAATGCTTGTTTATGAACCTGAAATGAAAAGTGTTTTCTTAGCTAGCTATGTATATAAATATCAAATAGTTTATTATTCCTGCATATATATTGAATTATGTATATCTGGTTGTCCCATACGGGTGATGGATGAGAATCCATTGACTGAGTTTGTTGAATTATCCCTCTTTCTTCCTCATCAGTTGTAGGTCCAGACACCGTTTCGCCTCCGTTCAATTGATGTAGTTGTTCCCAGTGGTGAGTCATATTTTGAAGTAAAGCTTAGTTTAGGTACATGTTAGTATTAGAATGCTCCAATATGTGTGCAGACGGGATTAAAGTCATGCTTTATTTCGAGATTATGTATTTAATTTCAAAGTTGAAAACATCTATGTATGTGTTTATAGATTTCGATAATGGATTTGAAATAGTAGATTTTGATTAGAATTTATGTATCAAGTTAGAGATGTATTCATGATTTAATTTTCAAATGTTAAGCTGATTTTCAAGATTTAAGATTAATAGCATGCTATGTAGTGAAACAATTTATGTACCTATGATTTGATTTTCAAAGTATGATTGAAATGTTTTAGAGCTTTGTATATTAGAGTATTTTAGCTTTATGATTTCATATATCAGGTTTTGGATAAAGATTGAGATGAAATTATGTTTTAGAATGGAATTTTTGTTATTTCATGCATTTAGAGAGACATATTACCCAGAAAACTTATATGAGGATTGAAGTCCTCACGTGCCAGTTACATTACCAAATTGAGTCGTGACAGTGGTTGATGACTTTCCCCTCTTCGTTTTCGCGGAGGTGCCCTTGACTCCACCATGGATTGCTTCATCGTTGGAGTTCATCGCTCCTGCTATCGCTAGTAACTCTGGTTTTGCTTCACGAAGACATGGATCTGGTGTTGTTGATTTCCTTTGTTGCTCTACGATTTCACTAATCTCATATCTTTCTGATTATTTCTTATTTCTCGAATCTGTTGTTCCTCTTATTGATTAGAATTGCTTATATGTTGTTTTTAATTTTTGATTACTAATATTGTTGGATCTGGTTGCTCCTATTATTGAATTTGAGTTTCTAATGTTGAATTCATTGAGGATGAATCCACAATCTACGTTGTTTGGCTCTATTCTTCCCTTGTTGAATCTGATCTGCAATTTTCCCAAATTTGAGATGAATTGCATGCAAAAACTCCTCTAATGTATATCATTGGCGTTTGATGATCTGCAAAGTACGCCACCAATCTATTGCAAATCCACATGGGAAAAAAATGAGGCAAAGAGAACATTTGTTGCATTTATTTTAGTGCAAAAATCCTTCAATTTCTCATTTACTTCAACAATCCATTCTTCTACTCTTATTCCGTCGAACAATGAGACTATTGGCCATGAAGAAGGTCGTGAAAGTCTTGAGATCATACAAACACCATGGAATTGAGGCATGGTGTTCAATGAAAACACCATTTGATGCATATATGACTTGGTAATTATAGAAGATAGAGAGAATAGAGAGGATAGAGAGAATTAGACAAAGAAAAAAGGGACCATGACTTAACAATTTACTTTCATGACTTATAAAATGAGACTATTATCCTATTTATACTAATTTTATCTTCCATTAGAAACATTATAATTGATAGCTAGCAGTTATTTCCTTCCATTCTTCAGCACCAAAAAGCTATTCCCTTCCTTTCTTAGCGGTAGCTTCATTCACTTAAGCGATGAGCGGTCCCTTTCCCTCAAAGAAAATATATGATTAACGAAATATGTCGCATACAATTTTGAAACAATTACTGTGTCCCCTGATGTTCAATGAATCAACAAGAAACTTTTTTTTTTTTGTTTCATTGATAATCAACAGGAAACTCTATTCAATGATTGGCACGCTAATAAAATCCCGTCTCTCCATTTCTTACTCAAAAAGCAAAGCACAATTTTACCCCTAAAAAAATCGTGGAATAGAAATCATTAAATAATAAAAACTGGTTTTACTGACAGGTTTTATGAGAAGTGTTTAATATGAAGTATCAAGTGCTTTTATTTATTTAAATAAATAAACATTAAACACATAAATTTTTCGTTAAGTTTACACGAACAAAAATCATGTGTTGGTTAATTTTTTATGAAAATAAATAAAATTTAAACATAATACATGAGAATAAATCAACAATGTACATCACTCGTATCAGAATTCGTAACAGGATTTTTTTGAATCACCAAGCATTTTCACTTTATTTCTATTAGCATTTTCACTTTATTTCTTTAAATAGAATGTAAGATTTCATTCATTTCTACTGTTTGACCATTTCATTAATATAGCAAAATTGTTATGTACAAAGTAGGAAAAGAAAATAAAGTGAAAACCCAGATCAAGCATAGATTTTCTTGTATAGACAAAAATATAACAATTCATATTTAAATACACTCATGACAAAGAGTTATGTTATTTATATTATTGATATCTGACATTTGGCAACTTATTCATCATTAGATGAGGTATGATTACTTAAATGGGATTCATATCTATCTAATGATGGGTGGAGTGTGAATTAATATGACATCACACTATGTGTAATGAGTATAAATAAGATATTTCTATAATAAAAGTGAATTTCACTAATTTTATTCAATCAACTTTTATTTGAGTGTATCTAAATTTAAATTGTTACACCGTCTCTACCAGAGAATTATTCTGTCAAGTACCAACATATAACATTAGCACGTTCTACAACAAAAATTTAGTGGTATAGCAATGAATGCTACAGCTCTTATTTATTTAGCAACGGAAATGTCTGTGCTGCAAAGGAAGCCTTCTTCACAAACCTCCCTTTCATTCTGGGTCTCTTCTCAGCATTCAATTTCCTAACCTCGTACCTTATTTTCTTCGAGAACAGCCTTGTTCTACGCTTCTCTCTGTACCTTGACACTCTTGCCTCTCTACCTCCGTCTCCCATTACTGGATGACATCCATGTCCAAACATTTCACCATAAGGATGATGAATATGTGTCCCGCAAATTCCCTGCATAAAAATAGCACAAAGCTTCTTAATTAATCAAACAACATCAACCAAATATCAAAGCTCAAATTAAAATCAGGCAAACCAGCATCCATCATCAGGTCTACCATTTTACAAAAGATTAGCTTAACTCCAATGTCTATAAGCATATATTCTTAATCAATTTAGCATATGCTTGTGTCATTGCTGTGGACGAATCGGTTAATTTAAAATTAAAGTTGAAATTCGAATTTAAATCAACAACAGTTAGTAGGACCAAACGATAAGGCTGCTCAAAAAGTGGATTCAAGAATCAGCCTTCATTCACTGGAGAGAGAGGGGAAAAAATGAATTAGTTGTGAATCCACTTTCTTGGAATAAAATTGAGACCCAAATTGAAGTATACATGAATAGAAAATAGGCCATGAGAGATACAAATTAAGCAAAATACCATGCAGTGAGGCCAGCACTCATCGGGGTCCAAGTTTGGTTTGTCGCCATTAGTCCATGGAGACTTGTCACTAGCCCAGGCACTGATTACTGCCTCATAATCTAGCTGCAACAGTCTCTTCCTTCTCTTACCCTGATAATTATTTTTTTCTTCAGGTTCTCCATCTTTCTCCACATCTTTGGCCATATCCAAATCAATAACCTTCTCCTTCACCTCATCATCATCACATGTCTCACGAGAGTCATAATCAAAGCTCAATTCAAACGGTTCTCTTCCTCCCATCATCTCCATCTGATGATCTGCCTCAAGCTTGCAGGCTGCTGCAACAACTTCCGTTCTCTCATCATCATCACGTTGTTCCACCTTCACCTTCTTCCCACTACGCACAGAACACTGCCAACACTCCTCCTCCTTGTTATCAATCAGACCAAGCTCTTCCATCCCCATGCACTCGTTTTCCAGCCCCCTACCCAACAAGCTCTCAACATCAGCAGCAAACTGAGCAAGTTCAATATCAGACGGAGGAAACCCATGCAAGGTTTCAACCCCATGATTGTTATAGCCCAAGCAAACCTTGCTCTCGCTCCCCTTGTTGCCCTTGTTTTCAACCTGATCAGCAGAAGCAGCTACTGCTCCTTGTTCAGCTGAAGTAACAGAAGAAGGAGGGCTGCATAGCTCAGCTACAAAAGGGTCAAATATGGGAACCCTATAAAGAAGCTGCTCCTCGTTCTCTTCATGGGAATTCACTTCATCGGAACCTTCTTCTGGCACCAGATGGAAAGGGTGGTTGTTCCTCTCTGCAGCATCGTTGCTGGAAGACTTTGGCGTCTGGCGTGTTGAAGTAGTTGAATGATTCTTCCCGTGCCTTGGTGTTCGAGCTTTCTTTGTGAAGCCATGGTGCCACGACGGAGCACGACAGTTACTGAGTTCTGCTGCTGCGTCGGAGGACTTGGACGACGCCGTTTTCAACCGAACTCTTTCGTGTCTACGAGCCAGTGGATTCGCTGAGTGAACGGAAGAGTCACAAACTTGGCAGAGGAAAGCGTCATCGGCAGCACAGTACCAACGTGCACGCTTCGTTATGCAGCTATCGCACGCTCTTGCGGTTTTGCCACCGACAGCGTTTGCCACGTTCTTAGCCGAAGTCATCACACTGTAACTAGGTTTTTGGACCAAAACAAAATTTGAATCCAAACCAAAGTGAATGTTAGGGTGCTAACAGCTGATTATGTTGTTGTTGAGTTTAGCTTTGCTTTATTCTCTTCTTTTCTTACACCTGGCACTAAAAAGGGAAGGGAATACAGAATCATACGGTACAATTATTTTAGTTTGGTGTTGAATGAGTGAAGGGAAAAGGGTCTGCCTGAGTGTGTAGTATGACCCACTGGGGGCGCTTTTGCTGTGCATTTAACAGCGAGAGATCGTTTGGGTTTGCACTTTTGTGACCTTTTCCACTTTGTAGGGTTGGGCTCTGGGGCCCACAAGGGAAGGGCCTTATCTAGTTTGTGATTGGAGGAGATTGTAAAGTTGATCCTAATCTGTGGCTTCTCATTGGCTGGCTCTCTTATCGGGGGGATTTCCCCGGTGGTGACCCACTTTCACTATGGATGAGCATGGACCTCTTTTCTCTTGATATATCCCATCTTCAAAACAAAGAAATTTTTATCTGTGTATGCCCATCTTTTCAAACTGCTAGAAAATTTTGAATGAGACTATTTTGTTAGCTTGTCTTGCTCCAGCGCTATACCTGGTTTGGCAATCCCTGATGCTCTTGTTCTGTGGTGTTCTGTGGTCCCCCATCATGCATTTCCCTTTCTCTCCCACTCGCTTTTTCTAGCATTTTCCCAATTATCTCTGCTTCAACGTTGTGTGACAATGTAACCAATGGAACCTAGCCAGATGAAATTAACCTTCAATGTAACTCGTCTTATATTATTACTACAGAGGATGATCATTTTGAAAGGTAGTTAGAATAATATGGTCACGCCCATCGCCATTTATCATGAAGCATCCGTAAGTTAACTAGATTGTAGTAGGGCATCGCGGAATTCCATCAATGGAGAGTCCAAATCCTAAGTTGCAGAGAAAGAGTAAGGGTTAACTTTTGGATCTAAAATTATAAATGTGTTCCATTTTAATTCCTAAAATTTTAAAATTAATTCCTTAATTTGAAATTTATTAAGATCACTTTAAATCCTCAAATAAACGCTAGTCAATCATTACTTTTTTATTGATATCATGTAAATAACACGTGGCATGGTGATATCAAATTAAAATATGTTTAATTACTTTGAAATTTCTCAATATGTCAAAATAGTCCTAAAAATTTATAACATGTGTCAAAAAATCTAAAATATCAAATTTCTCCTCTTTTAGTTCATAAAATCTAAATCCTTAATAATTCTTAAATCCACTCATTTTATCTCATTTTCACACCCTATTTAAATAGTTCAAATTTTTAAATATCCTAAACACAATTAAGAGATTGATTAATCCAAATTTGAGACCTTCATACTTAGCTAACATAATTAATTTATTAGCTATTATATTACATTTCTTAGAATAAATTGGGTTTTAAAGTATTAAAAATAGGATGAAGGAAAAACATTATATTATCAAGCATGGATGAAGTTCATCAAAGGGCTATTTAAAATCTTTTAGTTGTAATTTGAGAAGGAATTTGGTATCAAAAAATCTAGTATAACAAGGAAAAAAAACTTTGCCCCATGTCAAAATATGCAAAATCTCAAATATGGAGCTTTAATTAAGTTCAAGAAGGATCGTATCTCATTCAATCTCAACGATAATAGATTATGGGGAATCACCTTCTTTTAGGGTGGACAAGTGAATAATGATAGTGCCACATTTTGCTAATAAAGATGCATATGGACCGAGCTATTACTCACGATTGACATGGCAAGTTTGTAGTAATAAAGATGAGGAAGCATTTTAGAGACATTGATGCTAATCGGGCAAACACAATTATATCAATTTAGAATAGAGTATTTATACTTCTCCTTCCAACATATTCTCATCTTTATGAGAGATTAAATTGTTTACCATTTATCTAACAATAAGCTTGTTAGTGATACATTATTTTCTTATTGTTATTTTATATGAAAAATATATTTGTCTAAGTAAAATGTGAAAAATAAGAACAAAAGAAATAAATTTAAGAAATATTGAGAATTTAGATTTTATTAAACAAACTAAGAGAAATTTGGAGACTTAAAACTTTTTTGACACATTTTATAAAATTTTAGGACTATTTTATATTTAGAAATTTCGGACTAATCTAACATATTTTAATTTGGTGTTATGTACGTGTCATGTTACTTAACGTTTCATATCACTTATGAAATGAAATTTTAGACTAAAGAATTAATTTCAAAATTTCAAGACTAAAATGAAACGCTTATAATTTTAAGGAAATAAACTTTTATTTTGTACAGAGAATAAAGATGCACATTTAATTCATAAATCATTGATGAATCCGATGACATCATTTATTTACCAAAGTTGGAGGTATTTTTAATTTTAATGTATTAATAATACAAGACAGATTTATACTTTCATTTAATAAAATCTTTTTATTTGTAAGTCTTATAATGCCACGATAGCCAACCATACTTGTTGATATGGATAAAGAGGAGATTTGGGACTAGAATAGACGCATTAGGTTGACAAGTCATAAATATTTGATTACTAGATAAGAATTCGGTTATCTTATTGTTAAAAGACTTGGAAAGTAAAACATTAAAAACGAATGGACATAATTGTATAATGATGTGGAAATTATGAATAATTGATAAGAATTTGGGTATAGTTAAAATATTCAGCTGGCAAATGGATATAACAGTGACTTGCGAGATAAAGAAATGGATATTATAGTCATGTGGATACTTCTCATATATCACTAATGCCTCCAAAGTCCAAAACCGCGCCCCATCTGCAACTTTTCGGAAGGTTATATGGAGGAATTGTCATGGGGAAATATGTCGATATATTCCATGACGTGATAAGGACTGCCTGCTGCCATCTACTTCCTCTCTGTTCCCTTTCACATGTCAATTTGGAATCTTTCTCAGTTGGATAATCATGCCGAATTCGAAAGCTTTATTTCTTTCTTATTTCTAAAAGTTTAGATTGGGAAGAAAACTTATTCTAATTCAAAATCAGGATATGTTTTCGCACTTAGTAACTACAAGGTACTTATAAATCACATGCGAGAGAAATTCGATAATCAAACCCAGAGTTTGATGATACATAAGCAAAGATCAACTAAATAAACCAATCCCACCCGTGTCGAATCTGAAAGGTGAAAATAAATAAAAATGAAATCAAAATAAATTTCAAAAGCTTGTCATTAAATAGTTATTTTTGTTTTTTGGTAGACAATTTGGTAAAGGGACATTGTGCATTTTGTGCCTATACGCAGTCGGACAACTTCGAAATCCGAAGGTTAAACAAAAGAAGATTAATTTTAATAAATTGATTATTTATTTAAATTTTTTTATTTGCATGATATTTTAAATAATGAACATATGAATTAATCATATTTGCAACATATCAAAATAAAATCTATTAAAATATGAGATGACAAACACCAATTGCTACAGTTACGGGAAAACTCCCTTGTTTCATTCCTTTGCTCATACCTTTTTTGTATAAAATACTTTTAAAAAAAAAAAACAAAATTTGCACTTGGATAATGCTAGTATTTAGAATCCAATAACATGAATAAAAGTGACTGGGCCTTTTTGTCTAAGCAGACTGAATGAATCTTGGTAGTCAGATAAGGTCCGTCTGAATATTGACAAATAGTAGTTTCTTCTATATTGGGCTTCACGACCAATGATGAGTGTGTCCTACGATGGCGTATAACGAAGGGTGTGATAATTCCAAGCCCAAAACAAAGATAACGCGTTCATCAGAACAAGGACTACTCTGACCAAAAACAAGAAGGTCTAGTTTGCCCAAAACTGGACCGAATCCCAAAATGAAAAAGGTCTATCAATGCGCAGGCCCTGATGTGTCCGAAACCACGCACTTTGTTCACATAGTACAATAGCGATTAATAGCAAGAAGTATACATAACGAAATTCAAGTCATGTTTAATTTGAATAGAGATTGTTGTTGAACATAGTGTTCTATATAAGCAGAGACTATCACAAATGGTGGGAACAGGAAAATTGGAATAATCCAAGGATTCTAAGCCATTTCGGATAATGGGATTAAGATCTGAAGCTAACACAGCTTTGATGTTGCAGTGGAGCAACATTTTTAGCTGCTACACCATAGAGCTAGCAGCTCTGTTTTACTTGTGGCATTATTGTTTCATTTCGGTGAGGTTCTCTTCTAGCATAGATCCATTGACAACGAAGATGAACATGAAATGTTTTGAGGAATCAGTATAGTTTCAATTATCACGAAGATAAGTTCATCTTACATCATAATTCATTGGTGCAGTCTAGAGATGATAATCAATCCCGTAATCAGATCACATAAGTAAATGTAAATATATCACAAACCTATTGAGTAATTAGTCAAGCTTGCAAGCATTTTAGTATGATAAATAATAATGGAGAAATCTTTAGATACTATGAGAAAAAGTAAGATGTAGAAAAAATGGGAGATAATGATGATCCATGTGTCAAGTAATAGTATATAAATAGCATAAAGTCAATTTTCTTTGTCAATTTAAGAGTATCTAAGAATGTCTAATAATAATGAGGAAAAAATATATATATAGCAAAACTAAAGCACTGTGGAGCTCCTACTTTTTGTTTTCTTTTTGGGTAGGCAACTCCTACTAATTAGCGTACGCAGGTTAGGTCTTTTCAACCACTTGTAGAGTTGTAGTTGGTGTTGAAACTATAATGCTTTTAAAATACTTTCCTTTACTCGATAATGTACACAAGTTCTTAGCTTCCAGAAGACCTTAAATAATTATTTCCTTATATTATTTATGACTATGCAAGATCAAATTCATTAACACATATGCACTCTATTCCATTTTTTTTTCTCCCTCTTAATATATTTATCTATCATATAACGGGGTATCGTATCATATTAAATGGAGCCCCTTACTGGCCTCTATAAGAATATCATTTGCTTGGCTGAAAATGACTTGAGGATACGGTCTGCCATACCTCGTAATTACTGCAAAGTGAAGAGCTAGCCACAGTGAAGGCCTGAGAATTAAAAAACTGTCTATGATTGACTCAGACAGTGTCATCATCTGCTTTAGAATCCTGACAAAAAGGGCACATCTTAATAAACGCCAATAGAAGTAAACCGGTAATGAATTTGAATTCAACAACCAAATCTAACATGCACAAGAAAAGCCAACTGGCAAACGTACCCGGAAAATCGCCATAAAATTAATGATCTGCTAGACCCACATGGCTTATTAAAATCACATGTTCAGAGAGAGAGAGAGGTGCCATTTGACTCATTTCCCATCCAACTTGTATAAACAAGCATTTCTGAATGATCATTTTGATCATCAGTTACTTTTATAATCCTTTAATTCCTGCATATAGCAAGCCCAAGCAATAACTGCCAACATATTGGGTCGGCACACTTCACAGCTAGCTAGCTACTTTTGAAGCAGCAGTCAAAGTTTGGCTTTAACCATCCATATTTATATGACCTTGCTGCTTGCTGCCTAAGGAGTACATATATAACCAATAAATGGTATTTATTGGTCAATTCATAGGGTAATCTTGATGGACTGTAATTTATGTTGCACCCGTGATTATTTGGATTGACTTCTCATTTTTGTATTGCTCTGATATATACTCTCTAAAGCCGAGAAATTGATTATGGTCATTTTCCTGATTCAGAGTTTGCAACTGCAGCTATATATATATTCTAAATTTCTAATTCTAGTTTCGTTTTGGAGGCATTCATCCATCTCAGAGACATTGTCTGAAACAGGCATTTGTTGTTCCCACAAAGGCGGTGGCCATTTGGTCTTCATGAGCTCTTGGGCATGGGAGGTTTATTTCCTTGAACCATAAGAGAGTAATACCTGCAAAAAACACACTTCGAATTGTGCATTAGTCTAGAAGGGGATATAAACATGCATGCCAGAGTAGATTGGTACTTATAGTAGTTATGCACACGTACAGTGATGAACCCAATTAAGGAAGGTTATTGTAATAATATACAGCAGCAACTCATAAATGACCGGTTAATTAGATTTTGTATTAGGCTTATGTTTTTATGCCATACATATCAGAGGTGGACGCACAATCATTAAATAAGAATTCAATTAGAAATAAATCTGATCGAATATAGGCCTGATATGAGTATGATCCAACGTTCCTGTCAAAATTAAATAAAGATGTGATTAATTAATAATATAAAACATAATTATATTGTATCATAGTAGTGGAGAAGTGTAAATTCATGAAGACTATGTTGGTCAAGAAAGGAAATGAGAGAAAGAAAAAAAAGGAAAGAAATAATTATAAGTGGATTTTTATTTTCCATGAATATGTTTAGAAGAAAAGAAAATGAAAAAAAAAAGATTTTCTCTTGTTTATTTGTGTGAAAAAATAAAAAGTAAAACAATGATTACAAATGACAAGTAGGGTTTTGAGGCTCTTCTTCCTTTTATTTTCCATCTACGTTTAACGAAAAAAGAAGAAGATAAATTTTGCATTTTTTTTCACTTCTTATTCATTTCTCTTAATATTCCTTTCAAATCAAACAAATAAAATTATTTTTTTCCTTTAAATTTCTTTCTTCCTTCTCTCCTTTTTTCCCTTCAATTTGTCACTGAACCAAACAAAGCCAAAGAGGTAAATTGGCGTCAACCTTTAACAGATAGCAAAGCAAATGATCTGACCTCGGTCTGAGCTTTATCAAATTGCACTGTATAATGCATTAATACAACGACTAGCGTGACAAGTATATATGAGATGTCCGTGATCCCTTTTGAAAAGCAACCTAATTAGCTGTCAGGATTTGGATATTGTCACTTTCTAATGCTATATGCTAAGCTACGTTGAAAACTACAGGAATACGAAACCTGTCAAGTAATCTATGAAGTTACACTGTTCCACACTGAACGAATTTAAGGTGAAAATATCGCTTAATTTTTTGACAATTCTTTTGTGTCAATCAATTTTTGGGATATTGAGTTAAGCACAAATTCAACTCAACTTAACAACATGAAGTGTATGGAAGAAAGACAAATACTGGCTCTCTGGTTCAGTGCAAGTCAAATTTGTCCTGCGCTATGGACATGCATATATTGAAGTATATAAAATGCACATATTATCTGCAGTGCAGTGACCAAAAATACCTTGTAGCGAAACTCTTTAATGAGAATTGGTCTCATGGACCAACGCGCTTTACCTTGGAGCTTGGACATCCTGTGATCGTACAATCCCGCCTACCCCTCCTTTTATTTCATACGAGGGGCATCCTTGAATTAGTTTTTGATAGCCAATTTATGAAAATTAGATTCCGGTAAATATATTAGTCAAGTAATAAAAAGCGAATAAAGGACCGTTCCTACGGGGATTAAAATCAAGTGTCAGTTCAATTGAGTTATTTATTATCTAGGAAAAATGTCAATAATATAGAACTCAAATTAAATAGAAAATTAAAAATAGATTGTTGAGAAATATTGATGGAAGATGGATGTTAGGGGTCAATTTCATCAAAGTTTCCTAAATTGCACTACCTAATTGTTAAGATCATTTTCTAATAATTTTATTCCTGGTTGAATTTCTCATTACCAATAATTATAACATGATCTCTTATTACTATAATCCTCTTAAGATGAACCAATAGTTCAACTCGTCATTTTATTTTAAATTTATCCTATGGATGAAGAATAAGAATTTGTAAAGATCACACATATAAGCATTTCTATCTCTAGCTGTTTTGATTTATGTTAAATTTTTTTAGAAAAAATGAAATCTTTTTCAATAATATAAAACCATTCATCAATTAATCGATGGCCAAACCAATAACAACATTAAGATTGCTACAAAATAAGGAATAAATTAAAAGAAAATTCAAATAATAAAAAGGATGCAATTTCCTAAGACATCATCTTTCTAACACCTTTGAGAGTTTAGAAAGATACAGATGAAGAGATAACTCTAAAACTCAAAAGTAAAATGTGTAAAAGTAAAAGTAAAAAGTGTCATGAATAAACTAAAAATAACCTATTTATACTTAAAAGTGAAACTAACAAAGATAATTAAAAATAAAAGAAAAAAGAGTAAACACCAGAAATTGGTCTCTAACAATTTCATTAATAGACAAATTAGTCCTTAACAAAAAATATTAGTGTTGAAATCCTTCACAATTATAAAAATAGGACACTATAGATCCTTGACAATTTCATTGATGGACAAATTAGTTCATAACAATAAAAGATTAGCGTCAGATTCCTTACAATTGGAAAAATATGACATATAGGCCCCTGACTCATCTAAAATTTTAAATACAAACGAGAACTTTAATTTTTGATTTATATGACACTTATTAATTCTAATCAATATTAACTAAAATATACCCACACTACGAGAAACATGCGGGATACCGATGGTAATTTCGACGGTGCGTAACGACGTATTCGGGTTGTTGCCTTTTTGGAAATAATTATGGTTGTTAATAATGTGGACCACACACCTTCGGTAACCAGTCGGTAAATGCTAGCACCACCACGTGCCACTTGGTGCGCATAGTGTCGACATTATTCCTGATGGTGGTTACATCATTATGTTTTATTTTTATTTATTTTTAAATTTATCGATGGGTTATCGACGGTATTTATAATTTATTTTTTATTTAATTTTATTAAATATTACCAACAATAGGTACATTGTGTTTTATTTTATTTATTGTAAAATAAAACGGGAGTGACTAATATTATTATTAAATATTACTAACTAGTTTACGACGTATTTTATAATTTATTTTTATTTAATTTTATTAAATATTACTGAACTGAAAATCGATGGCTATATTTTTTTGTTTTATTTATTGTATTTTTTTATTAAATATTACCGATTTGATTACCAATGGATATTTTATAATTTATGTTTATTTGATTTTATTAAATATTATCGACTAAAAATCGACAAGTATATTAATTTTATTACTTTTATTAATATCTTTATTTAAAATTATTAATTATTAAATATTACTAACTGATTTACCAACGGGTTGAAATTTAACAAGTTGCGCGCAACATTTGGTATTCTAGATTGTTCGACGGTAATCGTCGATAATTACCTGCATGTTGAAATGCACCATTTCACTTAATGGGTGTCCGTCGGAAACCGCTTATACCCCGTATGAGTCTTCTTCCTCCTCACTCGCAAACCTTCTCTCACTCTAATCACGCGCGCGCTTTCTTTTGCTCCGTGTGCCGCCACCAAGTTTCGTTCGAGAAACGGAAACCACCATTACGATCTACAGGCTTTGGTGAGCATTTTAATCAGTTTACTTTTTTGATTTGGTTTACTTTTTCGTTCATTTATGAGTGCTCATAGTGTTGTGTTTCGTTGCATTGGTCAGTAATTATTGTTGTTAATTTATTAATGTAGAAGTTTTGTTTTAGGGTGACAACGATTATCAATTTTGGGATCGGTTTGGTATTCTTTTCTTTATATTATTTTATTTTTTCTATATATATAAGTGTGTTGATTTAAATTTATCATATTAGATTTTCAGGATTTGATTTGATTGGATGCCAAGAGCTTTCCCATATTTTGTATTTTTTTTTACGACTATAGAGGTTAGTAACTAAATCCCTATTATTTATATCGTTTAATGGTTTAATATGTATGTAGGATATATAGAGACTTATGTTTTCTAGGATAGAGTTGTTGGAAATGGGGATTGCATAACTAGGGAAAGGGCGTAAAGGTCCTTCCGACTTGTTTACATTGTTTGCTATGAGATTCTTTGTATTTACCGAGATTGCAGGATGCATGTTATGCAGTTATAACGAGATGCACAATAGAACGGTTTTTAAGATTATGTGAATTAGATGTAATTATTATAATGTATACTATTTCACTATATCTATTTTGTTGTTGATATTTATAATAATATCTATAACTGTTGAATTTACTAAAATATATAACGATGGAAACTTCAAATTTAAGGGAAGATGCTATCGAAATTTTGTTAAAATTTTTTGTAGGTCAATAGATTAAAAAAAAGTAACTATTGTTAAAAAAACTTAAAAGCTAGTTAAATTTTTGTTTATAAAGCAAAATTTAAATAAAACTTAAAAATTGGATGACTGTGTTTTAAAGACCAAGTAAAATAAATATCTAACAACAGAATCTCCTAATTTAAGGTGAGAGCGTCGAAATTTTCCTAAAATATTTTTAGGAAAAAATGATGAAATAAAAGTAATTATTGTATTAAAAAAACATAAAAGCCAATTGGATTTGTTTTAAAGCAATAATATAAATAAAACTTAAAGACCAACTGCATGTGTTTTAAAGACCAATTAAAAGAAATATCTGACGACGAAACATAATTTAAGGGAGATGCTGTCGAAATTTGTTCAAAATATTTCTTGAGGGAATATGATTAAAAGGAGCTGTATTAAAAATTTAAATAACAATTGAATTTGTATTTGAAAGTAATAACTTGTCATCTTTACAAAATTGTAGGGTCTGGGGTTAATTACAAGTGCAATGTTAATCATGGATGTATAATAAATTGCATTCTAATAGAGGGGGATTAAACTGAAATTTTATAGTGGTGTTAAAGAATTTATGAGTGCGGCATGTAAAACACAACAGTTCATTAATGATGAAAATAGTCCTGCACTTTCAGATTTACTAAGATGTTCAATATTATTATGAAATTATTTGAAATTTCCTGATTTAATTTAATTTTATTTTTATATTACTTTTTTGCAAATTTATCCCCAAACGTTTCAATATTTCATTGTACCCATTATCAAAAAAGAAACCATTGGCCCACATCTTACTATTATAAGAAAGGAATATGATTTGCAATTGAATTTCTTATGCTTTATTACTACCTTATTCTAAGGCATTATGGTACTAATATCATAAATTCATAATCATTTCTCCAAAAGAGCACAATGATTGCATATTACAAAACAACACAATAACGTCATATTTTTGCAATTGTTAGAGACCTCAACTTTAATATTTTTTTTTGTTAAGGACCAATTTGTCCATCAAACTGAAAATGTCAAGGATCTTTAGTGCTCTGTTTTTGCAATTGTAAGGAACCTCAACAACAATATTTTTTATCAGGAACCAATTTGTTCATCAATAAAATTGTTAGGGACCTATAGTGTCATATTTTTACAATTGTGATGGATCTCAACACTAATATTTTTTTGTTAGAGACCAATTTGGGTGTTTATTTAAGAAAAAAACACTCTAATGCCCTTCTCTTCCTTTAAATTAATCTGTCAAATCTTATCCAAATCTTCAATTAACTCTCCTCAAATCATGGTTAAATCTTTTTCAATTATCTCTTTAATCTCCAATTACTTATCCATTATCTTCTACAAATCAAATTAAATCAAATCAATGAGGATATTTTGTTCATAAATCTCCAAAAAATAACAACACACTAAATAAATTAATTAAGATAATTTGAATAAATTTTTTAACATAATTACTCAAGAATACCTCAATTAAAATATGATTAGGATCAAATCACTTGAATAAATTAAGATATTTTTCTACGCTATCGATTTTGATATTAGCAACCTTCATTGAAGGATTCGAAAAGCCCACCCAACATTGGCAAGTTGCATTTTAACAAAAAATTAATTAATTTTTCTAGATGTTGGTACATAATTAAAGCTTAAGTTTTCAGGAAAAAAATATAATACACCTCCCAATCACTTTGACAAAAGTGGATCACAATCATTCCTAATTAATTAATGAGTGGAACAGACGGAGCCTTATGTCTTAGGAAAAGTGACAAACATGGACTATAATAGAGAATGAGCAAACCATTGATATGTGTGTGTGTATATAGAGAGAAGAGGAGGGATCCAGGTGCCACGATCCCAAATTCTATACTTTATATTATGACCTCCTAAAAAATTCAATAATCTCTATACATAATAAATAATAAAAATCTTTGATATAAAAATATAAAACATATAAATATTTTTAGAATATATTTTTTAAGATTTTTCTTTAATTAACTTATTTTATTCACTTAGTGAAATTTCTATTTACTAGTTTGTTATTTATAATACTCTATTTTGATGTTAAATAATACATTGATATGCATATTTTTTTATGTTGAGCCTAAAAGATGTTCTAAAAGAAAATTATTGACTCATTTGTTAAGAGAAAAGAGAGAATAAATGATGAAATAAATCCTAATTTATCAATAATTTGTATAAAAAAAATACTATATAGTGATTCAATTTATACTTTTTATATAATAATTTATTTTATTTTATTTTATATTATTTATATTAACTAATTTGGTTATATATATATTGGAGACTGATAATACTCAGCAAATTATAACTCCTAAAAAAGGTGTGCTATACAAATTACAAACAAAGGATCATTATAACATGGGCAAGGACGTCCACCTTCCTCCTGTGCGTATATTTGTTGTATAGGTGAGGAGTGGCCAAATTCCTTGGAATTGTGTCACAACTCGACTTCGTAACGGCACATGTGGATTCCTATTCCCACGTAAGCCTCGTGATCATTACGCCGTACTATATGTATACATTATTCATAAAATAAATTTCAACTCATAAATCAAATCTCGTATTAAACCCATAATAAATCTGAATAACTCTTCTTTCATAAATAAAATCTAAAACTATGGTTGTAAAATAAATCATACTGAGTTGCTCATTTACTAAATAAACCATGAATGCTAAATCAGTAATTACAAATTAAATATACTACCATGGTATACTAAATGTAAAAACTATTCATATGGTCTAGACCCTACCCGCAATGACACTGGAGCACTTTTAAGAACAACAAAAAGGCACTTTACTCCAGAGTGAACTCACCAACTGACACCTCTACTATTGGATAAGAGACGATTGGGAAAGATTGTAAGCGCTACTATACCTGTAACGGGAGAAAGGAGAGGGGTGAGTTTCATATAAAACTCAGTGAGTGAATTCTCACCTATACCCCCTTCATGGGACAATAACAATGGGAAGTATGAAATTATAACAACAACAATGATAAAAACATGATGATAATGATAATAATAATAATAATAATGAAAATAATAACAATAGTTGTCACTGAATTTCCTTGTTCCCCTGGTCCCTTGTGGACAAGCTACGGGCACCTAACTAGGTTTCGTTTTCTAAAATTGTCACCATGGCTATTTCATAATGTTGTCTCCATGGATGTTTACTGAGTTTGCCTCCATGGTTGTTTACTATTATTGTCTCCATGGAGTTTCATAATATTTGTCTCCATGGCTGATTTATATTGTCGCCTCCATGGCTGTTTAAATAATATTGCCTCCATGGTTATTTGATGTTATTGCCTCCATGACCGTTTAACACTAATTATCATACATAATTGAACTGAAAAATAAATAAAAATAACAATGCTAAAATTCTATAACTAAAAGGTGGGTGCTCCGTCCTTCGCGACAATAGCCTTTAAATTCTTAGTACTCTAAAAGTTATGGATTCATATAACTTTAACAACCTGACTTTAGTATAACTATGGCTGTGAAATCATATCCAAGGGATCACTTACTTGTAGGCATTATGATTTCAAGCTCACAAAATATGTAGCTGTTGCTATGAATCATCCTGAATTTCGTACCTTTTGATACCTTAAAACTGAAATTTTAAATCCATATCTTAGACTAATATATTTTTCATATATTTGATGACTCTAAAATCATAGTTCAACACTGGGGTTTATCATCATAAATATAATAGCTTTAAAAAGGAATAACATATTCATTCACAACCTAAATCACACTTGGTTCTCGATAGATATATTTATTTCCTCCAAAAACTTTGTGCTAAGCTCTCCTCTTATTTAAACTCTATCATATATATATATATATATATATATATATAGACACACACACACACACACACACTCTATTCTTGAAATCGTCATGTAAATTCATAAATTCCTCATATAATCATATTCATAATTTAGCTATTTGCAAATCATAATTTTCATAAATTTGACAAACTCTAAAGAAAATAATTCTAATGATCAATATAAGGATCATAGGATTTGAACCCACTCACTTGGAGGGGTGGAACATGAGGGAACAACTCCATGTAGCTTCGAGGAAGAGAGATGACATCAATGTCTACCATTTTAACCATTAAACTCATGAATACTCTGTGGATATTTCTAGATTACTCTAACAACATTGGGGAGCACCTTCACTTGACAACAATGCGAGAAATAACAATACCCATAACATGAGGGAGGAAAAATATGGAAAAGCTGGTATAAACCAACAACAATCACTTACCTTGGACCTTGAAGGAAGAGAGTTTGATGTTGGATTGAGAAGAAGGATTGGGAGAGGGTTTGAAGATGAAGGGTTTCAGATTGGAGGTGGCCAGCCGAGTTTGGGGGTTTTAAAGGGTGTGGGCTCTTTAAGTGAAACTCGTCATTTCTGAGATCCTGTTCATGCTCTATTGACACTAACCGCTATAGTAGTCTAGCCATTTCCCATGCCCTGCCATACACTTATGCCTATAGCGGTCCCAAACCATTAACTCCCTCAAAACGCATATTGTGACCGCTATAGCGATTTTGACAGTAAACCAGGAACCCCTGTTCAGCACCCTTAGGTTATTATGGCATTTGGGTTATCTCAATATTCACTTATTTAAATTTTAAGTTAATGTCCTCATTTATTTTACTCTTCATTAATTTTAAAAAATAAATGTAAATAAGGAAATACCCTCTATTTGAATTTAAATAAAATATCACAAAAATTAAAATCCCAACCAATCAAAATCCAAATTTTGGGTTTTACTTCAAATCCGAAAATCTTCAAGATTTTTTAAATTTGTGGGTCAAAACGAAACGTTTAAAGGTTTTATAAAATTCGTTAAAACTACTCTTTAACTTATTTTCCTCTTGGGAATAATTACCGGGACTTTTGATTCCAAGAATATGGTTATATCATATAGCCCTCTAAGGAGGTGTAGGATTCAGACTTAGCAAAATTAGGACTCGACCTGAGTAGGTCCCGGGACTCTAGACCATCCAGAACTTATCGATGACATGTGTACACCAGGTATTGCAAATTGCACAATGGCCCAACACAAAAAAGAAGCAAAAAGTTTGAATTATGATTGCAACCCATATTTAGCTTTTGCAATTAGTGTTAATGGAAGAAAATGACAGTTGGGATGTGAACGCACAATATACACGAGCATGTGGGTTAGTGACTTATTGAGACACATGATCCATTTAACCACAAATAATTAAGAGTACTGGTACCCTTATATTTTATAAGAATACAAAAAAAAACTCTCATTTTTAATAAATTTAATTTTCCTAACAAAATTCAAAAATAAAAATATTTGATAACATTTTTACTTAAATACAATGGGGTAATATTCATAACTTAAAAAGATTTTAAGTTACATGATTTATATATGAATTTAACACAATAATTTAATAATACAAATTAAATCAAACAAAATAATGAATTGTTGCCTAGTTTACATTTTACAAATTTTATCCTTAACAAATTGATAAGAAGTTTGTACAAATTAACCATAACAAATTTATTAAGAAGTCCTTTAAAAAGAAAGAAAACAAAAACTCTAGCCCATGTGTCAAATACACTCTAACCCACCTTGATATGTGGATTGAAAAAATTCAAATATTCAACCAAATTTTGATAGTAAAAAAAAATACAAATGAAAATATATGATTGAAAAGAAGTATAAATTTATTTTACACAATCAATATATCAGAATTAATCTTAACAAATATAAATTTAAAAAATTAGGGTAAACTATAGTTACATTTCCTAATATATGTCAAAATTTAACCCACTTCCATTTATCCAATCTACATTAATCTCCCCTAATTTACTAACACTACAAGAAATTTGTCCTAAAACAATACTTATTTTTTGGAACATATGAAAAATATTACTTTTTGTACACATTGACAACACTTTTTAAATGTGTTACCTTTGATATCTAAAAAATATTATCTTCTGTATTAAAAAATGTTGTCTTAAATAATTTACTACACTTACTATAGCAACTTTATGAAAAGTGATACATTAACTTAAAAATATATCCTTCTGTTAAAAAATATTGTCTTTAACAATTGGCCACATATAATATAATAACTCTTCAAAAAGTGATGTCTTAATTTAAAAAAGTGTAGTATCTGCTATATCAAAAGTAACACATTTAAATAAAGTATTGCTTATGTATACATAAGCAATATTTTTTATGTGTATCAAAAATTAAGTGTTCTTTTAGACATGAGAAATACTCTTTCTACGCACAACAATGACACATACAGGGACCTCTCCATGACTCTTCCTTTCTCTCTCTTGCTTTTTCTCTTTTTATTTTGTTTTATTTTATTTTTTCCCTCACCTTCTCTCTTAGTGAGTCAATGGATGCGTCCATTTTGTGCGTCAAAATATCAGCCTCTTTAGACATAAATTTTTTATAGTGTAATTTTGAGATGTATTTTCAAAAATGCCCCCAAAAGTTACTTCAACTTGAAGATTCAAACCAAAGCAACTTAATCTTCGATCAAACTGATATTGTTCAAATTTAATAAAAGAAAACTAAAATAAAAACGAATTAACGCAATTAAAATTTAATTAATCCAGAGCTTTTGTTTTACTTCAAATTCGAATCAAACTATCCCGTGATTGCACCTAGTAAATAGCAATGACTACTGAGCTAGCTTATATCCATTTCCGAATGTACGGCTTAGACCCGTAAGTGGAAGAAACTACTTGATATTGGCAGTCCAACATAGCTTGGCTAAGAGTTATTGTGTTGATCCCAAGTTAGTCAGCCTTATTTATAAAATTAAGTATAATTTTTCTCTAAATTTAAATGTGACTCTTCCTCTTCTATATTTGCGCTATCTACACTCCCCATTATACTCCACAACTCCCTGCTCCCATGTTAGAACCCTCCTACAACAAAAAGCGAAACTGATCAGATAAACTGTTGATAGATTGGCTAAAGCTAATAGAGAGGAAATAAATGCTATTATCGAGAAGAATATAATTAACATGTGCTGTCATGAGTGGATGTCGTTTTTGCTGAGTTAGAGGCGATTGAATTAAATATAATCTCTTCAATCTATATTAATAGACATTTCCATATGTAATTTTAATACATTAAAAGTTATTTTCAAAAGAATTATATAATTTTGATACATTAAAAAATTAATATATCTTACTACAAATTAATTAGATATATTAACTTTTTAATTTATCTAAATTATATAATTTTTTAAGGATGACTATTAATATAGAATCGAGAGAATATTCTCTTGCTACTCTTATGCAATATTCCTTGTCAAAGATCCATTAATGATGGAGGAATTCATTGGCCGCCCCTCTCCTAAACGAAAGGAAGCTCTGCCGGACCTTATGTATAGTTCTATAGCAAATAATTAGCAATCTAGGTATGAAATTAACATGAGAAGATATACAATCAAAAGGCGTCTTCCTGTCATTTTCGCTTTCAGCGAGAGAATTACTATTTTAGTTTTGACAATACGTGAGAGTACTAATTTATGATTCTGATGCAATACTTCATTTGCATGTGCTAATTTATAATTGAAAAGTTAGCAGGAGTACGAGACGCTATTTTGAATTGACAGGTTTAGTATATATTATTCAGGATTATGCTATTAAATACTCACGGGGTGATTGGAAAACTGAATAATTGAATTCTTTGTAGGAATTGAATTCAGTTACCGATTTCGAAACCAATTAATTCCATGAAATTAAAGTTTAAATAGAATTCAATTATTTTAAAAGGAAGAAAGGTTCATTTTTATCCCTAAAATTTACTACAAGAAAAAAAACTATTTTCAACAGTTCTTATCAATAAAAGTATTGACAAGAAAGTAATTTTAATATAAAGTGGTCATTAAAAATATATATAAATTTTTATTGATAATTAGTAATGTTAAAAATACCTAAAAGATGTATTTTTGACATATACTAATTGTCAATAAAAGTTTATAAGAATTTTAGATTTTATATTGAAATTATTTTTCTTGACAATACTTTTATTTACATTTTAATTGTTAGAACCATTGAAAATGTCAATTTTTCTTGTAGTGATTGTATGTGTAGTTTTACCTTTATTAATTTTAAAAGCCTCAAAACTAAATCAGATTAAAATAGATATGATTGCTATTAGATTTGAGATTAAAAAAATGAAATACTCAAAATACCCCCGGGGCCCTTCTCCCTCCCTCTGTGTTGGATGAACCAAATCGTATTGGGCTCCGTTTCATCAGTGATTCATGCAATGATTTAGAAATAAAGCCCTACTTCTGTACTTGGCTTGTTTATCTCCATTTGTTGGATGAACCAAATCCTATTTATGACAAATTAAGAAAAAAAAAATTCCTGTTGGGAGCTCATCATATAATCATATGCCCGCTTGTAAAATTTAACAAAACTTAACCTCATTATATAAATTTTTTATGATTGAGTTTTATATATAAAATTACACATAAAGTTCAATCATAAAAAATTTATCCCTATTTTTTATCCTCCAATCAAATATAGCCTAAAGGTAATTCTGGTATATACAATAATTAAAGTTATTACAAATATTACTCTAAGTCATGAGCCCATATATATACATAGTGGATTGAAAAACATTAGTGACTTTACATTGTCATATTTACAACCTATAATCTGATCAATTTTAGTGTTTTCTTTTGAAAAAAAAATATGTTTTTGATAAATTTATTTTGTAAAGTGCTTTGGTTTGATTTTGATTAGATCATATTATCTAATGATTAATTGTGTTTATCATTCTTATGCTTTTTTACTATATTTTCTCTCTCATACTTATTTTATATCTAATAGGTAAAATTCACCTAGAGCAAGATACAATCTAACACAGTTCATTTATTTTGATCTGTATAGACATAAGGAAGGCAATATGTTAACCCGTCATCCACCAATAATATATCATCACGGTTGTGTTTAGATGTATAAGAGGTAAAAAACAAAAGTAAATTTTGATGGATAAACTTTATGTATACAATATGTATGAAGTTATATATGAAACTCGTTTATGAAAATTTATCTTTATTTTTATCCCCAATCAAATAAATCCAAAAGATTCAAAAATGGGAATTCATATATATTTGATTGTGCTGGATTAAACCCTTATAAAAGCTACTGCTATGATAACGGTTTAACTTTATTTTGTTAAAGTTGTTTATAATCAGATTAGACTCAATTTTTTTTTTCTCGGATGCCATTTATTATATCAACGTTTATTGGTTGACCAAAAAACTATAGTTATTTGTAATAGTGGTATAATTTAGTACAATTTTTAAATTTTTTTTTTTAACATTGCATCTAGTATAAAAGAGCTGCACCGCACTATAGATCGTGATCTTGAGCCAGACGAATTCTAAGACAACACTTTAATTACTAGTGGTTTTGGTTCATCAAAGTCTTTTGTGATAATTGAAACCAGAAACATGAAATCATCAGATTTGACGTTATAATCTTTAGCAAATGACGAAACACTAAACGTGCTTGACAAACAATACCCTTAGTAAGTATAAGGATATATAGACCTAAGTACTATAAAAAGAAATCAGACTTGCACTCAAAGTTAATTAGCTATGTTGTGCTAATCAACAAGTTATTGTCAACATGGAAAACGCTTCATCCCAACATTATTAGAGTAATGTATTCCACAAATTTTTCCATTAAAAAAAAAGGTTATGTTCTGCCAAGACATGGAGAATTGATGTCTCCACCCAGAAGAACCCTGAATGTGGCCATTGCGATTGTTCGCTTAAAGCCTTAAACCCATTGAGAAATTCTTGTTTTGATATACAAGAAAAAAATTATATCCTTACATCTAAATTCTATTACATTTTTTATCTATTCTAATCACTTATTTGTTTCAAGAGAAAAGGAGCAGAAAGAAAGTAGAAGAGAACAAATGAGTGAATTTGTGTTTTCTATTGCTAGGTAATTAGCGAGAAACACATGGACAGAAGAGGAGGAGAAAAATATTTGAGCCCCAATCCTCTTGCTCAAAATCTCCTTCTTACAGTTGAGAAGTAAACATGGGAAACGAGATAAATGTTATAAATTGTTACCTTATAACCTTATATGTAATAGTTAAGGATATATATATAATATTTATTTTCTTTATTTTATTTTTTCTCCTCCTAATAATATAAAAAAATGTATTTTCTTTTTATTTTTTATTCTCACTATTTCTTTTCTTTCCTTTTATCTCTTCATTCAAATAAAATATTAGGGCTCGTTTGGATGAGGAATTTATATTTTTGAAAAAATATCTTTTAAAAAGATAAAAGTTATTATATTTAAATGTAAAATTAATTTGTGTTTAAATTTACTGTCAAAAATTCTTATTTTATTTTAAATATTTTTATGTAATGAAAAAGATTTTTCAATGAGATAAAAACTATAACTTTATGGAAAAATATATTTTTATACTTTTTTCAATAATTTTATTTTCATTAAAAAATTACCAGGACTTATAAAAAGAATGCAGATAAAAATTTAATAAATTTTTTTTATTAAAATAATGGCTTGTTACAAATGAGGTCTATGCGTGGCTTCAATGAGCTTATAAAATAATTTTTTTTTGTAAAATATTTTTTAAAAAAGTAAGATTTATTTATGTTTGGTCGTATAATTAATTTATATTTACAGTAATATTAAAAATATTTTTTTATTCTCAAATTTTTGTGTTATACAAAAGATTTTAAAAGATGAAAATTATAATTTTTTTTAAAAAATGTATACCTTTTCTTAGTTATTTTATTTTTACTAAAATGTTACCCAAGCATATAAACAAACTTAATGAAAGTTTTTTTTTTTTTTTATCAAAATTATAACATATGGACAAACTCAGCGTTAGATGAAAGAATTATCGTTTAAATCGTGAGCTGAGTGTGAAAGAGCATAAAACATAAACAAGAAAAAAAAAAAAAACACTAGAGCGTCAAAACATTTCTTCAAAATTGAGTAAATTCTACTACCTTTTGGATAAATAAGTAGATTCTATCGCTTTTTTTTTAATATGTTATTATCAATGCTACTACTTTATTTCATTCAATTACTCTCATAATTTCTACCATAATTCTAACAAAAGCTTATCGGCTATAAGTAGTATTGCTGAAAAAAAAAAAAGGCTCAGCTTCTGGGTTAATTGCATTACCTTTTTTTCACTAGAAGAAATTTATGTCTAAAAAAATACTTAATTTCAGGTACACTAAAAAATGTTACTTATACACATAGGCAACATTTTTTCTAAATGTGTTGCTTTTGATATAGCAAAGACTATATTTTTTTAAGTTAAGGTATCACTTTTGAAGAGTTGCCATATCACCAATTATCAAAGGCAATATTTTTTAATAAAAGGGTACACTTTTAAGCTAATACATCACTTTTCATAGTGTTGTTATAATAGGTATGACCAATTATTTAAAGTAACACTTTTAAGTATATAAAATAATATTTTTTAGATATCAATAGCAACACATTTCAAAAAAGTATTATTTATGTATACAAAAAAATCACACTTTTCATATATTGTAAAAAACAAGTATAGTTTTAGACCAAATCTAGTGTCTAATCAATGAAATTCAAATCGAGCTATAAATTTTGACGTGATCAGTCATCCGCTCACGTTTACCAGGCTATCTGAATTTATATATATTACTGTTCAATCCATCCATCATATTCTCAAATAAATTGGTAAATTATCATTTCTGAGTCATTTTTTGATAATTCTATAATAGGGAGCAGAAGAAAAATGTGTAACCTACCAAAGCGGCATTAATGTAGATGAAGCAAAACATAACATGATTTGTATAATTCTATAATTGCCTTTGATTTGTATTAGTGATTCCCCTTAGGGGCTCGGACTTGCCAGTTCACACTCATCATGGCGTCAGTCACATTCTAGAACTAACAAAGTTGTATTAATTTCAATCATATTCGTTTTGGCTTTCTTCTGTTACGGTTCTGTTAGCCGACTTGGTAGCCGTTTCCCATCTTTTATGAGTCTCGAAAAGGTTGGTGGTGGACACGCACTCAAGTTCACTTTCACCATCTCTCTTTTGTATATGCAATGTAACTTACCCAAGTTTTATTCCTTATCTTATCTATATCTTGATTATGGTTACCTTCCTGCCTACAATTAAACAAGAAATTAAAAGCAAGGAGTGCACTCACATAGAAGTTGCTTGTTTAACAAAAGAACAAAAGGGTAAATAATAGTGGAGGCGTGAGTAATCTTTACCGCTTGCAGAAACAAGTAGTGTTTTTATTTATTTATTTATTTATTAAAAAAAAACTTTAGGCACCTTTCTCAAATGCTTAATTTCAGATGAAATAATTAAGTAAATCATGTCATTCAACTTCAATGCATGATTATGTTTGAAAATTTAAATCATTCTACTGTATTTTAGTTGGCAATGAATGTTAGTGGTTTTGTTCATGTATTGAAGAATGTGCCGGAGCTTTGTTTCCAATGTTGAATATTCTGCAGATAACTCTATGAATGTGAAAACGTAACCGGAGCAAAAAGGTTACAAAAGGTTTAAAACTTTTAATTGAAGATACACTTGTCCACAACCACCAAAAGCTAAATTAATATATACTCACTCTTTTGTTCCTGAAACCGGTAGGAATTAGAAATAGAAAGTCTTATATTAAAAATATATATTTTTATATTTTCAAAGTATAGGATCCATCAAAAAAATATTTCTTACTCTTTCTAGTATACAGAGCACTGATTAGCAAAACTTAAAAAAAAAAAAAAACTATAACACTTTTGTGGATTTTAAGTTCTGTCAAAATCTACAGTTAATTAATATGTTTCTGGGAAAAGTGCAGCTAATTAAGCTTATGTTGCTGCTTCAATTAGGGTGCCCAGCGAATTACGAACTGCTTTAATGATCAAATGCTTACAATACTACTCCACTACTTGTCATCATCTTCTGCTCTGCTGGTTCATATTACTCCAATGTGTCACTGCTGAACTCCCATTGGGGAAGATAAGTATTAATTACCCTCATTTCCAAGTAAACGCATAAATGCTCATATGATATTTTCCCCAGTTTTGTTATTCTTCGGCCTAAAGTATTTATTGATTGGGCGAAATTCAAATCCCCCAGCCCCAATAAAAATGCTCCAATCATGGACCGCTTGAACAGTACCCCCATTGCCAACATTCACAAAATCCACAGTAAACCAAAAGCACCTTCAATTTAATGCATACACACACAACCCAGCCAGCGACAGAGCAATTGAAATTAAAACCACCATATCAGAAAGAAAAGGATAACTTGCCAACTGCATATATATACGGAGTATATCTGGAATAAGATATTTTATGATTGGTAGGTATTCCTAATTAATATCAGTCACCATTATTTGTTTATTTTAGTGCACAATCACGATTCAGAAAGGTAATTATTATGATCGGTTTTATTGTTACATTCTGCACAACCTGCAAATCTTAACCGCTAAATACATGCACTTTGGCAAAGCTAATCAACATCTCTCTCTCTGATACAAAGGGCATTCATTTCTTACAATTTTCAAGTCCTAATTACAAGCTTCCAACTGCAACCAAATACTACAATTCAAAGTGAAATTGGAGTTGTATATCCCTTACATGATGATACACAATGATGAAACATAGAAGCCCCTACATAGGGGATTTCTATGCACAATCTCTCTCGCAAGAAGGTCTTGTAATTGTTTAGAAAATGAAAAGTAAAAAGAAAAAAAAAGGTCATAATAATACAAATATAAAAGATAACAAGTATGAGTACAGACAAATGAGAATTATGGTAGTGCTACAGTAGAGAAAGGAGCATGAGAGTAACCATCTTCTTTTTTTTTTTTTAAGGCATATAACTCGAAATCAAAGACTATTAATTTAATTAAGACCCCCTAGAGCTTAACGATCTCAGGAATATGAACCGGGTAACGGTCAATGCAATCAGCCCAAGGCCCATCAATAGGGGTCTTAATGCTCTTGTTGCACTTCCACACAGCACTGTTGCATTTGAACCCACTCCCAAACGCAATCTGCCACACCCTGTCCCCTTTCTTCATCCTTCCCTTGGATTCAATGTAGTTGAGCTCATACCAAAGAGAAGAGGAGGAAGTGTTCCCAAAGCGGTGAAGGGTCATCCTAGAAGCCTCAACGTGCTCCGCAGAGAGCTGAAGATTCTTCTGAAGCTCATCGATCACAGCACGTCCACCAGCATGGATGCAGAAGTGCTCGAAGGCTTGCTTGAAGTCAGGGATGTAAGGCTTCCATTTGGGGTTGAAGATCTTCCTCCCAATGAGTGTGAGAAGGAAGAGAAGCTGCTCAGAAGCAGGAAGAACAAGAGGACCCATGGTTGTGATGTTGGACTTGAGAGCTTCCCCTGCAATGGCCATAAGGTCTTTGGATAGTGAAATCCCAACCTTCCCTTCTTTGTCTTCTTCCTCAAAAACACAACGGAAAGCTTTGTCATCAGCACCCTTGTGTGTTCGAACCACGTGGACCAACCTGTACTTTGCTCTCCTTCTCTCTGATCTTCTGTTTGATAAGAGAATAGCAGCACCCCCCATCCTGAACAAGCAGTTTGGAAGAAGCATGGCTCTCTCGTTCCCTTGGTAATAGTTTGGCGTTATGATCTCAGTGCTAACAACAACAGCATTTGAATTAGGGTGAACCTGGAGAAGGTCACGTGCCAGGTCGATGGAGATAAGACCAGCACTGCAACCCATCCCTGAGAGGTTGAAGCTCTTGATGTTGCTCCTCAGCTTGTACTTGTTGATCACCATGGCGGACAAAGACGGTGTTGGAGAGAAGAGGCTGCAATTCACTATGAGAATGTCTATGTCTTTAGGCTTGAGACCCGTTTTCTTGAACAAGGAGTCCATGGCGGAGAAGATCACAAGCTCGGCCTCGCCTCTAGCAGCATCCATGGTGGGTTTTGGAGGGATGTAGTGGATAGCTGGGGGCAAACATGTCTCTTCACCGAGGCCAGATCGCTCGAGGATCCTCATTTGGAACTCGACGCTTTTAGGGTTGTTCTTGAGGATGAGCCTCGAGTGTTCCATGAAGGTTGCAAAAGGGACACGGCATGTGACTGGTGGCTTGAAGCAAGCGTAGTCAACGAGGTAGATGGTGCGTGGCTTTGACATGAAGTAGACGGTGGCTATGAAGATGATAAGGAAGGCTGAGCAGAGGATTTGGACGAGGTCGAAGTGAAGGGACCTCCAAAGGTTGAGGATCTCATCAGGGCCTAAGCGTAGAACCTCTATCAACACGCCAACCATGATTGGCACAAGGGTGAGGGTTATAATGTGGTTCACAAGGTATTGGTACCCAAGTTTCACATACTTGAGCTTCACTGAGTTTGAGAATTCCGGCAACATTGGAGGCATCTTCTTTTCTTTCTCTTGGATGGCAAAAGATGATGATGATGATGATGAGATGGATGAAGGATGTGAGGTTTGAGAATGAGAGGAGACAAGAGAAAGGGTGGATGATAATAAGTGTGGAAGGGGGGAGGTGAGGTTTTAAAGGCAAAGGGACCTAGGCTCTGATGAGGGGGCAGATGAGGGATTAAATGTAAGACTTCACGTCACTCAACGCTCACTTAACTTGGTATTAATTTTCATAACTCCCTCTCTTTTGATATCTAACTATACGCTAACATCCATTATATTACACCTGTACATTTTTTATTATATGTTTTTAAAATTTGATTTCTACTTGCTTTTGTCATCTCAATATGGTTTGTTACTTTATATCACAAAAATGTGGTTCGAAAGGCAAAGGGAGAGATGCCCATATTTGCAAACTGACTGACCTTAAAATCAATTCAACACAAACCAAAGTGCACCACCCCTATATGGATCCAATCGAGTAAATATGAGGAACCGGGGAAGGGGTGGGGAGAGGAAAAAATTAAAAACCTATCTGTCAGAACACGGAAGGTTTTATTAAATAGGGATCTAGGTATGGTTTAACAGTTTCACAAATAGATACATTAATGTACTCCCAAGGAGAGAACTTTCTAGAGTAGTCCCGACTGGGGCCTTGAGCAATTTAAATAGTTCTTTTTATAATTATCAAGTGAATGATGCATAATTTGCAAAGGTTTCGAACGTTTATTGAAATAGCATCTTTGGAATTAGGATATGTTTGATTTATGTAAGTTACAGGCATGCTGCGCTAAAGATATCTTTTGCCTCGATCTAATTTGGATTAACAGGTTGCCATGCCAAGGTCCACGTCAACAACCAGTAGATAAGTTTGTCAACGATCAATATGAATAGCATTGACTACTCATTTATCTATTTATTACAGGCTATTGGTTTATTTTAAAAACGTATCAATACTTTGCTCACTCAATGAAATGTATGTTAGGTTTATGCATTAGTCTCAATTTGTCTCTTGTGTGGATTATGAATGGCACCTAAGCGATCTGCCACGACTTTATTGAACACAGAGAGAACAACATGGCATGCAGGTCAATGAAATTGAATGTTTCATTTGTGTGATTTAGTCTTCCGCACCCGCTAAAGTTCGTATTTGTTGTTGGATTTAGGTTTCATGACGAGGTTGAATTCTTATTTCGATTTGGAAATGCACAAAATTATTTATATACTAAAAATTTTAATCGCGAAAGCATATATTGTACGAAGGCTTGAAACATTATTTGTTTTGATGGTGGTGTTGTACACCGGCACTTGACATATTGACATTAGGCAGTGAATAAGCACATGTTTGTATTGTATTGCCGCTTCCTCAATTCTCATGCGGGCAAATTAAAGGAAATTATAAATAAATCTTGGTTGTTCAAGTATTCCTTATACTCTTGTTCCTAAGCTGTCACTTCTTATTTGTGATATGAGCGACATATCATGGCATGCATGCCGAGAGTTTCTTGTGGTCGGGGGTCAGTAGAGGATTGAAGGATGGAGGACCGGAAGATGAAAATCATATATATATTTTTTAGGGGCAATAATAATGTGCTTTAACTTCTAGGTTTGGTTGAACTTCGGATTGAAGATTGTTAGCAGACCTCGGTGATGTATGCCTCAAATTTCTTGAACCTATGCATCTAGTCTATCAATATTCACCCGTCATAGTCTAAGTAAATGATATTTGCACTCTACTTGAGAATAGATATTCAAATCATATCAAATAAGAAAAGAGTGGACATTTAAAAAAAGTAGATAATTAAGTCCATACCTCATTTAATACCAAATAGAATATGAGTTGACATAATATCTTATATAATATAAATGTAATTGTATAAATAATATAATTCTATTTTAAATTGAAAGGCATGATCAAATAAATAATACATGCTCTATGGATTGAAGAAATTTAAAATTTTGAAGTCATGAAATTGATTGTATATGAAAAAGAAAAGAGTATACATTGACCTCAATGGGTAGTGAATTTATAAAAGATTTTGAATTCTCATTGACGGTTGTATACTATTATATAAGTTTATGGGTTTTTTTTATATATTATATAAGCTTATAGGTCTTGACACAATAAAATGCCTAGAAACCAATTTTGATAAGTTGACAATATTTTCCCATAAATATGATCAGAAATTAATTATTTTTTGGGTACTGGAAACTGATTAATATAAAGTAGTTATTTCTCTATTTTTCCCCCATAATATGATACGTATTTTGAACAAATTCACATATTATATTGGCAACACAATATTAATCTCAGTGTGTTGGGGAGTTTTACTTTTAGAGAGAAATAGAGAGGAGGGAAGAGATTTATAGAGTAAAATTTTAAAAATTTACACTATATAAACCCTTTTTTCCTCCTTTTTCCTTTAAAATTATACTCATAAACAACACACATTTAGGGTGTTTATCCTTCTTTCAGTTTCAATTACCTTCTTTCAATTATCTTCTTCTATGGCATTATGTTGTTTATTTAAAATTGTGTATTCATTTAAATTAACTTAACTAGGTGCATAATAACATATTACACCCCCGGCCTTCTTTATGTGATGAGGAGTTACTATGCCTAACATCAAATCCAAAATTATATATAATTACACAAAAATAAAGTTAACCTCTAATAAATATGACAAACCCTAATATATGTAGTACCTCATCCTTATATAATACCATAATTGCCGCATGAGTGGCATATAAAAACTATTGCCGGGTAAATCGAAAAGCAGGATGCTTTTGCTTCAGTTTGGATTGATTTTAAGTGAAAAATCAAATCATTTCAAATTAATAACAATTAGATTAGATTGGTTTAGTTTAGGTTTTAAATCTTATGATCTAATTCGATCCATTTTTTTATTGATTTGAACTGGATATATCAGGTTGAGTATTTTTTAACAAAAATAAATTAGTTTAGGATATTATACTCTAAATAACTTAAGTTAACAAAATAAATTGAAAGTAAAAATAAAAAGTAAACTTGACTCATTTAACATGCATGAAAGATATTTGAGTGAGAATAACATATGCATAAAAAATAAGTGATAAACTAAAATTACAAGTGAAATTATAAAGTTAAAAATAAAAAGTATATTATATAAATGTTATTCAATTAAAATCGGATTGGTTAATTTTTAGAATTAAATTTGAAATGCGATAAAATTCAAGTTGTTTTGAAAAACAATAATTAATCAGATCTAAAATTTTGCGACTTTGATCGGTTTGCAAATGTTTTGAATCAATTTAGCAACTTTGATTTTGTTTGACTTAATTTAAACACCTTGAGTTAAAGGTTTACACCTTTACAGATTAACTTCAGAAAAATTGCATTCTCAATAAAGTGTCATTTCCTTCAAAAATCATGAGTTATGCCTTTTATTATTGTTATAATCAAGGAAGAAGTATGTTAATCTCTCCCTATATAAGTTAATTTTGCAAACAAATTTCTTATCTTCTCACAAAATATACTTTTATATTCATTATTTTATATTTAATTTCTTGATGAACACGATAACTTAAGTATAAGACTAACTTGCAAAAACGCCCCAGTATGTTATTGCTAAAATAAAAATGTTATTTAAACAATCAAAGAATATGTGTTTATTGAAACAGTTATTATAAAACTATTAGATGTAATGTGATGGATAAGGTATGTAAAGACTACTATCACGTTTAATTATTCTAAAATAGATGTTATAATAAATATCAACTTTTTAAGTATTTAAATAACATTATTCTTGCCACAATCAAGTTGTAAGGAGGGTTCCTTTCCCAACAAATAAAAATAAGATTTCCATTAAATAAAGTAAGATTAATCCATACAAGAAAATATTCTAAATGATCTATAATGTGTACATGAACACATATATATATATATATAATTTATTGATTCAGAATAGATATGATGGGAGTGGATATTTAAATTTTCAAACTTAATTCTGTGAATTAATACTATTTTTCCCCACATAAAGAAGAAAACCAACAAAAGTTTGAGGCCGAGCGAACTTTATTGAATATGACCGGCCCAAAGTTTAGCAGCTTATACAAGCAACTTGTTTTTGGCTTTTTCTTTTTCCACATTCGAATGCCTAATCAAAAGGATGATGATATGTGTAACATAATATTATATAATATTTAATATTTATATAATATAAGTATAAAAATAAAGAAAATGGTGGGTCCAAAAAATAAAAAATTATAATAGGCCATTATCTTCTTTATTTTTATAACTATGTTGGATAAATATTGTATAATTGTATTGTATACATATCATTATTCTAATAAAAAATATTATTTCATCATCTAAGATTGAATAACCAAGTGAGACACTTATTTTATCATCATTGAATGTGATAATGGTCCCTATTATTTTCATCCATCCATCTATTATATTTAATAATAATAAAGTAAATATCAAATAACATAAATCACTATAAAACTATACTATACCCTTTGACCAATATTGCACGCATGTCTAATTGGTTGAACAGGTGGATGGCCAGCAAGTATCAATTATTAAATGCCCTTTGCATTTAGCTGATGGTTGACAATCATTTTCTTTATTTATTTTTCACCATACTGCTCTAATATGTGGTTACGAGGATTTTCGATGAATTTCAGTTTGAATTCTTTTATTGAAATGTTTATTTAAAATAATTCTTTCGTGATATAATGAAACTATTTAGTAGAAATACGGTATCAAAACTTAAACATATAAAAAGAAAATATTTAATCACAAAATCAAATGTCTCCCCATTATTGCTCACATTCTCATTCTAAGATATTGAAAATTTTTTATCACCTTAGCACATCTTTTATCAGTGCCAAAGAAATGAAAGAAAGAAATCATTTTGTCAACCCAACAAGTAACATTACCTTCTTTTTTTTCTATTTGACGTGACATTTTCTAATCTTGGTAATGAAAAGTAGGGCCATATGACTTTGATTTATATAGAAACGTCGGGCAATGTTAGGCACACCACAATGGGAGTACTCCAAGAAATGGTTATGGTCGTTTGCTTAATTTGTGTTCCTCAGTCGATTTGGGTCGATCCTATCATATATAATCATACTTATGAAAAAAACAATGTTGGTTGCGTTAAGAATATTAATGGTGGTCACACATTATATTAAGTAACAGATTTTTTTAACGATATATTTACTCTTGGGTGAGGTGGTTGTATTAGTGTGTAAACATACTCTAGTCATTATGGGAGTAATATAATGAGAGTCAATGATAAAAATTGTAAAAGTATCAAGAAATAACAAATAATAATATATTTATAGCTTATTATTATTCGTTGAATCAATGGCTAATCGCTTTTGCTTGCACTTATCCATTATTGGGCTAGCTAGAGTTTGTGATTGTATTGTATATATGTTTCTCTCAATTTATGTTTATATAAAAAATATACTGAGTAATGTCGTATACAATTATGTTGTTTTCAAATATTTATGACTATTCACCCAACTGTTAGAAGTGATTATTGTCGATGACCAAACTAAACTACTGATCTGTTACGGTACATAATTGGATTAGCGGCGATAGCAGTTAGGAAATATTAGCTTTCCTTGCCTCTTTGAACACGAATTGTTTAAGAAGAGTACTAAATAGCTAAAATTAATTTTATAGATTAATTGCCATAATTAGTTGGTAATTGCTGTTATATATCGATTTTCATTGTTGATATAAGTTTCGAATTCCCCGAATAAAAATTAGCCTCACACCAAACAAATGTAATTAATCAAACCTCATAAGATAAAAAACATGGGTATCAGCATTTCGTATAGCTTCAATTAATTTTCTCAACAACTTAATCTGAATAAAATTGTTGTTACGTTGAGTCAATTCATTTTACGAAAAAGTACCTTTTTATTTATTACTATAAATAATGTTAAATTAACTAGTCCGGATGGGTATGTTAATGCCTCGACTTCGGTATTGATAAGCCTCCTAGGTTCCCTCTCCAAATCATACCAACAGCTCTTTGCCCTCATTATGACTTCAATGATAATAATTCCATCCCCGTTACAAAAGCGAGACCATATAAGCTAAGGGAAGGAGTAAGAGAGCTAGGGTTACTTTCACTCTTAGCCAAACACTCAGACCCGCTTTACCTCTGGACTGAAACAGGAACATTAACAATTTGGTTTTTATATATTAACCAGAATTGTAATTTATATATTACAATTTAAAATCATTTAAAAAATGTTACAAAAAAATCATCTTAAAAAGTTTCTATTTTTAAACAATGCAAAATGATTTTTTTTTTAGTTGACTTTGTTCTATATTGCTCTTAGGAATTTAATCAGCACCGTTTTGAATTACTGAAAATTAATAGAAATAATTCTATATATATATATATATATATATTGTGTAAATATATAAGGACTTTTTTAAAAATAAGTTTTTAAAGTACGAGGACTAAAATTTAGGGTAAAACTATAACGGGCCAATATTGAATAATTTAACCATTAAAAAAAATATAATTTGGTAGTTTATCTTATATATTGTCAATTAATTATGTAGTGTTACATGCATCATAAAGGATCGAAAACGTTTGGAAAACGATAAAGTTAGGGAATTTATATCACATTTATTTTTAAAATAAATATTTTCAATGAATTTTATAATTTAATTATTAACAGATTAAAATTATTGTTGTTGTTGTTGTTATTATTATTATTATTATTATGAAATTCCTTATTTATTTGATTTATGATGATTGTTTAAATTAAATAAAAATAAGATTGTATATATCATAATAAAGATATATATCCTTTTATTTTATTATATTTATTAATATTTTTAAATACAATTTTTATTTTTTTCTCTATATCCAAACAATTCATCAATGTCTTTCTAAAGAAGTAAACTGCAAAGCTTGATACTTGTGGCCGTTAACAATTAAACAATGGAGTGTATACTGGTATAAATAAGGGTTTAATTTTGATATTTTAATAATGTAAAAATTCTCTATATGTTTATCTAATTATTTATTGTTGCATCAATAAAAATAGTTAAATTTTACACAAAATACTTAAGAAGTCATGAAAGTTATAAAAAAATTTAATTGAATGACAATTATACCGTAACTATATCAAATTAAATTCCATAAATAAAACAGTGCTCGTACCAAATCCTACAAAGATACACCTATATATACGACTTTGAGATTGTCATGATAATAATTAGAAAAGAAAAGTACGGCGGTTCGCAATTAGTAAAGCAAAAACGCAGCCAAGTAAATGAGAAGGTGGGCGTTGGCAGCAGAATGTCACTAGCAGTTGGCAATTCATTTTAAATTCTATTTCAGTGTTCACACTTATTTATTGATATGGATTGGTATAATCTGTAGCTTTTGTAATAAAAGGGTTTGCCGTCTAACCACTTTTTCCATTATTTTTTGAGTTTATGGTCTGTCGCATACATGCAGATGCGTCGGGTGTTTTTATTATAGTTTGCAAACTATGATACGTTTTAATAAAAACGCAATTTTTAATACACCTCCGTCTACGTCATGATTTGAAACTTAACTATATATTACATTGCAGAGTAAACTCAACTTCCATCAAAATAATATCGGATAGATTAATTTTTTTAAATATTTTTCTTAATTCGTTATGAGTAAAGAATAAGATAAATTAATCATTTCTTAATATTTTGATGGATATATTATCCTATTTATATTTTTGTTTAGGATTAATTTCACCTATTTTTATAAATCAATAAGGATCAATTTATTTTATTTTAATCATAAAAGATTAAGAAGTATATTTCTTTTTTAAAGAGCTAATTTATCAATATTATTTTTATAGAGCATCGAATTGCTGTTTTCTCTGTATTGTAAATCATAATTGTTGTGTTAAATATATTGGTCAATGTACATTCTTTAAATCATAAAATATACAAACTGAAATTCAAACACGCAATATGTGTTGAAAGAAATTTGGAAGAAACTGTTATTTTGTTTTATCTATTATGTATTTCCTTGTTTTTTAAACTATTACTATTATTATTATATAATATAATTTTAAATTTTAATGTTTTAATTAAAATAATAAATATTACATAATTCAAATTAAAGGTAATTAATAAAGCTATAAAAGATAGCACTCTACAAAAAAAAAAGTTAAATCCTCCTAATTTTTTAGAAAATATTAAATTCTTTTAATTGTTATTGTTTAAAATCCTCCTAATTCAAAATTATATTTATATATGTTAAATAATTTTTAAATGTTGCATAAATTATAATTCATCTAGATAATTTTGAAAAATCGAATTTAGGGCGTGGTCTGGAATGTTACGGAAGCATTATATGTTAGTAGTAACTGACATTGGCAATAAGTATCGGATAAAAAGAAAGTGCTGATCTTGGGCTTTTCGGCGTGAAATGCATTTGGCCTTAAAGTGAATTATTTATGTTGGTGATGAGCTTTTGAAAAAGTAACAAGTTCTTGAAGATGCAAAGCTAATGGGAAGTCATTGGTTTGTGATTCAACCTACAGGATATGCCTTTTGGTTGGAAAGGCTACAATAGTGTTGCTGAAGCGTTTTCTTGTGGAGAAAATATTGGTAGCGCATGAGAAAACAATAGTATCGCAATATGATGGGGATTATATGTTTGGAGCTAATGATTTAATTTAGTCAATTTGTTAGCATTTGCGGTGTTAATTTTATATTTTATTGTCTTGTACTTGTGCTCCCCACTTGGTGGGTTGAGACTTTAAAGTTAACGAAAAATAAATTATAACTCATCTCATTACAATATATTTTACATTAGACAAATTTTTAAGTTTTTTCTTTTATACTATCTTTATTTTATATTATTAGTTATTTTAAAAAAATCATATAATTTTAATATATTGAAAATTTTATGTATTTGACTATAATTTTATAGTTAGATATATTAATTTTTTAATATATTAAAATTATATAATTTTTAAGAGTGGTTTTTAATATAGACCAGGTAGGGGGTAGGGTTGTATGTATGGTATGGTAGAAAGGCGGTGGTTCAACACTGCACGTGGTGTCATTAGCTTACTGGAGATTAATAAGTGGTTGATCATGACTGATAACAAGTTTCTTTCGGTACACGCGCTCTTCAAGTCAATTTTTGTTCTACTTTCTCTTTCATTCTCTTAAATAAGTTCCTGTTTGAAGGGAAAATTGCCAAAAATTGTCGATCGTTATTGTACTGTAAGCTAGAAAAGCATGCTATGCTGCGATTAGCGAGCCGAGCAAAAAGTTGTGAGACCCTTTTTTTTTCTTTGGAGCTGGAGCAAAATTAAAGGTTTGAGTTAATAATTTATTTGATTATTTTTGTAAGACTCGCTAGCACATGTGAACTATTGATGTCATCTTATACTTATCAGCTTTTAGAAATTCCGCTGCAAATATTACATACTTGTACTGCTATTACCCACCAAGCTTAACCTGACGAACAAATTTCAAGTATGGCTGTATGGGATTATTTCTTTAGTATCAATCTCAATCTTAAATAGGTATACAAGCCCTCCTTCGACATTCCTTTCTCCTTCGTCATGTTGCTCACACTATATCTGCTCTTTGAAATATCCATAGCCGTCTACACTTTAGTTTCCCGCCTGCTACAAAAAAAAAGAGGTAAATTATGGCCCCTTTTTTTGTGAACTGTGCGGTTATAATCACCACTATTCATAGTAATGGCGGTGCAAGAAACTGTCGAAATCATCTTATAGAATCGCCATAATGCAGGTGAATTATGGTGGTTTTAGACCGCTGTAATTTTAAGTGAAATATTATTAAAATATTATTTATGACAATTTGAAACCATCACAATATGCAGTAATTTTTTTAAAAAAATTAATTATGGTGGTTTGAACCGCCGCAATGTGCTATGAAATATTTTGAAAAAACTATTTATTATGACAATTTTGAACCACTCTAATTACAACACCAATTTTAAAAAAAATGTTCCAATAATCATGCAAAATAGTTTAATAAAACCAGCTTCAATTTCATATTAAGCTAACTAGATAAAGTAAAATAATCAAACATGGATCAAGACACAATTTAAGCACTAAAATGACTGCTAGCTTTAATTACTTCAAGAATAGGGTTCTCACTATTTCACTATTTTCACTAGCATCTTGATGCCAATTATGCTACATAATCAACATAACTCTTAAATTCAACACAAGCTTGCTCCCAATTAGATCACAATACATATGTTATAGTGTACACATCATCATTAGTTACCAAAATCACAAAATAAGTCAAAGCAAGTTCAAACTGGAGAACTACTAAGCATTGACTATAGATGATTCATCCTTAAGCATTGACTAAGTAGCAGACTTTATTGTCACAACTACCACAACTGATAATATAATCATCTAGAGTTAAGAACTTTTGGAAAGTCATGCATACATAACTGATAAAATTAACTTCACAACAATTAGCTCTTGGTAATCACTTCTTCTACATTTAGTCACTAATATAAACAATAAAGGGCTGATTAACCTACTTTGACATCTCAAGAGCTATTAGCTCTGCAATACCAGTTCCTGCCTTAAATCAAGACAAAGAAGAAGTTAGACAAATTAACTTGTTAAGCACAAAGTAGGACTAAGTTGTTAACATGTATGAAAATTAGACAACTCTTTAGGTAAATTTCACTTTGTCACAACCCGCTTAAGGAACGTGACTGGCACGTAAGGGATTAGGTTCCCAGAAGCCTCTGGTAATGTGACTGACTAAAATGCATAAGTAATAAAACTTACATTCCAAATATCTCAAATTTAGCTAAATTCTATAATTCTGAAATGCTTTTAAAACATAAATCCAAAACATAAAACGTATAATAATCATAATCTGGTTCGAGGCCAAACATAATTAATAAAATATCTAAACTTTAAAAATAAATAAAATAATATTATGTATGTCTGGATCTGCGGACACAATTATTTGAGTACTACTAAACTAACATAATCTATAATAAGCTTCACTCCGAAGCGAAGCTCACCAAAGATGCTGCAACACAACTAAAGTGGATCCTATGGTGCAACTGAGCCTGAGCCGCATCGGGGAAGAAAAGAAGGGGTGAGTTCATCAAAACTGATTAGCAGATAGCCACCTATAACTCACATGGGACAACAAGGAACTACATAATAATACATACATACAACATGGACATGCAAATAATTATATAATAATAGAATTTATAGACATTCAATTCAATCCTTGTATCAACTAAATAAAATCTGACTTAAGAAAATTAAATTAAAACTGAGGTCATATTCAATAAGCGGTCACTTGCATCATAAACATTTACTTGTGGGATTGTCCTTATAGGGACTGATCCTGTGGTATATCTTGAATCATGAAAGCCTTCTAGCCGCTAGACATTCCGCCTCCATGGCAGCCAAATATGCCAAGGTTAACAACTTATAAGATGGCCTCCATGGCCGCTTGGTATGCCGTCTTGGCAGCTAGGCATACCAAGATTAACATCTCATAAGACTGTCTCCATGGCCGCTTGGTACACCACCTCCTTAGCAACCAGGCGTACCAAAGTTAACGACTTTCCAACACAAACTGCAATTCACTAGACTAATATCAAGCATACATAAGTTTACCAAATCAGCAATAAATTCAACACTGTATCACATTCCCTGGATCCTGTTCACTGCTTATGAGATAACAATTTAGATATTAAACATTATGTCGTAGAATTGCTCATGCTATGCCGTCTACTTATCCATTTGTAACGTCAACGGTCATAATAATAATAACATCAAAGATTTAATCTGAACCTTTAATTATTATTTACCTATTTCATCATTTATAAAAAGTTGGGTTCCTTCATGCTATATACGTAAATTAATTTTAGAAACTAGTAATAGTTAGATAATACCTATAAAACTGAAGCTAATCCCTATCCTGAATACTTCTTATACTTTAATAACTAATTCATAAATTTAATCGTAGAGGCCTAAAAGGCTATTAGTTAATTTTTCTTAATTGATTAAGTTCTGTCATATTACCTAATAACTATTAATTAAACTTTAATTGTTACTTAGGTCATTCTCATTATTCTGGTTGTTATTCCAACAATACATTATAAGTATGTACTTATCTATTCGTATAACTTAGTTGTTTGCTACTCTCCATCAACTAGTTAAATCTTATCATGCCAAACATAACTATTTCTTATTTTGATTGGGCACTTGGACTAGTTGTTCAACTAAGTTCTAATATTAGGCTGGACTCTATATATATAATTAAAATTTACACAATATCATATCTGTTCTTGTTATTCTAACTTTATTCATATGGTAACTATCAAATAATTATGGGCGTTTTATCTCCTTAATTATTTTATCGTAATGGTTGGTTTATAGTACTAAAAGATAATAATAATATATTCTAATATTTGGATGAATTGTTCTATGATACCTTGCCTGTTGTTCATATCTAATAATTAAAATAATATTTTTATTTTTATTATTATTATTTTTAACTTCTAAAATCATGATAACTATCAATATATTTTTCAATGAAAGACTCATATCATGCCAAGCAAATTACATATTGCTAAAATATAATATAACTTGAACTGGTGGCACCTTTCAATATTCATGCAACAAATAATGGTCCAATGAGTTTTCCAAAAAATATGATTTTCATGATAACGATGATAATGATCGTTTTCTAAAATAATTTTAATGGCTAAAATATAGCCATGAATAACTACCCATACATCGTTGGCAGGGAGTGTGCTTCCACTCAACTGACCCTGGGGAGTACGAATGACACTGGAGCTACCAAACAATATAATGAAAACCATGGAGAGAAAATCAGACTAAATTTGCCGCCGATGTTGGACGAGACCAATCACCTGACCGATCCGATTAGCTCCAAAAATCAGGGGTCAAACCGATCAAGAACCGGTCAAGAACTAGGGAAAATAGGGAAACCAAATTTGCTTGCTGATTCGATTTGATTTTTTTTTCAAAGCTAATAATTTAGTATCTTAGCCACAAAAAAAAATAGAACCAAAGAAGGGCACTAATAAAAATTGTTGGGTTGTTATTCTTCTTTCCGTCATTCGTAGGCGCTCACCATAAACCCCACTTGTCACTAACAAATATTGTTTTCAAATGCTTTGTGACCGTGTTGTGAGGTTGAGACTAAAGAAATTTTGTATGGATTATGCTTATTTTATAGACCTATGAATATTTTTTTATTGATCATATTAATATTAATAATTTAATATATTTATTTATATTATAATTAGTTATATGTATATATTTATATATATATTTTTTATTATATTTCAGTTGAACCTTGTAAACCAGTTGAACCCGGCCAAACCAGTTAGACCTCTAAATCTTTAAACTAGTACCTTAAGGGTTCGATGTTCGATCCTTTCTCTTCCTTGATGAGAACATGAACAATTTGGCTTTATCACCAAAATTGAATTTGGAATGATGAGGGAAAGGAAGTTGTAAGAAAACCATGTCTGATCACGCCCTAACTCATAAACTAGATGAAAAGAGGAAGAAATTGGCTACATCCCATGAAGATCACTTATGAAGAGATTAATCGAGAAAATTGAGAGAAATCACGTTTTTCTCTCTAGGGAAAAATCCTTGGATAGCGAGGGTTCTTAGAAAAATATTTGAGAGTATTATGTTGAATATATACTAGGAGTATAAAAAAAAATAACCCCATGTGGCATTGTTTCGCTTTTGCTCCACTCTAGCCATTGCAAGAGAGTACAGGGGAAACATTTAAGTTCACTCACTTAAATATTCCAAGAGCTAATGCACGTTACTTTTTGCTTTGCTAAAAACATTCTATATATAATATGTAATTTTATTATAACATATTACTATATCTATATACCTATTGTAAAGAGGCATCAATAAAGTTAACAAATCAAACCCTTAAACCAGAATCAAGCACAAATCCAAGCCTTCCAACAACAAATCAAATTATCAAAAAATAAAGTTAACAAAACAAACCCTTAAACAATGGAGATTTTGGCACTAGCATCTTCGAGGTGCTTCTTAGCATCTTCAGCCTCATCCTTGGAAACCCCTTCCTTAAACTTCTTTGGCAAACCTTTGATCAATTCCTTCGCCTCATTCAATGCCAGGCCGTCAATCCCTCACAGCTTTGATAACACAATCCTCGCATTGCCTGGAACATCCTCGATCACAACGTCGAGCTCCATCTTCTCCTCCACATGGGGGCGGTGTTGGCGGTAGCTTGAACATGGTGGGAGAGAGGGCGAAAGTGGAAGAAGAAGAAGAAAGGGGAGGCAAAACAAGAACTGGGGATTTCACTGGAGAAAGGCTGGGCTAGAGGAAGGTTGTGGAAGTTGATGCAGGAAGCGAGATCCGGGGGAAAGGGCCTTGTGAGGGCGTTGAAGCGGAGGCTAAGTGTGCGGAGGTGGGTCAAGTTCCCAATATTCTGATGGGACCTGGCCCAGAGGGCAATGGCCGGGAGGTAAAGCTCAACGACCTAGCCACGATCGCACTTGGATGCTGGCCTAATTTCAAGGGCTCTGGTTGGTGGCGTTCTAGAAGAGTATCTAGTGCCCCCATTGAGGACATTGATCTAAACTCTAAAGTTCATTGCTTTGAGGCCACATTGCTCGTTGTAATTTTTTATAATATTTTAATATGTAATTTTTGTATAAACTATATTAAAAGAGTGTATTGATAGATATGCTATTTTTAGCCATAGATTTCTGTTATATATACATTGAATGATCTAGATCAATAAACTTTATGATAGACCTGACTTTATTAGATGCATCATAGTATTGTTGGAAATGTTTTTGTAAGTGGTTAACGGAGGGACCCAATCAAAATTTTTTTTAAAAGTAGGGACCTAATTGAAAACTTTTAAATTATAGGGACCTAATTGAAAATTAAGTGAAATTATAAGGACCTGATATAATTAAATCAAAGAAAAAAATAAAAAGATAAAAGGAAGGTAACATACATCAAGAGGCGTTACTGATGAGTTCGTGAAGGAAGATCTCCTTGTTGGAGTAGAAGGTGGTGATGATGAGGCTGAGTAGCTAGTTGATCTTTGCCTGGAAAGTGAACATCCCAGTCCTCCATCTGTCAATTTAGAGAGAAGAACACATGAATGGAGAGAGAGGGAGAGAGAGAGAGAGAGAGAGAGAGAGAGAGAGCATACGTGTCGCCAAAGATGTTTGCGCAGCTCACGTCGACCACGTGCATGGTGTCAAGTTGCCATCGTTCCAGCGAAGAGTATGGTGGTGCTAGCGATGGTTCCCGGATTTTAGGGTGAGGAGGGTGATGCCATTGGAGGAGAGAAATGACGGTTCGAAGAGAGAAAGAAAGAGGAGATAACTCTTGCATTTAGGAGCTTTTGTATCTTTTTCATCCTTTGGAGCCGTGTTTAGTGTGTTTGCTTTCAAACCCAAGCATATAAAATAATAGAACATTAGGGCAGTTACAATCCACCATTATACATCTCAACCGCCATTTTTTCACTAAAATTGTGGCGGTCAACAAGCCGCCTTAATTGATTGCATATTATGACGATTTCAAAGAATCACCCCAATTCAATTGCCACAATAAACCTAATTTTTTGTTGTGATTCCCTTCATATATATTGTTCTCCCAAGTTCAAATTAAAGATGACTTGAATTCAAGCTTCATTCAAGATAATTAACTTGGTGATTTCTTTAGATTCATATATAGCCAGCTTTTGTAGTTATTACTTGTCCTTAATTAAAAGCATGCGTCAATATTTACTAACGTAAATATACATATTATTTTGTAAAAATTAATAGCAAAGAACTATTCCCTCCCGTATCAAACTTTTAAGATTTGTTAATTCCAAAATATGTGTCTCTTTGTCATATCAAGAATTTTTTTTTTTTATCAATACTACTCTTCGTGTAATTAATTATATATATTTATTTCAATTAATTATATTTACTTACTTTTGTTTTTCAGAGAGATAAAACATTTTGTCCACTTACACAAATTTATACTATTATCAAAATTTATTTATTATTATCTTAGTATTTTTTTTTTCATTTTTTTTTTGATAGATGGAGTAAAACAGAAAGAGTATTAGAGAACATTTATCATTTAATATTATGATCGAGATTAAAAAAGTTAAAGTTGTAAAGGGGGTTATCGTAGTTTTAATTATATGATTATCTTATTTAGTAGTTAAAATTATTCTTATTGTTATTATCACTTGTCTCTGATTGGTTATTAACAACCACATTATCATTTGAATGGTTGGAGTATTTATGTGTCGTTAGTAATATATAGTCGTTAAATGGTAATAATGTGATACTTGTTGTGGTGCTGTTACTTATATCTGCTAGGTGAATAAAAGTCACGAATTAACGATTGTTTCTTGAATGTTAATTTATCACAATTTTTTGAATGATCAATTGTAGTTATCGAGTGATTAACAATATAATATTTGTTTTCAATGACTACCACTAATATCTAGTTAGTCATAACTAATTATATGACCCTGCTGCCAACTTTCAGCAAATGATGATTCTGAGTTGAGATATAAGAGTGCTGTACGCAGACAACAGCAACTACCCTTTTATCGGTGTCCATGGAAAGTTATATCATTTTATAACAATTTCATTGCGTTTATAACAACTTCTAACTAACATTACATTTTAATGTTTAATATCTGATCTGATACAGAAAATTATTATTATTATTATATGATAAAAGGCAACTATCAAGTAGCTAAAGATCAATTCATTTCAGGGAATTTTTGCTTCCAATTAGACAAAACTCCATTACTGAATACTTATCTTGTTGTGCAGAAGCATGCATGCCGCCTCATCAAATTCTCATCAGACCAAACATGTGAAAATTTGAGAGGAAGCTCTAACATTTACTGAAATTAATAATAGCTACTATCTTCATTCTCAAATACTATTTTTTTAAGTCACTAGGATTGGTCTAGTGGTGAGAGATTTAGGTAAAATGTATAAAGTTCTAGGCTTAAACTTCATTACGGATAATGTAATTTCGAAGTACCAAAAAATATTATCTTTTTTACAAATTTTATTTTTTGTCAAATTATATTGCTATCTATTTTAAAAATCTAGCCAATACATATTAATTATCATTTTTCAATTATACCCCTATTAAATGATAAGTGGGTCAGAGAGTGTAGTGGAGAAGGAGTAATTAGAAAAGAGGAAGGAAAATAGTGAAGGTAATTTAGTAAAACACACTTAAATTATTCTAATATGAAAATTTTGCTGATCATTTATTTGATTTATATACATATTTAAAATTGAACAATTATTTGAGAACATAGGTAAAAAAATATTTTACCCTTTTTTACTCTATTGTTTGTTATATATATATATATATATATAGACCATATTCAAATGCGAGTACTAATCACTGTGTTATTATGGGAGGTGATAACTTGAGAGAAACCAATTATAGTCTAAAACATAACCAGTCTAGCTAGATTAAAAGTTACATTTCAAGATTATTACTTTAAAAAATTACAAAATTTTATATTCTAATCTAAATTATACATGCAGGATTTATTGATCCACTCCTCTTAAAACATAAGGGTAATACTTTGAAAAATAAGGCGCTATGATCTAGTTAACCTGTATAATGGGATCATGTCTCGCACATTGAATAGTTAATTATTTTCCTAGCAGGAATTTCTTTCTCCCATTAGACTTTCTCCCATTAGAAACTTACTGCTTTAACACGGACTTTAACTAATAGGTTTAGGTAAAAAGGGAGGTTTATTATATTGTTCAATCTCGAAATGCACTGATTAGTAACAACTGATAAAAAATTACGAACATAATTGTGATATAATATTGCAGTATCTTAACTGTGGTTTCGGTTGGTCTAATCGTAACTTCCTGATACAGCCAATTGAACTCATTGCCTATCCTTCCTCGTGTGATGACTCAACTGACCACTTGGAGTTTGTTCGGTTGGATCAAAGGTAATTGTATAATAGTAATAGTTACTCCTATTTCAGAAAGCAGGCATGGGAGTGAGCATCCTCATTAAAGCAATATATGCAAATATATTATCTTGAGCAGAGTATTTAAAATTTCCACTTTCATGTTCCTTCACTTGTCCTTGTCACGTTTCTCCATTCACAATGAGACAACTGGTCTGCTCCAAATTTAATTTTCTAAAGTAATGAAACTTTTATTCCCACAAAATTGGATTGCAATCCACGCTGTGCAATTGTTATTTTATTTTACTTGTATTTGGCCCATTCCTTATCATCATTATTTTATTAGTATATACTGATCTAGTGAGGCCTATTAATTTGGAGGAGTTGAACCAAACATTGGCCAACCACCTTAGCCTCACAGCTTAAAGTAAACCATATATCGCAACCATTTAAATCGCTATTCCAGCGGGGAGGGAATCAGTAGTTGAGAACTTCCAACATAGTTACAACTAGCTATGATATGGACTAAGAAGCGAGAGGAGACAATGACTAAAATGGAAAGAGAAATTGTGGAGAGAAATGATTCCGGGTTCCATGCTCCGACAATATATAACAATGGAGACACTACTTTAAGGTTCACTGAGTTGGAGGATTTATGAGTTTATCGATCTAGACAGTACATATGACTTGAGTGGGAATTGTGAAAACTTAAAAAGATGATGAACAAAGGTGTGTGTTACATTTGAAAAATAGGTATCCTTTATATTTTCATTTCTTTCTAAATCTTTTCCAAGTAAAACTATAGTGCTTTCGGCAATTGACTATCTAGGAGGATTTTTTTTTAAATTTTTTTTGGGTCAAATCTACTTTACAAAAAATTTATACCTAAAAGAACACTTAGTTTTAGATACACGTAAAAAGTGTTGTTTGTGGACACATAGGTAATGCTTTTTCTAAATATGTTGTTTTTGATATAGGCAAAGGCTTTTTTTAAATTAAGACATCACTTTTTAAAGAGTTGCTACATCATATGTGTCAAATTGTCAAAAGCAATATCTTTTAATAAATGGGTACATTTTTAAGCTAATATATCACTTTTCATAGTGTTACTATAGAAAGTATGGTCAATTGTTTAAGGCAACACTTTTAGTAGAGAAGATAATATTTTTAGATATTAAAGATAATATATTTAAAAAAATATTGTCTATGTGTACATAAAATAACACATTTTATATGTTGTAAAAAATAAGTGATAATTTAGATCAAATTTATTGTAGTGCTAGGACGATTTTATACTCGTAGTAGCTTCGGAAACTAACTCTATTCCTGTTGGTCTAACTTAAAAAAAAAAAAATCCTAACTGCTCCAAATAAGCTGCAGACGCTAACGTACAAACACAAAACGATGCACAATAGTGGCTGAAAATAAGGGACTCAAGCCCAATCACGATACAAGTTCTGATATTCAATCCTTTAGCCCACTCATGTTAGCCCATTATTAAAGGATTCGGTCTTGTACCCCCTTATTGAAGTTATTATCACTATGACCCAAAAACAAAATTGTTATCACTGGGCTTCACCTTCACTACTTTGCGTTCCTAAACCTAACTACTTTTCAGACCAAAAAAAAAGATTTTGCTTGGATAATGTTGGTTAGAATTATTTTGAGATATATAATTATTAAAAAGATATAAAAATATAATATGAAAAAAATATATTTAATGTTTTCAGTATAAAAATAGTGCTACGATTCACCTTACCCAGGGTAAGGAGAACTTGACACTAAGTCCTGGATGCTAGGTGAAGACAGGGACGGGAGCTAGGAAATAAGCGCGGAATCCTTATCTCACATCGAGTGTGGAATTCCGACTTCATCCCATCAACGTTCTTGCGCCTTCCAGAAAGTCCTAAAAAAGTGATGACTTAACAAAAATGATTATCCTTGACAGCTCACCTAACCCTCACATAACCCCATAGTATAAATAGGCGAGATACTATCCTAAAGAGGTACAATACACTGTTCTATTCCATTAAGTACACTCGTTAGATCCTTGCTAACTTAGGCATCGGAGTCCTTGCAAGTACTCCTGTGCTGAAACCGCTGTGACAACCTCCATTTACCAACCCTACGTTCACCCCAATTCATCCTCTCAGGTAACCCTCGCAACAAATAGTAATATGAGTTTTGCAATAACATAAAAAGTAGAGCTCCAACACAAAAGCAATGGTTTCCGTTAAAATTGGGGCTTGAGGTGATAATCCCATATCAAAGTAAAGCAACCATAAGATATACAAACAAAAGGTGCAGTATTTGCGTTTGAGGCTACAAACACAGTCTTAATACCTTATTCTCTATGATTCTCTATGCTTATCCCGCGTTGTGGAGTCAATGACTATATGTGTAATGTCATAAGGTGTTGGTCCTCTCCTTAGTTATAAATCTATCGGATATACTTGTGTTCAGTCAACCCTTTTTTTATTTTTATTTTTTTGTGTTAAGCTTTTGAATATTGTCAAATTCATATTTATCAAAATAAAATAACAAATCAAAAAATCATGCTTAGAGACAAGCTGTATTTTGGTAGCTGGAATAGTAAAACACACTCACTAGTTATGTGTGAATCTGGAGACTGAAAAATCGTTTGGCTCAAGTCAATTCAACATTTGGCCACTTTCTTCCTATTATATTACTACGTACCACACACTATGAAAACATGCAGTTAGTTATTCTATTGTTGGTTACCAAGGTTTTAAATTGCAGATCGTGTCACGTGATGTGCCCACAATATTGTGGTTGTGGTCTACAGTGCAACCACATTGAACTGCAATTGCGTGTGATACACTTTCACATAAATTGACCGCAATATAATGATATTGAGGAGGAATTGAACATCAGGTCGCAATAGACTCTTTTTCAATTCAAGACACGCAAAAATTTTAGACCACATTAGCTGCAATGAGAGTTGCGACGGTCGCATTTTTCGTAACTTCATCCACAATTTAAAACACTACTGGTTACTTATTCTATTGTTTTCGATTCCACATAAATTTTGGTAGCGGAAGCCTGAAGCAAATTTAAAGTTCTCACTTCTGAGGCCCCTGAAGTCAACCTATTATATCCCTTCCCATTTATAGTGTGCAATTCAAAGATTTCAGCACACGAGTTCACAAAACCATGAGTCACCAGACACAAGTACACATTACTACGTTGAGATATGATCAGGTTATAAGCCAACATACTCTTAAATCAAAGCCGCGATTTACAAAAGTTGATATACTGAACAGAGTACTCTCTGTCAACCAAGAAGCAGAAGTTCAGCTTGCAACATTGTGGGAATTAAAGAACGTCAACAATATATCTTCCATGGCCACGTAGGGTATGAAATAGAAATCATAATATTATTCAGGGATTGGCATCAAATGAAAGAGTAAGTTAAAATTTAGAGTTAGTGTTCATTTTAGTCATTGATTTTTCACTTGTGAGTTATTTTAGTCCATGACTTTTAAAATGTGTCAAATTAGTTCCCAATATTACAAAATATAAGTCATGTTACTCCCTTAATCCACTCCTATTTAATATTCTATCAATTAAATGAATATAGGTAATCTTAAGTGATTCCTTGACATGTTATATATCATCTGAAGTAGAATAAGGTTTAAAATAACTCATTTATGTATCTAAAATTATACAAAATGATTCATTTAAATATTCATTCTAAGTCATAAAATAACTCATTTTATGTAATTTTAGATATCAAAATAAATTATTTTAAACTTCATTTAATTTCAGATGATATATGGTATGATAAGGTATCATTTAATTGATAAAATGTTAAATAAAAATGGAATAAGGGACTAACTTTACTCACATTTTATAATGTCGGGGACTAATTTGACTCATTTTAAAATTCAAAAACTAAAATGACTTGGAATAAAAAGTCAAGAATTAAAATGAATATTAACTCTAAGATTTAAGTGGAAATCTTGTTGCAGGTGATTATCAGAATGTTCTCTCGTCAACTTGAACACACACACACGTATGTTTATGTTCCATGTCCAACATAAAGCTCCACCCGTACATGCATATTTAACTAGTGCTGTCATAACGTAACCCGTCAACTTCGACTCAAGTGAAATAATCCCAATATATATATATATATATATATATATATATTTATAAAAATTATAAAATTTTAAAGTTCAATTAATATTTTTTACATAACATGATATTTCTACATTGATATAGTTTATTTTGAAACCTATATCGTAAAATATCTCTAAAATTTTATTTCTTATTTGTAAAATTTTATAATTTTACTTTGTACAATATCCAGAATTTCCGTATATTGTTGGAATATTTGGTTACCCTGGATTACTGGGATATAGTAAGGTCATTATTCGTTGAGTTTGAATTTTATCGATCCAACTTAACTCATTTCTTATACACCCCTAATAACTAGTTCGTAATAGAGGGGCTAGGCTTAATATGACCTTCATAGGAGATGAAACCGCCATGGAAATTACGAAAAAAAAAAATCTCATTAAATATCAATGACATAAAAAGAAACATCCAACCAGGATTTTGCCGTTCTAGGGTGATGTGACGAACTATTGGGCCGAATAAAATTTTCAATTGCTGAAGTCTTTGCATGTGTTGACGAGACAGCATTATGTTTGTAACATTAATTTATCGCACATAAATTTTTTCAAAAATTGCGTCTAATCATGTTTCTCCTTTGTTGGGTCTCTTCCCGTTTCACTCTCAGTTTCATACTTTTGTTTATGAGGAAGGGGTCAAATCTTTAATGGGAATTTTCTCAAGACCCTAGCTAGTCGTAGTGCGTTATTCCTACCTTTCAAATAAGCAAGATTATTTTCACAATAAATAAATATTGATAGAAGCAACACCCATGAAAAGTCCTCACAAAAAAGTTGACGCCCCCCTAAAATAAAGAACAAGCTATAGAATTGTTTCAGACCAGAGAATCAGAAGAGAAATTAATTCTAGGTCTCTCTCCTAATTTTACCTTTTGTGTGTTTTTTGAGTCCATAAGCTATTGAGGATTAGTGGTAAAGGAGCAATGTAATAGGAACTCTCCCCTTGCCGGTGGCTTGGGTTTGAACGATGATCCCTTCCAGATGAGTCCGAGGGATGATGAATGAGAATCCTCCCTTTCTTACTGTGAGGACGCCACCTCTCTCACCCCTAAAACCTACCACTGTGCTACCCTTTCTATTCCTCTGTCACATCACTCTACTTTTCCCTCACCCTGGTTGACATGTTTCTATGGTTGAAAGGTGGAATTCCTAGGTGCTCCTGGACAAGACACCAAGGTGGCTCTGCAACATGACAAAACTTCTCTTTTACGTGACATGGGCTGATGGATGGAACGGGTGTTGGGCTAAAGAGAGCAGACCATATTCGGAAGTTTTGCAAAGGTTCCTACGGATTGGTCGAATGGTTACTAAATGTGGATCCTTTTCTAAAGAACACAACTCACCCCTCTCTCACGGCGTCCTTCTTCCTGTCAGGGAAAGACCCCTTCCTCATATTCTTTCCTGGATGGCCCCTCTTCTTGTGCAGGCCAAGAACTCTTGGGCAGGGGTATGACCACCCAAATCCACCAAGCCACTAGAAGGTTAGTTCCCTTGGGCCTCATGCTCAACCCATGAGTATTCTTTTTGACAGATGATCATCCAGCTTCCATCAATCTCATGGGTTCAACACAAGGTCCAGATGAAGCCTAAACCACTAATTATTTCTAACCACATGTTTAAAACGGTTTACCCAAAACGGAACAAGAATCAAATCCAAGATATAATTAATTGACAGTTGCCTGTTAGGCTTTATCTCTAATTCTTGGAGTAAATACCTAAATCGATCCCTGCTAATTTTATTAATGGACAAATTGATTTCTAATAAAAATAAAATAGTATTGAGAGCTTTTACAATTACAAAAATATGATAATATAGGTCCCTCACAATTTCATTGATGGACAAATTGGTTCTGATAAAAAATATTACTGTTAAGGTCCTCACAATTATAAAAATAACACTATAGGTTCTTGATATTTTCATTTTGATGGACAAATTGGTCCTTGAATATCAGTGGAGGTCTCTAACAATTGCAAAAATAGAACCCTATTGTGTTGTTTTGTAATATGCAATCATTGTGCTCTTTGAGAGAAATGATTATGAATTTATGATATTAGGACCATAGGACCTTAGAATAAGATAGTAATAAAGTATAAGGAATTTAATTGCAAATCATATTCCTTTCTTAGAAAGGTAACTGTAAGGGTTCTTTCTTGATAATGGATAGGGTAAACTAAAAGAATATTTTAGTTAGTATTGATTAGGATTAATGAGTGTCATAGAGATCAATAATTAAAGTTAATGTTTGTATTTAAAATTTTTCAGGTGAGTTAGGGATCTATATATCATATTTTTATAATTGTGAGGGATCTCAACTTTTTTTGTCATTAAGGACTAATTTATCCATTAATAAAATTTTCAAGTACCTATAACATCCTATTTTTATAATTATAAGAGACTTAACACTAATATATTTTTATCAGGAATTAATTTAAATATTTATTCTAATTGTTGTAAAACCGACAAAGTCAATTCGATTAGTCATGACGTAAATTGCACGAAGGAAATTGAAGCAATCAAAATAAGGATTATATGAAGTCCACTGCCATAACGTGGTGGCAAAGCAAAATTGTTGTACTTCTTTGGTTTTTAGTTAACACTGGAAAGCACAAATAAGCCCTTTCGTTTAGAAGAACAAGTGGGGGATGTTGATGATGTTTTGGTGTGGGGAACAGGGAATTGACAAAGATTTGCATCCAATAATCGCAAAGTCAGCATTACCCACCCACCCCAAAAAATTAAAAGGAAAAGAAAAAAAGGCTTAATCAAAGCTTATTATTGTATGATGACCTAGCGAAAGTAAAGTTGAAAGTGAGTAACATATGGGTTGGGTTTGGGCCAGTAGTGTGAGAGGAAGTGGAAGGGGAGTAGTGGTGGTGGTAGTACGTATGCATCTGTTTTTGGGCATGATATTTGCTGCAGAGTGGATGATTCTCGCTCTTATCATGAGAATATGATTAATTGTCCATTTGTAAATGTAGGTAGGGGACCCACTTCACCCAAATCCCTCACCCCTTGCCTCTTCAACATCCTTGTCGTTCTTCCTCTTTGATTTATTCGCCACAATAATGCATCCCTGGTCTTCCGCCGATGGATGCAAGCCACGTGTCCCGCTGCATCCACCTCGATCGTTACATTTTGCTCTTAATGAGCCAATTGAACATGTAAAAAAGGTTGAAATCCTTCACACAAAAAAAAAAAAAATGAAATTCCGTCTTTTTTTTGTTTAAAGAACCGATTGCAAATCACAGGAATACAGGATGTATAAGAAAAAGTAAAAATCATAGACATGTAAACCAAATTTTAGATTCTGGATAGCCTGCATGAACCACCTGTACCAAGTGTTTTAACCTGCATGATACAAAATTAAAAAACGAGATGTAAAATTTAATATAATGATATGCGATTTTTAGGTGACGATTAAGATTTATTTTAATGATATAACCTGATAAAATTTTAAGAATTATAATGAGAAATATTATAACCTAAAAAAACTTTATCAAAAAAGTTAAATTCCTAAGCTATGGATTGGCCTAAATCCTAATTCCAATGAAGTATATACGTGAAGAACACATTTATTTCACCTAAAATAGTTCCGAATTCACGAATCAGGTATATATCTGCAGATCTTACTAATTTTCATATATACTAAGTTTAATATGTATATACTGTCATCAAATCATATATTCCTATATTAATAAAAATAATTAAGTCCTATACTCAATATTAAAAAAATTCATATAAATAAAATAATTTGATTGGATAATAATATAAAAAATTATTAATTCATAGAAATTAAAATATATAGTTAAATTTTAATGCATTAACAGTATAAAAATATTTTGCAAAGTCATCTAATTAATTACATTATTCCATTTATATGAATTTTTAAATAGTAAATATAAGAATCAATTATTATAGTTAATATCGTAATATATGATTCAACAATTGTATACAAGGTTTGGACATGAAAACAAGATGGAAATTTTTGTAAATGAACTCTTATGTGTAATTGTACACACTAGCACCCTTACATTAATATATATGATTCTTTCGTGAATATTAATCAGAACAAAATGGGTCATAGTATCTTATTGTATCTTTCCTTTTGGATATATTTCTATTATTATTTTTTTCAAAGTCTTTCGTTTTATTTATACCTAGAAAAAATATATTTAGTCTCTTTAAAAAAAATTCAAATTAAATACGCATAATGAAGTCGTACGTACCAATGCTTATAACCCTTTTACCAACTGAACTCGTTCCTTCGCATTAAGACTTCGAAAACTGATATATGGGTATAATTCTTCTGTTACAAAAATTAACAAAGATTAATAATAATGTGTTTGACGGAAATTTTTTAGGAGCATTATATATTTTTCAAAACTGTTATATATTTAGTTTTTTTAAAGGCAGAACTAAAAAGGCTAAAACTAAACTAAATTTACTTTTATACGTATTATTATACACACCTTCCATCGGAACAACAAGCATGACAGTACGTGGAACCGAAATTTCAAATTTGGGGTCGCTGAAGAAACTTTATTACTATTATTTTTGTGTCTCTATCACCCGGTATTACGGGGTACATGTGGAAAAGACCAAACAGTGAAGTACCGAAGATGAAATGCGATACAGCTAGCTAGGTACCAAGGAGTCACGACCCTTCACATAACACTTTATTGCCTCTGGTTGATGATATCCTTTGCTTGGCAAAACAAATCCTCCACTGGCCCCACTTTCTGCATTTACGGCCTCAAAGGCTCAACCTCTTGTCACACTCTTATTCCCACATTATTCTCTCTCTCTCTCTCCTTTTTAATTTTTTCACTCAGTCATTGAAACTGTTATCCCCTACCAAAGAATGGAGATTAGTCCCGGCCTCTGCTAACGGCTAAAGATCAATACAAACCAGGATGGGGAATCTCTTGTTCAATCTTCAACAATGTAGATTCCATTGAGAAGACATTAGAATATAATATACCGAGGTACATAGGGAGATTGATTTGTGCATATCGTCCAATATTAACAAAATACATGTGAACAAGAAAGAGGAGATTCACACATCAGGAATTTCGTAGTTCATAGTTCATAGATAGATAGATAGATAAATAGAGTTTGAGAACCCCCTTGGACGGCTCTTGCAGCACAGGAAAACCCAAGGTATTCTCCATTACATCTCGCTTGATCTAAAACATCTCCCTCGACAAACAAAATTAATATCAACGATCATAAAAAAAAAAGAAAACCACTCACTCAGGAATTGGTTTTGCAGTTCCTGAGATCTCACAAAACTATAATAATAGAACTCAAGGCAACAAGACAAAACTTACGATTCAATAATTTAGTACTCTAGTCTTATTTTTTGTCCCTATGTAGCTGCAAAAACTTAAGCGCACGGTATATTGAGGGGTCCCTCAGTCCAACCAGCAAACTCATCAGCACCAAAATCACCAAAGTCGAAATCAGGAAGCTCACTAGGCTCATTGTCATCAAAGCCACAGATTGGGATATCCTCCAAGCCACAAAGATCATCAAATCCCTGCACATAATTATCAGAAGCTAACCATCCAAAATCAAGATCAAGAATAGTCTGAGCCCCAGATGGATCAGCAGCGGGTGGTGGAGGCAAGGGTAAGCCCAGCACACTCAAATCTTGTGGTATCTCCAACCCAGCAAGTTCAGCCTCCAAATCATTGGTCTCAACAACAGCTTCAGCACTGCTTGAAACTATACCCTTCTCGTTCATATTAGAAGCCAAAGTATCCAACTCAAGCACGGATGATGGTGATGTGTGAGAGAAGACGCTCTCCGAAGAATCCTCTATGGTAGAAGACTTGTCAGATACAGAAACTGCAGCGGCAGAACCAGGAGAAGAGTTACAGCAGTTACTCTTATTATCAGAAGATGCAGGCATAGGTGCAACAGAAGACGAGCCATCGTTGCTCTTGAAAGATTGAGACCTTGCCATCGCTTCAAACTCGAGCCTTTTGGCCTCGTAGACTTGAGAGGCCTCTTCAGCAGTAGCGTATGTGCCTAACCAGACTCTGGCACTCTTGAAAGGGTCACGAATCTCAGCAGCCCATTTCCCCCACTTCCTCATCCTAACACCTCTGTATTTGCCAGCGGTTTGCCTCTTGGTTGATGGGGTTTTTGTTGAAACCCTCCTCTTAGTAGGGTTTTGACCCTTCAATGAGTTAATGGCATTCAACTCACACGAGGTGGTAGGGGTGGAGAGCGCAGAAACAAGGGGGAGCGGATCTCGCATATGTTTCTTTTGATTTTCTTTTGGTTAAGAATCATGTCTGATTCATCGTCCGATGAGTCAGTAGCATCAGGATCGGTGTAGATGATACGAAGTTTTCTTGACATCTTGGACTCTGGAAAGGAGTGAGTCCTTTGCTTGAGTCTATTGGCCGGTTGTTTCCGAGGCTCGGGCATGGTGGAAAAAACCCTCCAAAAACCCCTCAGATTACCAGGAAAACTCTGAAGGGAAACAAAACAGGGTGGAAAAATAAAGAGAGAAAATCGAAGGGGAAGCCGATAAGAAAAAAAGGGAAACAAAATCTCTCAAGATCTCAGGTGAGATCCCCTCTCAAAAACAAAAAGAGAGAGGAAAATCTTTGTATGTGAAAGCCTCCGAAACACTCGACTCCAGAACAAGTCCTGCAAAACCCACAAACAAGAACCATAAATCTTGAGACCCCAAAAAAGGAAATATTGAAAGATAAACAAAAAAAATCTTTAAAAAAGACAAAAGAAAAATTAAAGGATAAGTAAAAGAAAAAACCTTTTTGGCCTCAAACGCATTGAAACAGCTGGGTTCAAGAGATTCAACCTCTGCTCGCTGAGGCAGAGAAGCATACAGCAAGCGGAGCACACGGTGAGAGTCAATAGCAAAGAGGGAGAAGAAGAAACAATCCAGAGCTGCTGCAACAGAGCCCCAACCACTTCCAATATAAACCCAGACGACATAAATCCGCTGCTCTTCCCTTCTTGTAAAGCCTGTCGCTCCGGGAAAAAACACAAAACACAAACCAACGAGGAAATCCTCTTTCTTTGCTTTCCTCTGTCTGCTCTTATCTATCACCTCTCTTCACTCGCCAAAACAGAGAGAAAAGAAGAGTAATATTAAGTGTGAGACACAAAATATATAGACGATACAACAATACACAACAAAGAAGGTATGGTCGCTCAGATAACAAAAGGATTACAAATCTAAGGCCAAGATTTTATCTCTTTTTCAACAAAAAATAGAGAAAATAAAAATACATGAGTTATTGCTGGTTTCTCTACCGATCTGAAAACCAGTGTCTGTGACGGAGGTAAAGCAAATATATATAAGGAAAAACAAAAATAGCCGACCTTGGTACGGCACACCGATTGAAACAGGGCGCAAATCTCTATACAAACATAACCAGACTCAGAAAATTTTTCTTTTCGGTAAAATAAAACAAAATAAAATAAAGCACCATTGCACGACCACTGAAAATAAATTAGTTTTTTAATGAAATGGGTTTTCTCGAAAAACATGAGATTGTTGAAAGTTCAGAGCACAGTGAAATTTACCTTGGTTTGTTTTCAAGGAGCCGGAGGAGGCTTCTCTGTGTGTCTCTCTCCTCTGTTCTGTCTCTGCTTCTATCACAGTGAGTGGCCCCTTCTGTCCAAAACGCTCTTCTTTTCTATTCTACCAGGCCTGAGCCATTCGCCTTTTTTCTTTTTTATCAGTGGTCAAAAATCCGCATTTAAAGTATCGAGTAGGTAAAACATATAATATTAATTATGGAAAGTTTAATAAATGTTATTTGTTTTTTATTTTCCTATTTACTAGGCGTGAGCTGGCATGGGACTGTGTCACATTGCACATCCATGAGGCATGACCATCGTACATGCACATCATGGCCAGTCATACAGTGTGCTTTGTCTTGAGACGGCTTCGGAATCCAATGTTTTCACTATTCACGCGTCACTGCGTCCGGATACGATTTTGTCCTGAAGATCTGACCCGTACGTATCTCAACGTGTGAGACACGCGCTTAAATAGAGAGTAGCATAAGGTAATATGTGGAGCAGGTTTTTGCGCCGCCAACGCTGACTAGCCTAGCAAGAAGTTCGGTATGCACACGCTAACGGAATCCGTTGATGATATTTACAGGAATGACACTGTGATTCTTGGTTTCCAAGTAAAGAGCGTAAATTGATACTGAGAAAAAAAAGAAAAAGGCGAAAATTGTTTTTTACTGTTATCTTTTTGAACTTTTTTCTTTATTTTTTTAAAAAAATAGGTTTACTTTTCTACTCTTTTATTTCAATATTCCTTATTCTGCAAAGAGAAATATATATGGGACTGTTTAAAAAGTATTTTGTAGAATATTTTTTAATTTTTAAAAATAAAAATTAAAAAAAAAATTGTTTGGTTGGTTATTCTTTTTAGATTGATTTTAAAAATAAAAAAATAAATTTTGTGTTTTAAAAATAAAAATTAAAAAACAACTTAAAAATGTTTATGAAATTCTATTTTTTAAAATAAAAAATAATGTGATGACACAATTATAATTAATTAGTTTTATTAATTATTATCCAAAAAAAATTTAAAAATATTATTTTCAAAATAAAATAGTTCCAAACAATCCCATAGTTATAGAATATATTATGTCCTTTTTGAACATGGTAATAAATTTTTAAAAAATTATAGCTATGCAAAACTGATTTTCTGTGACCAGCTAGTCACTATTATTAATTGATATAAGTATCTTATCATAATTTGATTAAGATTATCATACGCATTATTTTAAGTAATTGCAAAGAGGAGGCAAGTTTCTTACTGACAAACTCTGCCCTTAAAATCTTAGAACATGTTTGGTTTCAATTTTTAGTTTTTTAGTTTTCAATTTTGTGAAGAAATACTAAAAATTTTAAAAGTGTAGATCCAGTTCAGTTTTTATTTTCAGTTTTTAGTTTTCCTTTATAAATTTTTAAAAATTGAAAATAAAAATTGAAAACTAAAAACAGGTCCTTATTTTTTTAGAAAATTACTTTCCTTCATTGCTCTTTCTCGGCATAGGAGAAAATCGATATTCTACCTTAAATGGAAATATATTATATCTTAATTGAACGATAATTAAGTAGTTATAATACACAAAACACCAATAATTGTATATTGTATACACAGACCGAAGAAAAAAAGTTTTTGATAACTGCCATATAAACTTTTGACTTTTTGAATGATTTTTATTTTCAATAACATTTTTCTTTCGTTGAGTCTTTAAGTTATTAAACCCGTTGGGATCCCATTATTTTAATTAAAAAAATGGTGTGTTTTTAGTATCTTTTTGATAATTTTTTAAATAAAAATATAATTACTGGGAAAAATAAAACATATAGATATTATTTTTGAGAAGCTATAATTTGTATCTTTTAAAAATATTTTTTATAACATAAAAAAAATTTAACAATAAATAAAAATATTTTAATATTACATTCAAATATAAATTGACTATTACAACTGAATATTAAAAACTTTTACCTTTTTAAAAGATTTTATCTAAAATAGATTAATTTAAAAAATATTTTTTTCTAGAAGATTCTCCAAATCAGCCCTTTATGTGAGATATAAAAACTAAATTATGTGATAAAATATTATGACATTAAATGTATAAAAATGTTAATTTTTCTTAAAATATTTTTTAATAATCCTCCTAATTGTTAAAGTAAAAAATCATTGAATGCTATTTATGTTCACATAAGCTAATAAATACTGTTTTTTGTTTAATACTTTTGTGTTAAGTACTATAAATTTATAATGATATTTTAAAAGAAAATAACAAAACTCTTAAAATGTTTATTATCGCGACAAACAAGTTATTGATGTGAGCAAAGGTGTCACGGCCTTTGACACAGTCCAACATTACTATACTGCACTTGGACTTATTCAATCTCTTGAGCTAAACATCAAGTCAGTCTCACTAAAAAATGACTAGTAACGAAAGCTAAGAGTATAAAAGAATAAGAGAACTTTGGTGGAAAACATGTTTTGCATTACACAAGGAAAGCTTACAAATGACTTGGATAATTTGACCAAGAATGACCACCCACATATATAGGCTTCCACCTCCTTAACGATTAAAAGATTCACTTTAATGGACCCTAGATTGCATCTAGAACCTTCCTATACTCTACACATATCTATATGTTTCTGAAACTTTCTTCATATCTCTCTACATGTCTCTACATACTTTTAGATAGTTCTACATAATTTTACACGGTTCTATATGGTTTACAAGTATCTAGAATTCTCTAGAGTAATCTACACGTTCCACAATATTCTATATTTTTCTATAGTCTTCCTCATTCTTCTGGAATCTTCTACAAATTAACTCATCAAGGAAAGTCGTTCGTGATAGGAGGGGTTAGGATGCTCTAAAATGAGGATATTACTTTAGATAGTAAAGTAAGAAGATTTTATCTTGGATCAATAATGTTAGAAGTGAGGTTCTCTGCACTTTATTGATCTAAGGATGAAATTGCTCACTTTACTCTTTTATGGAGGATCCAAATCCAAGCAAAAAGAACTCAAATCCCTTATACATGAGATTTTGGATTCAATCTTGAAATTCATATATATGAAAAAATAATAATAATTAAGAGAGTTCTTCGCATAGTTGCTTGGACACTCGATCATATCCCTAATTAGATTTGTATTTCATCTAACAAATAAGATACTCTAAAAGATCAAAAACATTTATTATGACATTAAAAAATTTGTCCTTCCACAAGTTTTTCAAACTTTGTCTTATCAACTACCCTTAAGCATAGAAAAAGTCTTGTGACCAATAATTTATCCCCTTAGAGAAAATTAATATCTCGAATGGAGTAATCATTATGGATGGCACTGAATACCTAAAAAAAAAAAAAACCTACTCTTAATATTGAATCCTATATTGTAACTTTCAAACAATATTGTAACATATTATCTAGAAAATTAATACCGAAGTAGACGCTTTTTTTCCAGTTCTACAGTTAATGTTAAGTCAATAAACAAGGCACGAGAGTAAATAATTTTTATTATATCAGAATAAATTATTTTTAAAGTTACTGCGTTTTTTTTTTAACTTTTGGTCTGGAAGGTAGCACGTTATAACATTAAACTATGGAGCAAAAGAATTGCAAAATAAAACGGACCAAGAATTTATTTATTAAAATAAATAAATGTAATTGAATGGTATATTAAAATAGATTTAGAATAAATTATCAAAGGTATTAAATTAAAATTTGGAGAAAATAATAATGAAACTCCTATATGAAAAAAAAGTCAATACTTTGATGCGTTTCTTGAAATGGTATCTTAAATAACAATATTAACAGTCACGATATATATATATATATATATATATATATTAACAGTAGTCAATTATTAACTGTCCAATGCTTTATAGTAATTTTCTGTGATTATTATACCAGAAATTTAAAAATATTTTTTTGTCATTAAAAAGAAAAGTTATTGGTTGCAAAATGCTTTTGATAAAATTCTCTCCCGTTATTTTATTGAAAGCTAGTCGCCAAAACTAATAAACTAAGGATGACATGAAGCTTGGAAATCTTCTGTCTTGTATTTGGTCTAGTCTAAATCATATGTGGTCAAGTGAAATATAAACATTGTAACAAACTATTTTATTATCTAAATGCGTTTTTTCTCATAAGTATCCAATGCGTTATGTTAGTACACTCAGGTGATTAATAGATGAATTCGTTTTTCAAATTACAATATGTTTGGTCAATTTCCCAATTGAATGAACCTTATGGTTGGGGAAAAAATTCCGAGTTCCAAACGATCAATGATTAACTAATGCATTCCTAAGTCTGGTAGTTTGTGCTTCTAGCACAATTTTTTTAAAAAAGGTGTTTCAAAAATTATTCTCAGACATTTTTAATATTGTTTATTTGTAGTTATTGAATTTAGGAACACCTATATTTTCACACTCTATTATACTTTTTTTTATTTGAATTGTTAAAGTGAAGGTGATTATTATGAAAAAGTAAAAGATTAATCACTCTTAAATCAATAATAATTATTGAGTGTGAATTTCATAAAAAAAAAAAGAAGTAAAGCCATTCTCATTATCACTTAACCATCTATTGTTGTATTTTTATTTTTGGTTGTTGTCGTGTTTAATTAACTTTTACAATAATTATATTTTAAAACTCATATAAAATATAATATATTATTATTTAGTAGTGTAAGACGAATTATATTGGTCATACAACAAAGATTCTACCAAAAGAATATAAAAGGTAATCTTGTTTTATATACGTTATATATTATTGATCTCTTAAATAACTAACTAGTGGTAGAGTTCACAAAATCTGGTGTACATGTGACATGATCAAACTATTTTTGAAGATGATTTTTTTAAAACATAATTTTTATAATCTTAATTTTGATATATTAATAGTGTAATTTAATAAAATTAGTCATTTGATCCGTATAATGCACAAGGTGATAATAAAAAATAATTTATTAATCATTACTAAAAATAAATAATAATTTATTTAAATATATCTTATAGAAAATTGTGTATATAAATTTCTTTTAAAAATAAGTTAATAGATAAATAATTAAATAAATAAACAAAATATAAATATGTTATTCTATTTTATATCTTATTTAGAATATCATATTTATAAGGTTGAAAAAAATCTCAATAGATAACCTTTAACTAATAATAAATTGCCTATTTTATGAAAATTTTACATGTTTTGCAAGTTGAAATTATTAAATAATAAAAAAGAATAAGTGAACAATTTTACTATATCATTAACCTGGTATAAGGATACAATGGATATCCATCAGAGATGGACATGCTCCAACCCCTTTTACCCCATTGCTCGTCCCCTCATGAATTTGAATCCATGTGGGTATTTGCCGATATTAAAAAAATTTCAAAAAGATAAAAGTTTTTAAAATACTTTAAAATTCGAAACATAAATGTCGTTAATAACAAATATTACTAACGCAGGATAATCCAAATTAAAGATAAAGATATATACATAATTCAAATCCAATAAAGATAATTAATAAAAATGATGAAGTGGATATTTAAATAATTTATATAAATGACAAATTGGCGATACTCCATGGTGTGAGGACCTCATTTCTCGTCTCTGCCCATTTAACAAATGAAGACTTCACCCTGTCCTTATGAAGACTAAACCTATCTGTAATACCCTAAGTTTTAAATAAATAAAAAAGTCAGAAAAATTTTTTTGAACTAAGAAGGTCTAGTTACCCTTATCTATCATTCCGTTCTTAATTTCATTAAGTGTGGACCATATATGCCCATAGAGGGTCATATGCTAGAACCATTTTCTTGGGATCAAAAGTCTTAATTGTTCCCTAGAGAAAAATAAGTTAAAGAGTGATTTTTAATGAATTTTATGAAATCTTTAAACATTTCCCTTTAGCCCAAAAATTTATAAATCCTTCGAAATTCCAATTTGAACTCAAATCAAAAAATTAGATTTTGATTTGTTGGGATTTTGATTTTTTTAATATTTTATTTGAATCTAAATATGGGATATTTTGCTTATTTACATAAGAAATGTAAATATTCTGAGAGCACTCCAAGGTTAGGAACAGGAAATCCGTAGGAAACGATTTTTATGCTCTCTAGTGAGTATTGCAACGGTCAACAATCTTATAAAAACCCCCAATTTCTTTCCAACATTCCGACACCAAAAAATACGCCCCTTCAACTCCTAAACACGAGAACTCTCCTCCTCCACCTCTCTAACTCTATTTTCTTCCATTTATCTCAATTCTAATTCCAATCTTTCATTCCTAAGACTTAAAGGTATGTAGTTCTCTTGGTTTCATTCTCTTTTCTTCAATTTCTCCTTATTCTTGGGATGATTCTCATGTCTATCAAGAAAATAGAGTTCTTTCATTGTGTTAGTGTAGTATATGTGTAAATAGAGTTTATTAGAGGCTAATCTAGAGATCTCCCTTAATGGCAGATATTAGTGTCATTTCTTCTCCAAAGTTCTGTTGATGTTGTTTCTGATATTTCATCCCTCCAGGTGAGGGTTCGCATCTGTAATCTCTATGTTGTTTATTACAATTATTTTCATGAAAAATATAATTTCCTCTTGATTTAGAGAATTATTGTATAAGGATTTGAAGTTTACTGTTAGTTGATATGTTTAGAACTCTTAGTTTTAGAGCATGAAACTTATTTTTGATAAAACTCATGAGACTATGTTTTCTGAATTGGTTTTATGCAGAATTGATGATACATGTAATTGTTAGAGATTTTTATGATTGTTTTAATGAATTCTAGAGTTGGTTTATATATATATATAATAGTTTTATACCTAGATATGCAGTTTAGAAGAGGATGAAATTATGGTTCAAACTTTTGTATTTGAAGCATGATATTGATTTTCTAGTTTATGAAGAGCTTGACAGTTTAAAATAAGATTTAGATAATCAATCAAAATGTTTTAGAGTTTATTCTTCGTAAAATTCAGAACATTGACAGCTACATTGTAATACCCTGGTTTTAAATAACAAAAAAAAAAAGTTAGAAATTTTTTCAAATTAGAAAGGTGCTAGTTACCCTTATCTGTCATTTTAGGTCTAGAATTTCGTAAGTTGACTACACGCCCTTGGAGGGCTATATGATAAAGCCATATTCTTTGGACCAAAAGTTTGGTAATTATTCCCTAGAGAAAAAATAAGTTAAAGAGTGATTTTTAATGAATTTTATGAGACCTTTAACTATGCCATTTTTGGCCTACGAGTTTATAAAAACGTAAGATTTTTCGAATTTAAACTGAAATCCAAAAATTAGATTTTGATTTGTTGGGATTTTAATTTTTCTAATATTTTATTTGAATTTAAATAGGGTATTTCCCTTATTTACATTTATGTTTTAAAGTTAACTTAAAATCAAGAAATAAAAATAAGTGAGTAGTGGGATAGTATAGTCCAATACATACCAGTATTGGAGCTTTTGGAGACGTCCAGACGATTAATAGAGAGTGAATTCAGTGATTGAAGCTTCTCAGAGCCCGGCCATCAAATGACCCTCAGAGGTTAACAAAGAGTAAGTCGGTGCGCTAAGGTGGCAGGGCCCAGGCGGTCAACAGAGAACATAAAAACCCCATTTCGAGGTCCAGACCATTTCAGACACACCCTACCTCCCCTAACTTCTCTCAACTTCGAACAAACACCTCTTCCAACCCATTTTCACTCATAAAACTCCCTTTTCTTCTAACTCTTTCAAGTTTAACTTAGAATCTTCAATCCTCCAAGCTTAAAGGTATGGTATTTTGCTAGTTTTGCTTCATTTCCTTCAAGATTTCTTAGTTCAAGGGGGTCTCCATGCTTTTTGAAAACGAGCGGTTCTCTAACTTGTTAGAGATTGAATTTGATTATTTAGAAGTTTTAAAGGTTGATTTAGTGTTCTGTTGCTTCTATGATAGAGACAGGTGTCATTCCTACTTTCCAGAATCAGTTGACCTGTTCCTACATCTTCCACCACTCCAGGTGACTCAGTTCTAGCCTATGACCTCTATGTTGGTCATTATAGTTACTTTCAACAAACCATAAAAAAGAACTATGATTCTATAGTTTATTTTGTAATAGTTGAGATTTTTGTTGTCATGAAACTTGATTTTCAAAATAGCATAAAAGGCATTCTTGAAAAATGCATGGGACCATATTCGTTAAAATGGTTTTATATAAAACTTGATAATTGCAACTGTTGAGATATATGGTTGTTAGCATAATTTGTATGTTGAACCAATTATGAACTTGGTGACTATTGGAAATGTTGTTAAGGTTTTAAAATTCCCAAGTTTATGAAAGTTTGATAATTGGAATGAATTTAGAACCTTAGACATAAAAGAGCTTTAGAATATGAGTCTGTGTAGAACTTGGAATGGTTGACGGCTACATATTCTATGGATTGAAACCATAGTGTCTTCAATGGGTGATCCCTTAGGCACGGTTTCACAACTAGAGGTATGCTAAGGTCAAAATGTTAGGGTTACATGGATTCAGAGCTCTCAAAGCAATTAATGATTTTATAATTTTCAGAATTGTTTGTTTCATGAGATTAAGATTTGAACCCTAGAGTAAAGGACTTCATGAAATATTGTGAAAAAACTGGTTTAGAATAAGGAATTTCTGAAAGGAAAGAAGCTAAGTTAACGACCCAAATCGTTAACCTTGGTACCAAGGCCCACGAGGGCAATTTATCCAAGAATAAATCAGTCCACGAGGACGCGTTCACGAGGAACCATTAAGATCTCAGTTAGGGGCTCTTGTTCACGAGGAACTGAGCACCAATTTTTCAGTTCCTGGTAGTCTGTTCCTTCTTATAATTCCTTGAGAATGTTATGCTTTTATGGTTTTAGTAAACTTATGGTTTTGTTGCTATTATGTGAAATAATTATAAATGTTTTGCGAATATCCTGTGTTAATGGTATTTATGTATTTTTCCTTCCCTGTCCCATGTATGGTTGTGGGTGAGGATCCACTTTAAGTTTTGGTTACAAAACTCACCCTCTCTTATTTCTCCTATTTTATAGACAGAGTACCTTAGATTTACTCCAACTCCTTCCTCCTCTTAGCGCCAATAGAGATCAGTTGGTAAGCTTCACACAGGTGAAGCCCTCTATATAGAATAAGGTGCTCCATGTAGATGGGCAGGATTTGGGTCATAGTGCATGATATATGTTTTGTATATTGGTTATGTTGGACTGTATTATATGGTTTCACTACTTATAAAGGTTTTGTAAATGGTAGACTTTCTTAATACTCATTGATACAATGCCCAACTTAGATAGTAGAATATGAAGCTACCGTTTGAAAATCACGGCTATATGTTTAAAACAGGCAATTTGTATGTGGAAAAGATTTTGTGATTTAAACAGTTTCAAATTTTATGGTGCATATAGAGGAATCCAGTCACGAGGCTTACGGAACCAGATTCTCACATGCCGATCACGTGCCCAAGTTCGGGTCGTGACATACATACTCTGTAGAGGTGTGAAATCACAAATGTCTACAAAGCAATGTTCCAAACTGGACCGAACGGTTAACCAAGCAAACCCTGTTGGGTTGAGCGGACTGAAAATTGCTTTGCAAAGAACCGCTAGAACTCGGAACCGGAAACCAGCAAACCAGCCCAACCAAAAAATCAATTGGAACGTTTTGTTTTTGTAAAAAAAGCAAAATTGCATTATTTTGGGTTTTTTTTTAAAAAAAAAGTCCGAAATCTTATATTTTCTAATTTTTTTTCTTTTCTAATATGGAAAGTAGTAACCTAAAAGATTTGATCCATATGGATAATATTATTTTGATTAAGAGATGAATTATGTTATGTTCTATGGGTTTTGTTGATACCTAATTTAATTTTTAGTTATTTTATGACATATATTTTATTTTGTATTTTTATATATTTATATAAATACACATTTTATTATATACCGTTATATCCTTTACCCTGATTGAACCAGTTGAACCTCTGAACCCTTGCCCAAGGTTTTATGTTGGTCGATTTTTCAGAACCTTACTACAAAGGGTAATCCCTTGAACATGATTTCATAGCCACAGTTATGCTAAGGTCAAACTTAAATCATATAGATTCAAAGCTCATAGAGAATAAAAAGGTTTTTAAGGATTTTCATATTTGTTTACAATAGCTATAGAGAACACGTGTTGTTAGGAAATCCATTAACCTTGGTACAAGTATGCTTGGGTCAGAAATATTAGAGAATTTATTGTCACACTTAACCGATATTTATATACAGAGTTGTGTTACATCACAAATATTGTGCATAATCAAAGCAGATATTACCTGTTTCTTACGAGCTACTACCTTATGAGCTTATTTAATATCAGGTATGAAAGTGAATTAAGGAAATGGTTTTGAGTTTGTAAAATAATGATTTGAATATAGATATATAAAATTTATATACTTGATTATGTATGACTCTTGAATATTAATGATGTTATTATGATTTTATGTATTGCTTCTTAGTTGTCCCATGAAAAAGGGTTTTAGGTGAGGGCTCACTCCTGAGGTTTAGTATCAAAACTCACCCTCTCATTTCTCTTATTTTTATAGATAGAACAACGACTGCAAATTCTACTTAGTCTTTTTTCCTCTCAACCGCAGTAAAGTGTCAGTGGTAAGCTTCACTTGGGTGAAGCATGCAGCTTTGTTTGTTAGAGTGCTCAAGTACATTAGATGCAGGTCCAGTTGCATATTTCGTATATCATGCATATCATTATTATTATGTTATGTTAGTACATGTATATGACTTTACCACTAGTGGTTGTTTCGTAAAAGATGAACTTTATTCATATATTGCTGGCATTATGATTTCAAATGTTAAAACCAACTTGTGAAACTTCAATTTTGACTATTTTAATGTAAAAGAGTAGGTGATTTGTATGTAATGTGCTTTAAATAATTTTATAATCAGTTGTGCATATAAGAGCATTTAGGTCATGAGGCTTACGTGGAACCAGATTTTCACGTGCAGTCATGTGCCCAATTCGGGTCGTAACACTATCCTCATTTCCATCCCCATTGCGAGCAATCCCGAGTCACTGATTCAACGGTATTTTTTTGTCATCTCAAGCAATTTATGTCATTTTAATAAGTCAATTTTAAAATATATGTTACAATTAATGTGTTATAATAAGTAAAACAAAGTCATAAATAATCATAATTTATGTAGTTTTTAAACATTACATAAGAGTTATAGTTTTAGTTCATTATTAATTTAAAAAATATATTGTAATAGTTTTTTATATAATTATATAATAGTTACACATGGTTAATAAAATTTTTGTTAATTATAACATTTTTATGGTAACAAAATTATGATAGTTTTGTTAACATTAATTAATACTATAATAATTATACATATAAAATTTTAATGATATAATAATAGTTCAATTATCATTTTGTTTATATTATTTGTTATTATTTTCATGTTAAATAAATTTTATTGAGATATTTTATATAGTATTTTTATTGTGCTAATGAAAGAGGGATATGAAAGATTGATTGGAAAAAATTAATTAATAATTAAATATTAAGATTATGAAAATTGTAAGGCATAATTTTCTCTATGAATAAAATATAAAAAACTTTTCATGTAATAAGTTTTAAATATTAATATTATTATAGATACATTATAGATTATAAATTAGTAAAAATAAATAAATAATCATAATTTATGTAGTTTTTTAACTTCACATATGAGTTGGAGTTTTAGTTAGTTATCAACTTAAAAAAATATTATAATAGCTTTTTGTCTAATTATATAATAATTACACATAGTCAATAAAATTATCGTTAATTATAAAAGTATTTTTTTTTGTGGTAACATAATTATAATAGTTTTGTTGTTATTAGTTAATACTATAATAATTATACATATAAATTTTAATGAAATGATAATATGTTCAATTATCATTTTGTTTATATTATTTGTTATTATTTTCATATTAAGATATTTTATAGAGTATTTTTATTATGTTAATGAAAAAGAGATATGACGGCATGATTGAAAAAAATTAATCAATAATTAAAAAGTAAATTAAATTAAAATACCTACTTTAATTATTAAAATTATGAAAATTGTGGGTCATAATTTTCTCTATGAATGATACATGGAAAACTTTCCATACAATGAGTCTTAAATATTAGTATTATAGATAGATATTTATATTTTGATAATATCAAATTATTCTTTTAAATAATAATCTTTGGTTATATAATATTACATTAAGTTTTGTATATTATCAATGTATTAAAATTACATCAATCTTATAGTTGATGCTATATAATTATAATATTGCCCCTCAAATTTAAATATTGTCTCATTCGCAAGAACTTGGACATTTTACCTGTCCAGGACAAGTCCATGCACACGTGAAACTCTTAAGAGTAATATAATAATATATTGTTATAAATTGAAACCTAGTGTTTAAACGGATAAAATAAAGAGAAATATTGAATGTTTATAATTCGTGTGTCTAAAAATATTTTTATTCAACATTTTATTTACATATATTAAATATAGATTTTGAATATTTTATACTACTGGGAATAAAATTTTAAATCAAATTTTTTTTAGATTAGTAAGACAATACAGCAACATTCATAAATCATAAATGAAAGTTCAAATTGGCGTAGCTGAAAGTATATAAGTTACCCTCTTGAGTTGATTTATATACATTAATATATTAACTAGGTGTCTTTACAAAGTCATGTTTTAGCCTGGACATACAAGTTAATAGTTCATTTTTAACGCTTTATTAAAAAAAGTAATTGACACGCACCAACAATATAAAAAAATCTTTATATTGGTAGCCAATAAAAAGTAATTGTATAAGTTATTTTATAACTAATTTTAATTCAAATTTCAAAAATTACTCATGATGAATGACTTGTCATTGATTTATTGGTTGATAGTACAAAGATATTTTACACTATCAATATATACCAATTAAACTTAGAAAGTTGCGTAGTTCGTTAATTAAAAGGAAGAAATGTGTGTTTCGTCTTCTTAAATTATAAGTCCATTGCATCAATTTAGCTCTAAAATTTTAGGAACATCCAAATCATTTTTAATGATTTATAATTGTACAAATCGATGCTTCTATTAATTTTTTTTATCCATTATTAATAAAAATAATACATGTTAAAAAAAATTATGATATTAAGTTGCATGTTGTGTATTAATTTAAGGTATTGAATTGTACTTGAATCAAAATTTAAGAATGTGTTCGCGAGTTTAGTTTATAAGGAAAAAGGAGGAAAGGGAAGAGGAATGTGTTTAAGTATTTTTGCTGATCCCTTAACATCCTTGAAAATATCTATTTTGTAGTTTCCCAATTTGGAGGTTTTAAACTGATTATAATTTAATTTACTATATTATCCCTATTAAAATACCATTTATACCAATTTATTTAAATTTCAAATCAACTTATTATTTCCTTTGTGATTTCGTACCAGCTTCTATGAATATAAAGCATATTATTAACATTTTTAAATCTCTTTATATAAAGCCTATTAAACCTGTAGCGGAGTTGGAAATTTTTTTAGAAAGGGCCAATACAAATACTAATCTATATATGATATTAAAGAAATTATAGAACTATAATAATAAATATATAAATGAAATTGAGGAAGTTGGGGGGCATAGCCTATAAAGTCCCCCGTAGCTCCGGCTGTGTGTTAAACGTTAATAAGTATCATAAACGCTAATATCGTATATAAAGCATATCAACTTGTTTTTTATCTTTTTTAAAACTACTATTAATATAAAGCATACTGATTACATTAAGTTGATTTAATGCAGGATAAAATTATAAGAATACTTATAAAATCCTCCATTTTCTTTCTCTTGTCAATACTAAATTCATAAACAAAGTTGATTGAAACCTTTTAAAACCCTTAGGGTGTGTTTGCTTTAGGTGTTTTTCAGTTTCATTTTTATTGAAAAATGAAAACAACTGTGTAAACGAGCTTGGTTTGAAATTTTGGTCTCATTTTCTAGAAAAAAATTTCAAAAACGGTGAAAAACTGAAAACCACAAAATGTGATTTTCACTATTTCCTCCGAAAATTTTGAGAATGAAGAGAGGAAATTGTGAAAACGCGGTGGCATGGATGTAATATTAATAAACTTTATAACAGCTCTCTTATGAAACCCTTCAACCACTATTCTGCCTTATCTTGTGCGCTATTGTCTCACCATTGTTAGCGCCTCCTCCGCCTCATCATGTGAGTCACCAGGTAGCTCTTCCCTTCATCCATTATTTCACCTTGTTGATCTTCTTCTTCTTCATTGTGTTTTACCCCCCTTGGCCCTATCCTCCTCTTATTCACTGTACATGATGCGCTGCCTCCGCCTCGAGGAAGGAGCCCGACGCCATGAAGAAGGGACCCGCGACCGCCGCGAGGAAGGGAGTTGGTCGCTGCTGAGGAAGGGAGCCAGGGCGCGGGAAGGGAGCTGAGACCACTGCCAGGAAGGGAGCCAAGGGCTCCGGCGGGAAGGAAGCCGACCACCACCGGGAAGGGAGCCAAGGCCGTCGCGGGTTCCATGGGTTTGGGGTTGAAGGGGTTTGGGGTTTTGCTATTTTTATCAGTGAATAGGTGTTGGTTCCTGATTAGGATTGCATTCAGTTCCTTATTTGTTGCAAAAATTTTGTTATATTGGTGTGAAATTCCTTCATGGGTTATCTTTGTAGTTAGGAGTAATTTTCTATTTTTTTTATTGTTTCCTGATTGTTTTATGCTCATGTAATTCAATTTTCTTTCTTCTGATTTTAGATAAACCAAGTTATATTTCAACTGACATTAGAGATAACAAAATCAGGTATGCTTTTCAACTATTCAAGGATAAATATTGAATGATTTGATGTTGTCTTGAATATGACATTGATTTATTTATGTTTTGTCCTGTGCTCCTACATTATAAGTAAGACATAGAACTAGTTGTTACATAGAACATTTGAACTAGTTGCTTTTGTCTCTTTCTTTATCTCCATGTTGAGGGCATGTATATATAGTGTAACTAACTAATTAGTTTTTGGACATTAGCTTTAAAGCGGTCCACAATGCTATGTAATATGGGATAGCTGCATGCTATATAGATGATAGTTATAAATAATTAAATATCGATGTTAACACTATATGGATTTGATTTATGCTATCTTGTGCGAATTGGGTTTGATTGAATGATATTGATATTGAATGATTTGATTTATGCCTCATGTCCTGATTGAATGATCCTGAATGATTTGATTTTTGCTATCTTGTGCTGATTGGGATTTCAAACTTGTAACATTTAGCTCAACTTTTCATATGCATAGATTTTTATGTTGTAGAAATAGTTATTATATACTTTGTTGTTGTTCATAATGAATATTGGTTGGTTGATATAAAGTTATTAGCATAAGATGGGAGGAAAATCTAAGCTTGGAGATAGTATGGAATGGTCTATCTCAAACACAAAGACTTTCATTGATGTGCTTTATGAGAGAGTGAGGAAGAAGCAACAACAAAGTTCATCATTTAAGGGAGCAGTGTGGGAAGATATAAACAATGAGTTGGCTACCATAATTGCAAGGAGTTATGGTGTAACAGATTGAATGGAAGTATCAATGACTACGTACTCTACGTGAATTTTCAACTTTGCTATCCGCACATGAGTTACTTGGGACTCTACATCTAATAAAGTGAATGCCCCTCAAGAAGTATGGGATGACTTGATTTCGGTATGTTCAACTTTATTAATTAAAATACAATCATTTTCAATGTAATGATAGTGTAACTTATCCATTTACCTAATATTAAATTTCGTTTATATTTTGCAGAAAGGAAAGTACTGCAAAAACTTTAAGAAGCATGGAATTGAGTTTGACTACAAGATGCTAGGTGAAATATTTAATTCTAGTACAGCAACTGGCAAATTTAGTCATGCCTCCACTCAAGAGCCACCAACCTCTAATGAGAGACAAATGGAGATGACTTTCTTTCAAATGGTGTGCATATTGCTGGCCCCATTGATGTTGGTGATGATGACTTGGAAGAAATTGGCAATAAAAGGAAACATATGGGATCTTCAAGTGACCGTCACGAAAGAGGCAAAGAATTCAAGAATAAAAAGACTTGAAGAAGCTCTGAGCCAATGGAGTGAATTAATGAGTGCAAGGACAGAATCTTCCAGAGCAAAACTGAAGCACTGAAAGCTAAGGCAGAGCAATATAAAACACAAGCTAGCCAAGCTACAAGCCCAGTGTCTGATCCTTATTCTATAGACGCATGCATGGAATTGCTAGACTCCATGGAGAATATTTTGAGTAAAATCTACAACAATGCATTGGTGAAGTTTAAAGATAGCGATTGGAGACGCATGTTTATTAAGATGCCTTCATTTAGGAGGAATGATTGGCTAGTATCACTTGAGTAGTACTAAGTTGATTGTTGACTTTATACTTTATTTTTAATGTTGTGCTTTATTTTTAATGTTTGTAATGACTTATTTAACTCTTCAGTATTGGATTATTAACGTGTGTTATGTCATGTATTAACTTGTTCAACTATTTGGTATTGGATGCATTTCAATATTTTCTATTAGTATAGGTTCTTTATTTGATGAGCTTTAATATTTTCCTATTATTGAAACAAATTGATTTTGTTGGTATGATGCACGGGTTAATATGTCATTATGTGAATCCACAAATAGTTCAAGTAGTGACAGTAGCACAGATTCAAGTGACTTGGATAATGATTTGGGAGATTTGATTATAGTTTCACTAATCAAGGAATAAGAGCAAAATTTTATTAACAAAATACCATGTAGGAGTTCTATGTTGACTGGGAAGATGTATACTCTTGAGTTCTTGGTTGGGCATGAAGCTATATGCTATTAGAGTTTTAGAATGGAGAAACATGTATTTGAGTTTTTGTAGCACTTTAAGGGGAGTTGGAAATTTGAAGAATGGTAAAAAGGTAAGTGTGGAGGAAGGAGTTGCAATGTTCTTGATAATATTGTGCCATAATACACGACATCGAATTGTTGCTAACACTTTCAACATTCTAAACTGTTAGCAAGTGGTTTAAAATAGCTTTAAAAGCAGTTTGCAAGTTGGGTAGAATTATTCCAAGAGGTCAAACGACTACTCATCCATATGTCATGGGCAATCAAAGGTTCTTTCCTTATTTTCAGGTGCATCTTTTACATGTTTCTCTAACACATAATCAATTATAATTATTTTGTACTAAATTATTATTCATATTTCAAATGTAGAATTGTGCCATTGATGGCACACATGTATCAGCTTGGGAAATGCCTTTCGTGGAAGAAAGGTTTTGATAACACAAAATGTATTGGCAATATGTGATTTTGACATGATGTTTACATTTATTTATTCTGGATGGGAAGGGACAACAAATGATTCAAGGGTGTTTTTAGATGCTTTAACTCATGAAAATAATTTTTCAAAGCCCCATGAAGGTATGCTTTCTTCCATAGCAATTTGCATTATATATATCACTAATGACTAACTTAGTATTATTGTTTCAATTAATTTACAGATCAATTTTATCTTGTTGACTCTGGATTTCCTAATATGTCTAGTTATCTTGCTCCATATCGAAAAGAAAGGTATCATTTGCGTGATTTTCGTGAAGGGGACGAGAGGAAAAAAAGAATTGTTCAATCATAGACACTCTTCATTGGGAAATGTCATTGAGAAATGTTTTGGAGTATTGAAGGCAAGGTTTCCAATTTTAAGATTAATGCCAAATTATCTTGCTAGAGGACAAAGGCTAATTCCAACTGCTTCTTGTGCTATACATAATTTTATTAGACTATAACATAGAACAGATAGGCTTTTTGTCCATTACTATGCAGAAGACTCGATTAGAGATGAGCATGGCTTAGGGGTTGACTAACAAGGCGTTAATATCGATGCTGCAAGCAAATCAAATGGCACAAGTGCGAGAAACTATTGCAGATCAAATGTGGGAAAGTTACCGAAGACAATGAGATGTATTACATGATTGATGATTGTACTTTTTTTTGGTTTATATGATTGATGATTATATTGTTTTTTTGGTATTACAAAGAGTTACATATGGAAAGATTATACTATTTAACATATAACACTTGTATTTGGATCTATTTTTATTAAGTTGTATTTAACATATAACACTTGTTATCAGGTTTATTTATGTTATGTTGGTTATATTATTAGCTCAATATTTTTTGAGTAAATGATCTCTTTGGCCATAAATTTTTCAATTTGACATCAATTTAGTCTATAAGTTTATTTATTTCTGCATCAATTTTAGTATTATGATGAAGTAAAATTTAAAATAACTAAATTGATATTAAAATTTAAAATATTAGGATTGAATTAAAGTCAAAATTAAAAGAACTAGAACTAAATTAATATTGAGAAAATTTATTAGGACCAAATTGATGTCAAAATCAAAAATATTTCAACATCACTAATGTTAAAAATGTTGTAAGAATCAAATGATAGTCTATTATAAATAAAATTATTTCAATTAAAATTTAATTTGAAGCTTATATAAAATCATTTTCAGAAGTCCTTAATTTATTGAAAATAGACAAAACAAATGGGTTTTCAAAGTTTTCAGTTTTGAAAACTGAAAATATAGAATCAAAACAAATAGATTTTCTGAAATTGAAAATTTCAAAATGAAACTTTTTAGAAAATAAAAACTAAAATTTTTTTTATAAAGCAACACCCTTACTTTTTTTTCCTTCACTTTCCTTTGATAATTTTCCTTTATTTTCTTTCAAAATTCATGAACCCATCTTAAGAAAATATAATGCCTCTATCTTTTTTTAACAATAAACGAAAAGTTAACACAAAGACTAAAATACATTTAAGAAATGTTAGATGATCAATTTCGTAATTTTTAAAATTTAATTTTGACGTAAAGCATATAATTAAAAAAAGATACAGTGTAATTTTCTTTTTAATTAATAAATACATGAAACATGAATTAAAATACGATCCTCCTTGAGATTCTGATCATTAATGCATACATGTACTTAGGCCGACAATTGTTTATAAAATTAAAGGTGATGCCTAATGGCACAGTCTTACCCAAATAAGTTCATTTATTTGTTAAAAAATTAACAATACGATCATAATAAAAAAAATTGGCACCATTACCGCTAGTTATGGCTAGTCTTGCTTTTTTTGGGGAAATTTAAATTATCACTACATTTTTTATTAACGAAAACATGATTATGTGAACGTGGGAGGTTAGTGTCTTATTCATTAGTCTTGCGAATAAAATAGTGTCTTATACAATTTTTTTTTCCCAAAAATAAGAAACAAGATTTCACCCAGTATTAATATTTCATACTATAGTTAGAAGATCACGTGACGTGAGCGTGTGTCCGGACCAGAGTGAGAGTGTGGTGTATTATTATAATTCTGTGTCCCATTCTCATAAGATATTTTCAGTTGTCATGATGGCAAGTCACGTGTGGCATGCCATGGCCAATGGACATGGCATCAGTGAAACATGCAGTAGCAATGCATACATGCATGAGAAACGATGATGATGACAATGGCGTTTGACCAATGTGGAGGGTGGGGCGCCGAAGAGATAGGGTCATGTGGGTTACGCAAAAGAAAAAAAGAGTGAGTAGTGTGACACTGTGTGAGTGAGCGGATTGCTTCGGTTTCTCGCCAATAGCGCCGACGTGGAACCCACTGCCTTCATTGGCGCCAAAACTTACCGTGTAGTGCGCGACACGTGTCGGATTGTGGGACAAGTGTCCTTGCGAGGTGGGTGCATGGACAGTGGTGCTGCTGCACCCTTGTTCTTCACTTAACCCTTTAGGGCTGAGGCGGTGACGTGGCTGTGAATACTTGCCGCCTCTCGTGCCACGTCATCGTTACCCGCGACTTACACGATGCCACTGTTCGTTTCCCATGAAAGCGAATGGGGCTGCTCGCATGTGCCTTGTCTTTTCTACTACACTCTACACACTGTACTCTCCGCGCTCCCCACTATACCCAAGTTATCATATTCTTGGTGAATTTTTTGTTTGACATAAAATTATTAGGGTTAATTAGATTCACCTGATATTTATTGAAACATAATAGATATCACATCTATTTATCTATTTTATATTTATCTTCTCTCATTTAAATAAAAATAAATAAAACTAATCACTGTAACAAAATGATCTTGGAGAAATTAAAGTTTGCTGAAGAGGAAGAAAACTTAGAAGAGGAGATTCGAGAGAAATAAAGGTGAAGGAAATAAAATTGGCTGACGAGGTGTTTGATTGAGAAAAGGAGTTCCTAAAGAGAAATAGAGCTCGGTTGAATGAATATATCTTCACCACCTATCAGTCTCTTCCTTTTCTCAAGCTTATTTCCTCTCAGACGACCTCCATTTTCTTAACGAGCTCTTCCTCCTTAAACGAGTTTTATTTCCTCTCAACGAGTCTATTTTTTCTCAACCAATATCCTTTTTTCTATGATTGTTTGTCGTTTTTATTTAGATGAGGAGGTAAATGTCAATAGACAAATAAAGAACGTGTATTATATTTCAGGAAATCTCAAAGAAGGTGAATATAACTGAACCAAATTATTATGGCGATTGTTAGCACACTTTTAATAATCTAACAGTATCGAAACATATTGAAATGTGTTAAATTTTTATTTTTATTAGTCTTATAATCCATATAAATATTCAATCAATATTTAGTCAACACTTTTAAATATTAGAAATAATGTTTTGTTTTAAAATTTTAACTTTATTCATAGACATCATTTTATAAATACACAAATTTAATAAAATTCTTAATTCATCCTTAAACTAAAATTCCTAATTCCTTCCAAGAGTCAATCCTTCACCACCGCCACGGCCACCATCTCGACCTTCCCCTCTACCACCATCTCCACAATGCGAAGATATACGTGAGAAAGAAAGGCAGAAAACCGGGCACGAACAGTACTATTGCTGGTGACGATGTTTGTGAGTTTGTGTCTGGTTGTGCTGGAAACTAATAAGGTTGGGGCATGCTTATTAGATGAATAAAATGAACGTGTCATGTAAAGGGAATGGGTTGAGCAAGCACGCTGGAATAGCATTGCAACCATCGAGGGTAACGCCAAGTCGTGTAATCCACCAAAGCCTTTGTCACATATTTGAGCGCTTTAATCAATTGCTCGCAGTTTGAAGGCTTCATTCTGCAGCCTCTTGGCTCGAATACTAAACTCGGTGTTCGTTGGATTTGAAGAGAAACTCTGCGTGCAGGATTTGGTGGTTGCGGTGGTGGTGGTGGAGGAGGTTGAGATGGTGGTTGTGTGGCTATGGTGGATGGACTCCAGTAAGGAATTAGGAATTTTAGTTTAGAGACGAATTGGGAAAATTTTACTAAATTTGTATCTTTGTAAAATGATCCTCGTAAATAGAGTAGAAATAAAAAAAAACCATAAGTCCCAATGTTTAAAGGTGTATGTTGACTAGATAATGGCTGGATGCTTATATAGATCACACGAGCAATAAAAATTTATAAGATTATGACACATTTTGATACTATTTAATTATTGATAGTACTGAAGCAATCACTATTTATTATTATCCATTATCACTAGTTTTCATAATATAAAGTAGGGATCACAATAGGTAAGATTGGGTGGAATAATCCGTTACTTATTTGCCCCACACCTTTGGAGTTTTCTTTCTATCAATAAAAGTTCTAAAAAATGAAGAAAACCTATTTAAATAATTTAATTAGTTAGTCTAAAATTTTTGAATAAAGAATACTTAAAATTAATAATATTCAAGTCTTTTTTTAATAGTTTTATATTATTATCATTAAATTTTTAAATTTTAAACCCATACACAGTTATCATTAGAACATTATAATAAACAAATAATAAAATTGAAAGAGTCAAACACTAAAATATTATTAATAAAATACTAAATATCTGCATGATCTTTATGATTATGAGTTCCCCTTTTAATTTGCATATAAAAACAAATGCATAAGCTAATTATAGGTCATAAAAAATACAATTATAAAGAATTTAGTATAAGAATAAATTCTTATATCAATATTATTGACATCAATATCCTCAAATATTACGAAACATTGATTTTTTTTTTAAACTACCAATATATGGTTGGGGTAGATATCCACGTATCTCCAAATTTATCATAGGAGGACTTTTACTCTCATTCCATAGGAAAAAATCTCACATTGGAATTCTCATATTTATTAAGTATAGATTTTTTAAAAAATAAATTTTTAATTAAATAAATATATTTCATTAAGAGTTTAACTTTTATACATATACAACAAAAAAATAATTTTATAGTGTCATTCAATAAAATGTCACGAAAATGACAAATCTTAATAAAGGTTGTGGTATTAGATATATTTTATATGATTTGTTACTTTGATAAAATTTTATTGCTGGATAATAGATAATGTAAAATTGTTTCACATTGTCACTCCATTGAAATTAAATTCTTTAATTAAACATTTTTTAGTAAATAGAATGTTATAAACCAACCGAAATGGAAAGCGACCAAGAGTATCAAATGTTTATCAACTTTTTAGGATACACGTTATAAGATTTTGGACAATAATTTAATAAATAATTAAAAATTCAATAGAAAAACAATTCACATAATTGTGGGGATCCATTTAATTTGTGGAGAACTAATGTCTAATTGAAGCCACACACCCAAAACTAAATCGAGTTTTTCCTTTGGTGAAAAAATCGAGTTATTTTATCCAAAATACATTATCACAGTAAGAATGGACAGTATTTCTCAGCAAATTTGACTGAATAGTTGCTCTTCTTTCGTACATTTTCACATGGAAATGAAGGAAATGAGTTAACAGTTCGATTTGTTCAACATACATGCAAGCCAATTTTTTTAGTTTAATTTTTTATATATTGGTAATATAAATTTTTTTATGTTATCATTTAATCATATATTATTATATCATTAATATGATTAATTCTCATACTTACTACCTGAAAAGTTATATAAATAGAATAATTTAATTAAATAACAGTATAAAACCTAGTGAATAGACATTAAACTTTTTTTTTTCTTTTTCAAGTGTAAAAGGAAAAACAAATCCACTTAACATTAAGTAATCTACGCAAAATTATGCGAGAAACATACGAGATTTTTACAGCTCGTGTGCTTTCTCTACACCTAGAAAAAAAACAAAAAACATATGCGTTTTTTCTATTCTTGAAAAAATTGAAGCTACTGGAGAAACTCTATATTTCTATTAAAACAAGTTTTAGACGACAACATTCTATATTACACTTAGCAACATTGAAAGAAATATGTGTAACAGTGTCAAAATACGCTGCAAGGACTCTTGTCAATAAAGACAAAAACCAAAAATGAAAAAGAGTCTGAATGGGTTCAAGAAACCATTAGAAAGAGCGATGCCGTCGGCGAAAACGATGGCAATTTGGTTGGAAGTAAATTGGCTTATTTGAAAACTTTGTGAACTTTTTGTTCACCTAATAATCAAACAAATGGTCAAATTGATTTCCAACTTTCCTTTCCATTAATCAAAACTATAGTATGCTAACACGAAAAAGTGAAAAAGAAAAGGACACGATATGGCAATGCTACCAAGCTTTGTTTAATCAAATCATATGATCTCTTCCTAAAACCTCACCTAGTGTGGACACTGCCCAATTAGGACAGATTCATATGGAATCACTCTTATAAAAAAATAAATTTCTGTAGTTATAGAAGTAAATAAACTTTTTCAAATTCAGTTCTTTTTCTTTATTTTTGTGATCAGAATTACTTAACTAAATTAGTTGTTTTTTCTTTGTAAAACTGGCTAAAGCACTTTAATTTCTCATATTCTTTTTAATCACTGATGCAATTCTTATTACTTTTTGTCAAATGTTTTTTTGGTCAACTTGGTCCAAGGTTTAGGGATACAAACAAGAAACCTAGTTTAAACTAGCCACATTGCAAGCCCAACAGCGCACAATGCCAAAGCCTTATTGATTTCTCTTGTAGGTGCAAAGAATAGAGAGAGAGAGAGAGAGAAGGAAGAAGAGAGAAAGAGATTTGTGAAAATGTAATTGAATGTATGAAATGATTATTGCAGTGATGAAGGTGATTACAAGAGTATATATACACATTGATCCTGGTACTAACTGATTCTGTTAAGCTAGCTACTATACTAACTAACTCACAACTGTTCCTAACATCCCCCCTCAAGCTCACGGATTGGACATCTGCAATCCTGAGCTTGTTCCTAAAATCAACAAATAATGAGGAAGCAATGGGTTTAGTTAACACATCAGCTACTTGCATGGAGGCTGGAATGTGACTAATGCGAACCTCCTTTGGCAACCTGATCCCTTACAAAATGCAAATCCAACTCAAAGTGCTTAGACTTAGAGTGTAAAATAGGATTGCTGAGGAGACAGCACTCAAGTTATCAGTACACTTGAGGAATGAGTGCACAGGTTGAGATATTTCTTGCAGATTTCTTACCCAAAATATGTCTACAACTGCCAGGCTTCGATACTCAGCCTCTACTTGAGCGTGATACAGCATGTTGCTTGCGGATGCCCAAGAGATAAGGTTTGGACCAAAGTAAACACAATAACCACTTGTGGACTTACGTCGACCACTACCCCAATCAGAATCACTTGGAACTGAAAGTTTGAGGTCTGCACCCTTTTGAATGTGAAGGCCATAGGAAGCTGTCCCACTTAGATATCGTAGGATGCGTTTAACTATCCTCCAATGAGTTTCAAGTGGGTTTTGCATAACTGGCAAACACCTTGACACAATAGGCTAGTTCAGGCCTTGTGGCAGGAATATTGCAAGCTGCCAACTATTGAGCGAGATAGGCCTGAGCATGTAGCCATAACTTTGCAAGTAGATGGCAGGGATGGACATGCTTTGCAACCATGCATTCCAGCCTTATTTAGCAAATCATGAACATACTTAGATTGAGTGAGTATGAGCCCACCTTCAGTGTGCTTAACCTCAATGCCAAGAAAATAGTGTAGCTTACCCATATCTTTGAGGGCAAATTGGCTTATAGTTGAGCAATCAAGTCTGATATATATGCATCAGAGCCCAGTTATGATTATGTCATCGACATAAATTAAAACATAAGTGGCAGATGTGATTTACTTTGGTGAAGAGAGATATTAGATTTAGTAGGCTGAAAACCTAGTTGAATAAGGCTGAAGCTAGTTTTTGGTACCAGGCTCTTGGAGCTTGCTTGAGCCCATCAGTGCCTTAGTCAGTTGCACTAGACTTCCATCTCCTACTTCATACCCTTGAGGTTGTTTCATGTAGACATCCTCAACCAAGTCCCCATTAAGGAAAGCATTATTTACATTTAATTGCCTTATGCACCATGACTTGGAGACACCAAAGAGAGTAGTAACCTGATTGATGTAGGCTTTACTATTGGACTAAATGTCTGTATAGTCAAAACCAGGTCTTTGATTGAAGCCTTGAGCCACTAGTCTAGCTTTGGATTTTTGAAGTGAGCCATCGAGTTGTACTTGACTGGAACACCCATTTGCTTCCAATAGCACTTCTCCCAGGTGGTAAAGGAACTAGTTGCCAAGTCTTATTTCTCATAAGTGCAGTGTACTCATCATCCATAGCTTGTTTTCGATGTGCTATAGCAAGAGCCTTAGCAGAATTAGGTGCTAACTGAGCTTGAAAGGCTTTTAGCCTGAATACACGAGCCTTTGCCCTTGTCACCATAGGATGATTATTGACTAGTTTCTTTGGCAAAGGAGAAGGAAACTATATCTGGGTTTGTGTTTAATTCGGCAGTGGAATGGCAGGAGGAGGTTGAGAAGTTAGAGATGGATACTGAATGGGGAACAAATACAGGTGGTGGATGTGAGATTTCAGTAGGTTCAACTAGTGTGATAGGTGGTGGACAGTGGACAATGGTGGTTGTAGATGGTGAAGGTTTTGGAGGCATAGGAATAGTGGCAGATGGTATGTGTTGAGATGAAATGGGAGGAATTGGGTTTGTGAGTTTGGCAAATGGTGAGGATGGATCACTAAAAGGGAATTTGGACTCATCAAATGACACATGCCTCCTGAGGATGAGTTTACCAGAAGAGGTAAGACACTTGTAACCTTTATGCTTTGTGCCATAACCTAAGAAGACACATGGGTGGACGGAACTCTAGTTTGTGCTTGTTATAGGGCCTCATATAAGGGAAACATAAGCATCCAAATGTTCTAAAGGAGATATATGAAGGTTTAGTGTTGAATAGTTTTTCTGGAGATGAAAACTGAAGTAATGGGGTGGGTAAGGTGTTTATAATCTAGACTGTCATAAAGGCATCCCCAATCCTGAGGCATTCCACACAAGCCAACAATGTTAAGCCCATTTCCACTATATGGCGATGTTTCCTTTAAGCTGAGCCATTTGCTCATGGATGTGAGGGCAAGAAAATCTGTGAACAATGCCAAGTTCTTGCAAGTATTTTGATAGACTAACATATTCAAGTGCATTGTCACTTTGAAAGCATTTTATTTTTGTATCAAGTTGCAATTCAACCATGGATTGGAAATCTTTGACACATTTAAGTTGGGATCTAGACTGAACAAGATAAATCCAAGTATACTTAGAAAAGCATCAATGAAATGAATTTAGTACCTAGCTCCATTTATTGAAGAACAAGGGCAGGGCCCAAATATCTAGTAAATCAGCTCTAAAGGAGCATTGTACACTGTGGTGGAATTAGGAAAAGGTAATTGATGAGTCTTTCCTAAACAACAAGAAGAACATAGAGTATTTTCAAAGAAAAAGGAATGTTACAACTTTTCAAGACTTTGGAAACTACATGGAAGATGCATGTCCAAGCCTTGAATGCCACAATGTGTATTGAGAAGCGGATTAACAGAGGAAAGGAAAGAGGAGGTGTATGTCTAAGTGCTTTGAATCTAGGAAATTTGTAAAGACCATGATCAACCAAGCCTTGGAGTAGAGTCTCCAATGTGTCTTGGCATTTGATATAACATGCATCAGAATACAACTCAAATATGACTCTATTGTCTTTAGCAAACTTAGATATACTAAGCAAATTCTTAGTAATACTTGGAACATGTAATAAATTATTCAATATGAAGGGGAGGACTTAGATCAGATTTGAAAAAGAATTTCCAATGTGTTGAATGTGCAAACCTGAACCATTGCCAACCACAACTCCTCTTGGCCATTGTAGCTGTTCTTTCCATCAAATTCAGCGGATTGGAGTCATATGATGAGTGGCACCACTATCAGCATACCAATTCTCATCATCAAATGTTGATGGAGCTATAGCGTGCTTGTGGAGATTTGCTCAAGGTTGAACATGGAGTTGATGATCAGAATTAGAAGAGGAATATTGAGAATCAAATTGATACTAGCAATTAAGTGCAGTATGGCCAACTTTGTTCAAGACCTGGCATGTAGGTCGTGGAGCAAAACCAGATTTGCTACCTCTTGAGTTGAATCTACCACCTCGACCTCAAAATTGTCCAAATCTACCACCTCTTCCTTGATTATCATAAGATCTTCCACCTCTTCCTTGGTTGGACCTTATATGCATTGTGTGAGCAAAATTAGCTTGCACAAAACTTGTGTTTTGTTTGAATCGCTCAAGAATTTCTTCTTGTGTCATGAGAAGAGCTTCAAGACCAAGAGAAACTGGCTTACACGAGAAATTATAGTGGTGATGAAGGAGCTATACTCCTCTATGAGGCCATGAAGGATTGCTTCAACATGATCAGTTTAGAAATTGGTGCTCCAAAGAACCAAGTGAATCAATCGTACTCTTATTTCAAGTAGATAGTGTCAATGGAAGAGGATTCTTGATGTTACCAAGCTTGCTTTTCAGCTGCATCACCTTTGCTCGAATTTGTGATGCAAAGAAAGTTTCCAATTGGTGCCAAATCTAATGCGTGAAGACACAACCTACCATTCTTGTGGTGAATGGTTTTGTCATTGAAGCTAGAAGCCAAGATTTTAGCGCATCTTGCTTTTTCCATCGCTGATATTCATTTGTGCTGTGGTAGCATCTTGATCTGATTCATTGAGAACTTCTTCGGTATGTGAACGCCATGGATGTGATCTAGGATCGTGACCTTCGATTAAAGCTTCCACTTGATCCTTCCATGGCAAGAAATTTTCATCATGAGCTTTTCGGACAGGATTTGAAAAATTTTGCACCAATGCTTGATTCAAGGTTTGCGATCCATTTTGTCCCATTTGAGACGATGTTGGAGACGCCATTGATAAAACTTGGACTGACTTAACACCAGTGAAGAATAGAGAGATAGAGAGAGAAGGAAGAAGAGAGAAAGAGATTTGTGAAAGTGTAACTGAATGTATGAAATGATTATTGCAGTGATGAAGGTGATTACAAGAGTATATATACACATTGATACTAGTGCTCAACTGATTCTGTTAAGCTAGCTACTATACTAACTAACTCACAACTGTTCTCCTAACAACTCTAATCCATAAAAATTGATTCTATATATGAATCTGTACGTCTTAAGGCAGAGAAATAGTCTTACTTTTGGACATCTAGTATCCAAATATTCATGCTCTACACCCTTCCAAACTCTATCAAGTCTTCCAACTATCGCTTCTTCTCCGTGGTTGACATTAGTTCTCTATCATGTCAAGTTATTAAATACAAAGTTTACCTCGACCTTCCTCTTGAGATTTAGTATAATCCATAAAAATCTGTGTGAAGATAAACTAACATAATATATGGTCTAAGAAAATTGAAACTACAGATCTATCACATGTATGCATTGGCCAAATCAGAGCACATATCAGTGCGAAATTAGAAGTAAAAACAATGTGGGAACAATTTTTATACGAAAGATAAAGTAGACAACGTAACTTCTTAAAAAATGTCGGTGACATACAGATAATGGTAGAGGTATTTCAAATTCGTTGCAATTAGGTTCTTAAAGCATGGACTAGATTTATATGATGGATGCGTTTGATTTGTTACTCAAAGATTAGATAATAGAGGGTTCCAATTTCCAAATTCTAATAGGGGCATCAAAGGCACAAAGAAATGTGAATTCAAGCATTGCAAATATTCAACATGGAATTAAGATCTCAAACCAAAACCCTCTGATTGCATAATGAAAAAGTTCGAGAATAATTATGGCTCATCTCTCCTTTAGCGAAGCTAACAAAATTCGTGCAAAACAAAAGGGGCACTCTCAGCTTATCATTGCATTTTCCAGGTAATAGCAAAATTTTTGCCAACAGGAAGATTCAAGCCCTTCAATACTACCATCTGTATCTTGTCTTCTACATTTCCTTGCCCGTGCAAGTACTGTTCTGCTGTGCTAAAATTCACATGTGAGACACCAACCACTGTTTCTCCATCTATCTCAACGGCAGGAAGTGCTCCACTTCCATTTAATCCCAACACATTAATGGTGTCAATAACCCAACCTTTATCCAAAGCAAACTTACCCTCTTGAACCTCTGACCAAACTTTAACATTTCCCACTTTGACAGTTGCATGGAAATCAATGTAGGTGGAATAACCACTCCCAAGCTTCATCTCTGGTAGCTCATCATCATCAAGGAATAGGTTCCCTTTAGCTTCTCCTTCAGTTGCTCCTGCTGGAAATGTCACAATGAGGCTGAAGGGTGTCATTCTAGCATCCTTAGTTACCATTCCACCCTGTTGCATTGGAAGAATAGTGTTCTGATACAAATGCACATTGACCACATGCAGAGGCGCATCAAGGGTAACGTAAGTACCATCTTTTGATACAATTCCATGTGTCAAGTCAAATAAACTGTACCATGTGCATGGAGGAAAGAGTGCTTTAACTTGTGTTTGCCCTTGCTCAAGCACAGGAGAAATCATAACACTGCTCCCAAGCAAGAACTGTGTGCTGAGGCCATAGCATTCAGTGTAAGATGGAAATGAGAAGAAAAGTGGCCTTGCAATAGGGGCTCCACTAGCATGTGCCTCATAATTCAGGGTGTATAAATATGGGAGGAGCTTATACCTCATACCCAAAGCATTTCTGCCAGACTCAGCAACTGATTCCCATTGGTAAAGTTCCTGTCTAGGGGAGTAGTAGTTTGCATGATCCCTTGAGAAAGGGTAGAAAGCACCAACTTCAATCCACCGATTACAAAGCTCTTCAGTTGGTTGTGGATAGAAACCACATATATCTGAACCAACCATTGGCACCCCAAATATCCCAAAATTGAGCATTGTAGATATTGAGTACCTCAAGTCCTCCCATGTGCCCTGATTGTCACCGGTCCAATGTGCAACATACTTGCCTGACCCCACAAAAGTGGAGCGGGACAAAATGAAAGGCCGTTTTCCTTGAAGCCCTTGAAGGCCCTTGTGAGTTGCAATGGACTGAGAGAAACCATAGAGGCTGTGAGCATCATACTCCAGAACACCATTGTAGTGCACTGCACTAGTGGCTATAGTTTTGTAGCCTACAGGAGCTTTTACTCCTGATGCATTAATTTTGTAGGGAGGATCATTCCACCGTGTGCTTGTAATGTTCTTGCAATCTAAGCAACATATCCATCCTGGTCCGGTTCCACTCGGGCAAACCTTTCCCTCAGGAATTGTGCACTTTCCAGTGCAGAAATTCGAGACTTCGTTCATGTCAATCCATAGGCCATCAACAGGGACAAGTTCATGGAATCGGCGGATCTCATCACCCCACCATGAAACTGTTCTTGGATTGAGAAAGTCAGGAAAATACACTGCACCTGGCCAAACTTGACCCACGAAAGGTTCACCATCATGCTTGATAAAAACATCATTAGCCACGCCCCTTTGATACACACCATAACTAGTGTTAACAGCAATTCCAGGATCAACTATGACAACGTATTTCATGCCAATGCTGTGTATTCTGTCCAAGAAGTCTAGAAGCTTTGGACGAGGGTAGTTGACTGGGTTGAGCGTGAAGTCCTTCTTGCCATCCATGTGATCATCATCGGTCCATATCACATCAAGTGGGATTTTGGCTTTCTGGTAATTCTCCACAACATCTTCTATGACCGATAGGTTGTGATAGCCCCATCTGCATTGATGAAATCCTATAATACCAAGTAAGCCAGAACTTATTAATTATTCCCGCAATTGTCCACAACTAGGCCTAACCTTATTCATTAAACATGATAGCAACATTTACCAGATTAGGGTGCCAACTTAAACCTAACCATACTCACTAAACATGGTAGCAATATTTATTATTTAGCAGATCAGGGTGCACAGAGCAATTCGTATTGGACTCATGCAATCTTCGGGCGCCACCAAAGAGAAAACAACATATAGTATGTGTGGTAGTGGTGGTAAATATAGTTTATGCAGTGATGGTTTATGATAAAGACCCAGGAATTGCTTTACACGCGTCTCTCATAAAGGCCAACTTCATTGACTAGAGTCACGAAGAAAAGATTGTAACACAAATAAAAAAATGCCAAGGAGAAAGATCTTTTTTTCTCTTGATATGGTAAAGTTAGATTTGTCACTTTGCGTAAGACCTTATCTTCCCATGTGGACCTAAAAGGTACTAAACAATTAGAAAAATTAAGTGTTGCTAGAGCAAATTAAATTATTTGTTTTATTCTATTCTATATTAATGTTATGGATTATTATTATATTTTATGTTCTTAATATTTTTTATAAAACAGAGTAAATATTTTATTTTTCTTTTAAAGCAGGTAAGAATTTCTCAAACAATCAAAGTAAAATATGACAAAAAAACACTTTTTCGTTACACTACAAATCATACAAACAGATTCAGTAAATAAAATACTTTGGTTGATCTACCCTCTTAAATCAAAGAAAACCTATCACACAGGTTGACATATATGATATAGATAAAAACAGCTAACTGGAAAACAAGTTTCATTGCATTATCAAATGTATGGTGCACATAAGGGATATGCTCTTATAATCACATAAACCAAGAAACCCGTTGAATTCAAACAAACACAGAAATGAAAACATTAGTGTCTTTCTCTTTATCCAAGAAGAATTATTTGTTTATCATGAATGCATAGAAACTAGAATACGCAATAATTAACATGATAAAAGAGAGAATTAAAAGTGAATCGTACCGAAAGCCCAGTAAGGCATGGGAGCTGGCCGGCCAATAAGGAAGTATATTGATCAACAACATTCAGAGGCGTGGGTCCTGCAAAGAAGTAAAAGTCCAGTACACCTCCTATAATCTTGTATGTCAGAGATGTTCCTTTGTAAAACACATCCATTCCATTGCTATTCAGCAACAGAACACCATGTGCATAAGGCTTGCCACCTTCATTTCTGAGATCCATGTACACAGGATGTGAACCGTATAGATCAGTGTTGACATTAATGGCTGACACATCAAGTGTATACAAAGTGTAAGGATCATTTGGATACAGTTTGATCCCATGTGGCTGTGAGTTCTCTCCCAAACCATACAAAGAAGCATCTTTGGGCAACTTCGTAGAAATCTCTAAGTATTGGTCCTTGAAGACCAATGGACCAAATGGGTCTGACTCATCAGAGCTACAATTGAAAAGGGTATCCCCATTTGACTTCCTTTTCACTGCAAAGCTAAAGGGGTCTGAAGTGTAGCTGAAAATAAGCTCGGAGCCAGAGTACGGTATTGGGCTTTTCATGGACCTTGACCTTGTAATGCTTTGCTTCAGAGCCGGTGGTGGCTCCCTTGGCAAAAGATCATAGGGAACCTCCCACCTTTGCTTCTTTGCATCCGTTATGTGTACTCTCAAACGATTCTTAGTCTCGTGCCTGCAAAATCAAGAACATTTAATGAAGAACATTCAAAGTATAAGATTTATAGAGAAGAATGTGAATACATTGTATGTGAATGCATATTTGATGTTACTATGTTAAGTGGTAGTGTAGCACTTACTTGGCATAGAACCTTAAAAGGGGAATATCAAAGCCATAGATGCTGTTCTGCTGCTTAACTTGGAGGAAACCCACAAGGGCACCATCTGGTGCATCTTCAATAGATATGAGACGGTAGCCTTGGCCAATTTTGGTGGCACTGGGAGAGAAGAGTTGGCTTCTACTGCTGAACATAGAAGCCAAGTTAGAAGAATGGAAGAGAGACAGAGGGCAGCCAATGGGGTAGGAGAAACCATGGCTAATTAACTCTTGACTCTAGACCGAGGCACTGTGGACTACATTCACTTGGAGGGTTGTCATGGGTGATATATATGACCAACGAGTTGTAATGATTGTTAGTATTAAATTATTCTTATCCTATTAATATATATATATATATATATATATTGAAATACACAATCTGTCCTTTTCTATTGAAAAATTAATGTGAAAAAGATTATTTTCCTTGCTGGTTTCTCTTCCTCGATAGTAGTGATATTCATCGGATACATGTGACTTTAGTGAATAAAGCCAATCTATGATCGCACACATATGGCTCCTTCTTTTTTGGGTTACACATGGCTCCTTTGATTTTATCTTAAAATGAGAGAGTGAAACTTAATTATTTTAGACTAATAAAATATATTTTCAATTTCAAGTTCATCTCAAAAGAATTTCTTTCATGATAGTGCATAGTGGCCGTTTGGTCCCGCGCGCACTCTTCTCCTCTATGTGGAGTGTGGACCCAGTTTGCATCACTCAATTAGCATGTGGTTTCTTTCACTATTTATAGTATCCTATGTAAGTCATATGTGGGAATGCAGGGGATCCGTGGCAATGTGATATGATAAACAAAAACGTGTGTAGATGATAAAACGTTGATGGATATATATGTGATAGGTATCAATATGGAAACAAAAAAGGCATTTTTTAGCATTTAGAATTTTTTTCCTTCAACTTGTTGATATATTTCCATCCGCACAAGGTATTCTCAAAGATACTCAGGATTGACGCTGAAATAACATTTTTCATCTTCCAGTTGTTGGATTTGCTTGTGTTAGTTTTTCACGAACATTTATGAACAGCACATTTTATACCTAAGTTTCAGAAGTAAAATTGTAAATCTTTGGTTTCCCCTGGATCCTGCTTCCATCTGACCAAAGTGGCATATGAACTAGGGTAAAACAATTTCCCACTCCATCCATTGTCCTCAGTTCATCCAAGCCTGAGGGACGTATATATATCAAAGCTTGGAGTTGAGAAGTGCAATATATATGTAGGCGGATGAGATGGCTGCAAAGTCTTATTGAGAGGATAAAACTTAACTTTCGTACCTCCATTTTGTCAAATTTTCTTACACATAAACCTTTTTATCCCACACACTAAAACTTACTACTTTTGTGATATGGATTAAACCCACTAAACATTCACGTGTTAATATTTGATTGAAAAAATAGAGATAAATTTGAGGTAAGTTTTGTCCTTATGCAAAACAAAAAGAGGCGGTCCCAAGCTAAAACAAACATGCCTTGGAACAAATACAATATAACATTAATTTGTTCTTAAGATTAAGCAAGTGGAGGATCATCAGATATTCAGATAAATCCAAAGCCTCATTGTTTTGTCCGATTATGATGATATATGTCCCCGTGAACTTTGTAATCTGTAGCCGTTACTAATTCTTTATAGTGTTACCGTTGCATTTGACCATTGGTCCACGATTTTACTATATGATAAAGTGATGTTTAAGCTGGGATTCCGAAATTGTCATTTAATATCGATTTTTATACAATAAAATTGACGTCCCTTCCCTCGGAATCACTCCTTGTCTCATGGCCGAAGCATCAAAGTTTTGTTTTCTTTCGTTTGTTTACGCAAGTTGGTATAGGTAACCAGGTAAGGTAATTGTTAACCCAAAAAGTGAGGAGTTCTCCCACCCAAAATATATGCTTCCAATGATGAAGCATTCAACCCCATGAATAGCCGCGTTAATAATGAGCACCACTACCAAAAAAAAAAAAAAATCTTTATGGTTGCTTTTGAATGTAACGATTTGGTGAATTGTATAATGAGTATTTATACTCTATTTTCAAATATGAATTTTGCAAATCACGCCATTGTCAATGAATGCTACAAAATTTTATATTTTAGAGTTTGTCTGACTCTTGTAGTACAAGCAAAAGCCTCATGGTATGTTTGTTTTTTTTTAATAAAAAAACTTAAGCGTAGGCGTTAATTTTTAAAAGACAAGATTGAAAACGATTATTTTTAGAATATAAATTTTTGAAAATTATTTGAGGAGGTTTTGTATATACTAAGTTGTTTTAAAAGTAAAATAAACTGATTTAACACACATTTAAGCCATAGTGAGTTATTAGTGCGTTAATTTTTACTTTTTAAAAGAAAAGTGTTTTTTATGAAAAAAAATGAAGTTTGTCTAATCGATTTGATTAAATTTGTCAAAAAATTAAAATTAGAAGATAATTATTTTTTTTGAAAAGTAAATAAAAAGATACTAGTCATTTGACTTGTAAATGCATAGAATGATAATGAAAAATAGTTTATTGACTATTATTGAAAATAAATAATAATTATTTAAATACATCTTATAGAAAATTGAGTATATAATTTTATTTTAAAAATAAATTAATATTTAAATGATTAAATAAATAAATAAAATATAAATGAGTATGAATATGAAATGAGTCATTTTATTTTATATCTTATTTTGAATATCATGTTTATAAGATTAAGAAAATCTCGATATATGACCTTTAATTAATAATAAAAAAAATATTTTATGAAAATTTCATACGTTTCGATAGTTATAATCAATGAATAATAAAATAAAATAAGTGAATATATTTACAATATCATATATTATTAATATTGAAGACAATGAGGATTCATGAGAGAAAGAATATGCCTCTTGCAACTATTCCTGTAGAATTTTGTCCTCCATTCCCATTTTTATTCCTGTCACAAGTCCCTATTTTATCTCTTAAGGATTTGAATCCTACGTGGTATTTAGGATTTATTAAAATAATTCAAATTTTTTGTAAAAGTATTTTGATATTTGAAATATAAATGTGAATAATACTCATTCCCTTTTTAATATTTATCCACTTTTAGACAACTTTATATTTCAAAATATCTATCAATTTTGCATTTCAATAAAGCATTAATTTTTTCTTTGAATACTAATCCTAATTAATTTCACATTTTCAAAACATTTCATTTAATATTGTTGTGCTATATTAATTAATCTAGGGATATATTAGTACATTTACTATATTTTACTCAATTATCAATGTCATTTATTATCTTTTTAATATCTATGTTTGTCCAAAATTGAAGATATTTTGAAAGGAAGAGAGTAAAAAATACTGCTAATGCAATATAATTCAAATTAAAAATCAAAATTAATGCAAATTCAATAAAGATAATTAAAAAATAAATATGCGCTAAGATTTTCTTTTATACATATATATAAATAAATAATTTATATAAATGGGGAATTGCAAGATCTCCATGGAGGCAAAGATCTTATTTATTATCCATATCTCATTTAACAAATGATAACTCTACCCCCTCGTGAAAACTAAATATGTTCCCATTCTCGTCCTTTTTTTCAAGTAATCACTGTGGATACCTGTTTTGACAATTTTTTTAATCATCATATTCCTAGTCATTTACATATTTTTAGTAAATTAAAATATTTAATTTATAAAAACATAAAAAGTATAATTAATAAAAAAGAATAAATAAATTTAATTTACAATATTTCAATTACATCTCATTTCTTTCTGCATTATTTTAATAAATATTCTCCAAATGAATATTTTTTAAGTTCCTCCTTAACCATATATAAAATAAAAACCTCATTTCTCAGTATTATTGAGTCCATTATATTATTATAAATTATCCTCTTAACTTCATTTATTGAAGATAAATATTGTTTAAGATCATCAGAATTGCTCTCTATCATATTCTAACTCTTCAGGTAAGAGATGACTTTAAAATTAATTGAATGGAGAATCATTTTGGTATGACATAAAACTAAAGTCTTTTAAAGACTTTCCATTTGAATTAAATAACTTTTCAATTTCAATTAAAGATAAATTCTTTAACTATAAACTTGGGATAGAAAGATATAAAAAAATAAAAGTTTTTATAACAATATGAAACTCTCAACTTATTCTAAAAAAAATACAATATTTGTCTTTAAAATTTGGAAATATAACATTAAGATTATTGATAAAAAATTAAAATTACAATTTAAAACCTACATTAATTCTTTAATACTTCTCTAGTCATATAAGATTCCATCTTTTTAAAGTTCCAATACAAATTGCGACATGTTAATTGTGTTTATCACTAGTAATGTAATAAAGAGTTTCCTTAATTGATTTTCACACGCTAACTCAATAATTTTCTTTATACATTAATAAATTCATTGTTTAGGAAATGTATGAGAAATTTTTGATAAATTATATTTATATATTAATCTTCCAAAATGAAAAAAAAAATTAGTTTTCAATAACCTTAGCACATGAATTTATCATTTTTTACGTATAATTTGAAAAAAACTTAAAATCGCATTAGCTTAATAAATAAGGCTCAATTTTATATTAAATAAGGAAATTATAATTTCATAAACTGCTTGATCTTTGTCATTTTAAATTTAAGCCATATATAAGTATTTTTAAAATTCTCTTTTAATTTTTACAAATGTCATTATGTAAAAGTAATAACTAACCGTGAGACCATAAATATAATACTAAAAAAGGCTAAAATTAAAAAAAAAAAGCTAAAACAAAAATAACTAATAAAGATAATAAAAGGATTATAAGATAAAATTGATAAATAATCATAGTGAATTCTCTTATCATATAATAAATTATTTACCTCATTTTAGTATATTAAGACTGAATTTCTAGTTTATAACAAATATATTGATTTAAATATATTATATCATATTACTATATATATGTTATCATTTTATCAATAGGTATAAAAATTATATAGTAATTAATCAATTTTATATATTAATTAATTAATTGATAATTAGGAGTATATAAGTAAAGTAACATAACTTATTTTATCTAAATTTTTTTTAAACACTTATTTTAAAAAAAAACTATATAATTTAAAATTACTTTTGATTATTTATGTATTTTATTTATTACTAATTATTTTAAATAACTCCAATATATAAGGTTATCAAAATAATGTATAACATTTTTTACCACATAGATTTCAGCATAAATTACCCAAATATTAAAAATAATTATTATGAATATTGAAACTATACAAATTAATGATAGTCAACTAATTAAATATAATAATTATGATTATAATTTTTTAAAAAATTATTAATTATTAAGGTTATGAAATTTGTGGGCTCTAAATTACTTTAGAAGCTACACCTAGAAAATTTCAAAGAGTGTTGAATACTAGTATTATAGATTTAATTAAATACCAATAGAGTTTAAATATATTTAATTTTTGTAGTGTAATATTGTTATTAAATACTAATGATTGTCAATGATATACAAATAATATGTCATAATTGTAATTTTTTTTTCAAAAAAAAAATTAAGAATTAACTTTTTAAAAATTATGGGCCTTAAATCATTCTTGTTATGATACTTGAAAATCTTTTTCTCAAAGTCTAAAATATTAGTATTATAGATAGGTTATATATTTCTACTTTGTGTCCACTTTATTTATGAAAGTATATTTTAAAAAAATTGGTTCAAGGAGCCGAAACACATTAAATTTTTAATCTCCGAAGGTATCTCTAGCTATTTCGATTGCTTTCTCTGAGAGACATATTGATTCTTTATTTAACGCAGCAGGGTATAACATTTTAGTGTCAAATATGAAAAACTGGATCGGAGTAAAATAAGATAAAAGTAGATCATTATATGTGAAAATTTAACATAATTTGGTTATACTGATTTTCACTTTTATTTCCTTTCTATTATATGTCTTGTCTAGACTCATTTTCTTAATCGATACTAAAAAAAGAAGCACATAACCAAAGCAAAATTTTCTTAAAATTACTCTTTTAAGATGGGTTGATGTCTTGCATACTTCAGCTGTATTTCTCCATTGCTTTTGTTTTGTTGTTTAAATTCAACAATCACAACTGACCAACGAAAAAAAATTCAACAATCACATATCCTCGTATATATGTCATCTTCGGCTATAGTAACTAAGAAGCCAACTTACTCTTTGCTGAAGGATTCTTACACAATCACGTGATTAACCAAATCTTTTTTATCCAGAGTTTACCAAATCTAACTATTAGAATTAGAATAAGGAAGATTGAGGTTAGGCCCCAAACATGGCCACTGAAAAAGACTTTGGGCCTTTACGCCATGAAAGTTGGGCTCTTGAAAATTTTGACTTTTCCATAAAAAGCTGAATCCAGTTGACCCTTTAACATCCTGAGAGTGGGCCAAATTAGTTTGAACGAACTATATTCTCCTAGAAAATTGGGACTATAATCGTATCAGATATGTGTATGGTAGTTGAATGAATTGGCCGAGCCTAAGCACATAAGCAACACAAAGTTAAAGGAACTACAATTGAATACGAACAAACAAAAGATAGAAACTAATGGCGGCATACACATAACAATGGAAGAAGGTACTAAAGAAAATTAATAGCATTTAGGTTCTTGAAGTTGTCTTTTATTACATGAAGGTCAGATCAAGGACGACTAGGGGCATCAAAAGCACAAAAGCATTACAAAGACACAACATAACAACGATATCCAATTAAGATTAGACAATCTTATCATCCCATCTTCCATGTCACAGCAAAACTTTTACCTACAGGGATATTCAAGCCCTTCAACTCAACCATCACTGTCTTCTTTTCTTCATCCCCTTGCCCGTACAAATACTTATGTTCTGATGTGTAAACTTTCACACTTGAGACTCCCGTCAGTGATTCTCCATCTATCTGAATTGTAGGTAGTGCTCCACTTCCACATAATCCCAACACATTTATAGTGTCAACGACCAAACCTTTATCCAGAGCAAATTTACCTTCTTGGACTTCTGACCAAATTTTCACATTCCCGTCTTTGACAGTTGCATGGAAATCAATGTAGGTTGAATAACCATTTCCAAGCTTCATATCTGGCTGCTCATCATCATCAAGGAACAGGTTCCCTTTAGCTTCTCCTTCAGCTGCTCCTGCTGGGAGTGTCACAATGAGGCTGAAGGGTGTCATTCTAGCATCCTTAGTTATCATTCCACCCCGTTGCATTGGAAGAATGGTATTCTGATACAAATGCACATTCACCACATGGAGAGGTGCATCAAGGGTAACATAAGTTCCATCTTTTGATACAATTGTCTGTGTCAAATCAAATAAACTATACCATGTTCCAGGTGGAAAGAGTGCTTTAACTTGTGTTTTCCCTTGTTCTAGCACAGGAGAAATCATTAGACTGCTCCCAAGCAAGAACTGTGTGCTGAGGCCATAGCATTCAGTGTAAGATGGAAATGAGAAGAAAAGTGGCCTTGCAATTGGCGCTCCACTAATATGAGCCTCATAATTCAGGGTGTATAGATATGGCAGGAGCTTATACCTCATGCCCAAAGCATTTCTAGCAGACTCAGCCACTGATTCCCATCGATAAAGCTCTTGTCTTGGGGAGATGAAGCTCGAATGATCCCTTGAGAAAGGGTAGAAAGCACCAACTTCAATCCACCGATTGCAAAGCTCTTCAGTTGGTGCTGGATAGAAACCACATATATCTGAACCAACCATTGGCACCCCAAAAATTCCAAAATTGAGGACTGTAGATATGGAGTACCTTAAGTCCTCCCATGTGCCATTATTGTCACCTGTCCAATGTGCAGCATACTTGCCTGCACCCACAAAAGTGGAGCGAGACAAAATAAAAGGCCTTTCTCCTTGAAGCCCTTGAAGGGCCTTGTGAGTTGCAATGGCTTGAGAGAAACCATAAAGGCTGTGAGCATCATACTCCAAAATCCCATTATAGTGAACTGCACTAGTGGCTACAGTTTTGAAGCCTATAGGAGCATGTACTCTTCTAGCATTGATTTTGTAAGGAGGATCATCCCACCTTGTGCTTGTGACGTTTGTGCAATCCAAGCAACATGTCGAATTAGGTACACCTCCATTCGGAAGTGGACAAAGCCTGCCCTGTGGAACTTTGCACTTTCCAGTGCAAAAATTTGAGACTTCATTCATGTCAATCCATAGGCCATCAACAGGGACAAGTTCATGGAAGCGACGAATCTCATCGCCCCACCATGAAACTGTTTTTGGATTGAGAAAATCAGGAAAGTATACTGCACCTGGCCAAACTTGGGCCAAGTAGGGTTCCCCTTCGTACTTGATGAAAACATCATTAGCTATACCCCTTTGATATACACCATAACTAGTGTTAACAGCAATTCCGGGATCAATGATGACAATGTATTTCATGCCAATGCTGTGTATTCTGTCCAGCAAGTTTAGAAGCTTCGGACGAGGGTAGGTGATTGGATTGAGGGTGAAGTCCTTGTGGCCATCCATGTGATCATCATCAGTCCATATCACTTCAAGAGGGATTTTAGCCTTCTGGTAATTCTCGACAACATCTTCTATGACAGATAGATTGCGATAGCCCCATCTGCATTGGTGGAATCCTATCATAAAAAATAAGTTAGAATATTAATCGAATGTTTATCAAAGTAGCATTACTCTATACGCATTCTACAAGGTATTATATAAAAATTAATATCTTAATTTGTCTTCAAAGACTTTTTTTAATTTTAATTACTGTGTAATATTACTTTAGAATTTCATGGTGAACAATACAATACTGTGGAGTTTTACACTGTCAAACAGGTTTGTTGTATTGTGAGAGTGTAGTTTCGTTCTTCGTTTGTCCTTTTCTTGTGATTATACAATTTCTCTAATTTTATGTAGAATTATTTCAACTATTACAAACCCCCACATATTAAAACATGGAATTTCAAACTTATAATGAATTATCCAACTACAATAACATAAAGGAAACTAGCTTGCGTACGTTATCTTTAAACATCTACATAGATAAGCTCAAATAACATATTTCTTTACTTTGAAAAATATTATTCATATATACCCTTTGAATATACATTGATCAACTTTTGAAGTGAAATTCAAAAAAAGTGTGAAACCCCACTGGGATTGGTTTAGAGGTGAGATGTTTGGATAGTATGTATGAAATTTTATATTCAAATTTTATTGTGATTAATATAATTTTTAAAGTACAACAAAAAATTCAAAAAAGTGTGGATTTCACATAATAACTATGGAACACAATATTAACGGTAATGGAGAGTAGATTTACATTGACAAATGAAGACAAAATGTCAATTCCGCACTAATATTGTTTAAATTTACTAATACTTGAAATATAATCTATGTACACGTGTATTTAAATATTTAAATTTAAATATATGTATAAAGAGTTATAAGTCTTCAAATATTGTCTGTTTCATATCCTTCAATTATTTATTGAAACATGAAAAAATAAAAATTAAAATAAATTTATAAATTACTTAATATATAATATATATTTTTAATTAAAAAAATAATTAAAAAATAATTAAAGAATTGTCATTTAAACATAAGAATTATAATTGATTGAATGTGATGAATGTTAAAAATAAGTGAGAACCACAATAATATCTAATAATTATAAAATATATCTGAATAAATACCTACTTTTAGATATCAAAACATCAATACCCATATAATCACGTCTAATAATTATAAAATGATTTATAATACCTACTTTTTAATATCAAAACATCAATACCCATATTTTTATCCACCTTTTAGATGTTTAAGCAAGAAAGATTAGTATGTACTTCAAAGAACCTTTTCTCTGACATTCTCTTTGAGACTAAATAAGGCACAAAAACATTGCAAGATAATTTTGCCTAGATAAAAATAACAATATCCATGCAATACAACACGATGAGCATGACAGGGTGAAAAGCGAATCATACCAAAAGCCCAGTAAGGCATTGGTGCGGGTCTGCCAATTAAAGTAGTGTATTGATCAACAACGTTCAGGGGCGTGGGTCCTGCAAAGAAGTAAAAATCCAGAACACCTCCAATAATCTTGTATGTCAGAGATGTTCCTTTGTAAAACACATCCATCCCATTGCTATTCAGCAACAGAACACCATGTGCATAAGGCTTGCCACCATCATTTCTGAGATCCATGTACACAGGGTGCGACCCGTATAGATCAGCATTGACATTGACTGCTGATATATCAGTGGTAAACAAAGTGTAAGGATCATCTGGATACAGTTTAATCCCATGTGGCTGTGAGTTCTCTCCCAAACCATATAAAGAAGCATCTTTGGGCAATTTGGTAGAAATCTCCAAGTACTGGTCCTTGAAGACCAATGGGCCAAATGGGTCTGATTCATCAGCAGTTGAGTTGAAAAGGGTGTCCCCATTTGACTTTCTTTTCACTGCAAAGCTAAAAGGGTCTGAAGTGTAGCTGAAGATAAGCTCAGAACCAGAGTATTCTGACGCTGATATTGGGTTCTCCTTCCTTGTAATGCTTTGCTGCTTCAGAACCGGTGGTTGCTCCCTTGGCAAAAGATCAGGGAACCTCCCACCTTTGCCTCTTTACATCCGTGATGTGTACCCTCAAACGATTCTCAGTCTCGTGCCTGTAGAACCAATGACAACGATTGAAGAACATTATTCAAAACCAGCTTGATACAGAAAAATGTGAATGCACATATAAGATTATAAGAATATATAGCGAAGGTGATATGGTAAGTGGGAGTTACTTGATGTAGAGGCGTAAAAGGGAAATATCAGGGCCATAAATGTAGTTCTTCTGCTTAACTTGGAGGGTTCCCACAAGTGCACCATCTGGTGTATCTTCAATAGATATGAGGCGGTAGCCTAGGCCAATTTTATTGGTTTTGGGAGAAGAGGAGTTGGCTTCTACAGCTAAACATAGAAGGCAAGTAAGGAGAAGGGAAGAGAGAAAGAGAGAGGCTAATGGGTAGGAGGAAACATAGCTCACTCTAGAGCAAGGCACCGTGGATTCCTGTTTGGGACGTTCGTGATGATATACCTGTATAAATCAGCAAAGGGTGTTTCTAAGGTGCCTTCGATGATCAGTAGCTATGGTATCTATGGCATTGTAGCCATTAATTAATAATATTTAAATAGAAATATAGATATCCTCAAAATATAAATCTGTGGTGATGAAGACATAAATAGAAATAGAAAATTTTCAACTCATGGAATATAAAAATACAAAATTTTTATACCTTCAAAAGTGAGAATAGAATATAGAAATAGAAATTTAATATTATTTTTTCAATAATACCCCTATATATATTTATTATTTCCCAATATGTCATCATCAAAGGTGGTAGTCCAGGGTATCTCAGGCAACCTGCGGTCAATAGTCGGTCAACACTAGTCAAAATCGGTCAACATTGACGGCGACCCGCAGATACGACGAAATCAATGGTGAATTGTTGTGCCATAGGCACCATAACCATTGATCACCATAGCCACCATAGTGTTACCCATAGGCAAATAGCCAGTTGTGTTGTTTGTCCTTGTCTTCCTCGAGAGGGTAAGAGCGATGGAGCCTTCCTTTTCTATAAGACATCTGCACAAGTCTATACCTAGTAGTTTTCTATAAAGAAAAGAAAAATGATACATGTGCAATATTTTTTAATAATAAATAAGTATTGTTATTTCAATACAAAATATAAAAAGTGTATCTCTAATTACGATATTCACTTTATTATTATTAGATATTGTTGAAACCCTTACCTTTTCCATCCATCTTCACATTTACTTTTAAGTGTTAGAATCATATTTTTTATAACAAATTTACAACATTAACTATAAGAAGACAAATTAAATAGTAGGTCTATTTCAATTTTGTATTTCCTTAATCCATCATCTTATTTGTTATTTCTTTTTGCCTATGTTTAGAAGTATGTTACCCAAAAACAAATATTATAGGCATATCATTTCTCTAAATAAAATAGAAGATGAATACAGATACGCATAGTAATAGCGCGAGTGTGGTCAACAAAAAATAGTTATTATCATAGCCCCAGGATCTGTACGTAATTCGTAAAGATAAACACGAATAAGTGAAATCAATAATCAAATTAACAAGTGGGCTTTACCCGCATTTCAAAAAATAAAAAATCCAAAATCAAACGATAAAAAATCCAAATTAAAGTTTTATTATGTATATTTATAAGGATTTTATTGAAATGCAACGATGGTGCATATTTTTTATATTATTATATAATTAAATCTTTTCACGTTTATAATTTTTGAAGCAGTATAATGTTAAACAAATTTATTATACTAATGTGATAATATATTATTAATTAATTATATTTTACATAAAATATATATATAAATATTTTATATCAACAATATATTAAAATTAAATTATAATTTTAATATATATTCCCAGATCAATTTAGTATTCTATCATTATTAATGGAGATGGATTTAAAGGGATAAGTGGGGCCTTGCCCTCCTCCCCCTAAACTCAGATATATAATTATAAAGATCTGAAATTTTGATAAGATGCTTTATTTATTCTTTACTTATTTTGTATTGATTCAAATTTAGCATGAATAATAAAAAAATATAAATAAATTTTATCACTTTCACTTACCATTTAAAAAAATGACATAACTCTAAATGAAAAAGATATAAATTTATATTATAAAAAACAAAACTATATGTTGAACTCATTTTTTCAAGTTATATATACTAATGGCATATTTAATATGCAAGTCTAACTTATAATATGTGTTTTGTGATTTAAAACCTACTAAATACAATTTCACATAATTTTTAAATATTTTGATATTAACATTTTAACCGACATCTATTTAATAGTAAATGTCATCAAAATCTAAAACTTGTATATGTTTTGTAAAATATTTGAATGAAATAATAAGGTAAATTATTTAATGAGAAATATATACTTAAAATCATTACTTATAAGCATTACTAATAAAATTATGAATTTAATGGAGAATGTAGAAATATAATCAATTTAAAATTTTTATTTTTTTTATGTTGGCCCCTGCAACATTTATGTTCTAGATCCATCTCAGGTCATTAGTCAATGGCTTTTTTCGTTTGAGTTAGTCAATGGGTTAATATTTTTTTATGGGTTAGTTAAAGAGTATATAAATGTACAAACAAAATGAATTCAAATTCAACACATGTCACACTGAAATTGTTTTATCATTTTATCTGACAACTTGAACGTATAATCCGCGAAGGGAAAGGTTGCTTGGGCATTCAATAAGAATGAATGCAGCAACACGTGCATTAAGATAAGACAAGCTAATGGTGCATGGTGAGCTCATCAAGACAAAAGAAGAATTCTAAGAGAGAAGATAAAGAAACAAGAAGCAACGGGAATCAAGCATAATGTCTCTCATTATTGATGAAAATTTGAGTATAGACACATTTTAATACATCACATTTATCAATACAGGGTCAGTATCTCATTTTCTTTAACCAGTGATAGGGCTAGATAGTCATTTTCCTTACTCTAAGCAATACGCAACTTTTTAAATGCTTTAAAAAAAACTTCTTCCATGTATGAGCAACATTAGCTTAGTGTTTTTTTTATTGGTTATGTTAATTACATTTTTTTGTAGGGGTTTTGTTAATTACTTAATATATTGTTTTTAATTTTAAAATTTATTTTACTCTTCATTTGTATGGGCCAATTGAACTAATAAACCTTTAAACTAGTGATTTCTTACCGATGATATTTTTAGAAATAGGATTTCACTTTTTTTTTTTTGAAGTGATTAATAAATTTTAGTTTAACCGGAGGTTGATTTTGCTTTAAGTATTGAATCACATGGATGGAAATTTGTCCGATCAACACAAATTGGACTGAACTGAGTGGAAATGGATCAACCCAATCTGAATTAGACCGGTTCGAGACTGAACAGACTCATTTTTTTTTGTCATGGATTTTTTTATAAACAAAACAAATCGGGCTAGCCCATGTTTTGGTGGGTTTTGAAAATGAATTCAGGAGCGGCCCACGTAGGTTTGCAGGTTAGCTGGCTAAGCTACAATTTAGTACTTTTCTATTTGTGCCTATAAGAATTTTATTTTAATATATTGTTATTATAAAAACTTATGCTGTAAATAAATTATATATATTATATTATTAAAAATATTTTTTTCATATAATAACTATATTATACAACAAAAGAAGAAATTTATTTTGATGTTGACAATGTAGATTTCAAATCTCTTATCTACTCTCGTCCCCAATAAAAATTTGACACATGTTTAATAATGATATCACCCATAATTTCTTATCCAATCATATTTTTTAACTACCCACAACTTGTACACATAAAAATATTTGATTGGAGAGAGAGAGAAAAAAAAAATGAATAATATTAAAAAAGTTTGTAGTGTCATCCAATTATATATTTTCATTTATGAGGCTTTTAACATAATGAATGATTAAATCAAACATTTGGTTGAATATCCGTGTAAAATTTTTTACGCTATCAGTACATATAAGTTAAACTTTAAATATTTGGTTATATTTTGTTTAAAAAATCTAAAAATAAATACAATAATGCTTTGATAAAACAAACTAAAGATAATAATAAGAAGGAGTTTGATTTTAATGCACTCGATGTAAACTGATTTATTTGCATGATCTTTTTAAGTATTATAAGTGAAAGTCAACTACTATAAATAATATGCCATTATATTAGAATTTCATCATTATGACAAATCATAAAAAACTAACCATATTCATCATGATTTATCATTTTAATAAAATTTTATTGATTAATAATATAAAATTATTTTACAATATTTATAAGAATCAAACTCTAAAAACAAACAAACAACATGACCTGAATTTTCACGGTATAAAAACAAGAAAATATTATTTTGACTCACATTTTTAGATATCAAATGGACACACTACATCTACCAATGAATGGGGTGTGAACCAAATTAAATGGAACTATATCAAATTCAATAATAAATAAAAATATATTGATATAATATTTCATAAAATGTAAATCAAAATATATTCCTCTTAAAACAAATAATATCCTCATAGTTGTCTAGGGTGCCTGCATAATGATGTTTGTGGGGCCTTTTTTGCCCTGCTACTCCTGGTTGGTTGTTGTTTTTCCCCTTGGGCTTAGGCCCTGTTTATACCAAAAACCTGACCCATATAAAAGCAACTGAAGCGACATGTAGTGGACCTCAATGCTTTATTGAAAACAGACCACCCAATCCACCAAAAGAAGTTGGAAATCACAAACAAACGACAGCATCACACGTGTCTTCCAGCCATTGGGTCCAATAAAGCCACCAATGACGACACTGTGTAGTTACAGTAGCTGGACATTCCTTAAAACAAACAAACGTAAGTCCTCCACCCTCCACCCCCCACCACCATTCCATTCCCAAGCAAAGAACATCACCCGCCATGTCGGCCGCCAACGACAAGCGAAGGAAGCACACCGGAGACGGCATCGTTACGGAGATTCGTCAGAAGAAGGCGCGTGAGGAGGAGGAGGAGGCTGCAGTCACCGATGAGGAGGTGGAGGAGTTCTACGCCATCCTCCGCCGCATTAACACCGCCGTCAGATACTTCAAGAACGGGGTGATGACGTGGCATCCGTCGAGAAAGAGATCACGCAGGAAATGAAATCAGGAGCTACAAGGACAAGGGGAGCTAGAGAAGAGGACGTGCAAGAGAATCTGAATTTGGATCTCAATCTCACTCCCCAACACCATCATCCCCAGTAACATATATCTTAATTGCATTGCTGCTTACAAATCATGTTCTTGTCTTTCTGTTTTTCTTTCTTAATCGTATTTAACTTTTCCGTTTCTGTTATTATTAATGCTTCGTTAATAAATTAATATGCCAACTTTTTTGTTGTCGTAATGTTATGAGGGGGTTGGTTGAGTAGGTGTAGAATCAAACCGAATCACCTTGTCTTGTAAGATCCCAGTGAGACATATGATATGCTTAACACTGGGAAATACTTGGAATGAGAAAGTTTTCTCTCTGTTAAACATTCGGCTCTGAAAATATAAAATAAAATAAACTCATCACCACTGTAAATATAAATACGGTGATAACACATATTATTTAATTTAAATATAAATTTAATTTTAATGTATCCACAGTTTTAAAAAAATTTGTACTATCATACAATAAATTTTTATAATTATTATTTAAAAAGTCATATAAATAGAAAATTGAATTGGATAATAATAAATGTAACAAAATTAAACTATTTAAACTTCTTTAGATTGAAAAACCAAAAAAAGTAGCAAGAGATAATGTTTCCCTCAATCTATCGATATGCATGTATTGGAGCCCAGGTGTGTCTACCTGAACCGTGAAGGTACATTGGATTATATTACGGAATACTGAAAGTTAATTTAATTAATTCATATATTACTTTAATTCAACGGTTTTGTTTTAGGCCTTTCTTTTAATTTACTTTTTTCCCTTTATCTCCCGATATTCTCTTTCTGCTAGCAAATAATAGTGGAGGATCTGCACCGTCATGGTTCGGTTTATAAGCAGACACAATATGATCCTACATGACACAAGAGGAACTATTAAAGTAATTTTAAATTGTTTAGATTCACTAATGCTTTTTTGGCACTAAACGTCGTCCTACAAATACAATGCGAAAAAGTGTCAAGTTAATTTTTTTCACCAGACTAGCGACGATATCTGTCATTAATAAAAGTAAAGCAATCAAATAATATTAGAGTATTTTTTTTTTTATTGATGTTTGTGTTTTGTCTCGCTCAATATAACAATACTCTTCACAATATTATCTTATTTAGTTGGGTACTGTAGATTTTTAAGGCAATTCCCTTGCTTTTCTACTAGTAACTAGTAATGGCCTTCATGAGATATCTATGTAGATCATCATTTATGTGATAATCCTTTTATTTAATAATAATAAAAAGCTAATAATAACAAAAGACATATATTAATAGTCTTTTTTATATATATGAAATATAGTAATTTGAATTGTCAGTTACAGTATATATACTTACCAAATATTGTATTATAGCATTATCCATAGTTTAAAAATTGACATTCTTCTTAGGCGGTGATATAAATTATTCACAATTTTATTAGGTAATGCGCTAATATATAATATGCTAGAATAGCAATGCCAGTAGGATAATTGAATCTTCTGATATTTTAGTGCATAAAAATTAAATTTATAGAAAAAAATTAATTTTAATGTTTTGATAGCATAAAATAATTTTTTGAATATATCATAAACTTAGTAATAATTTATAATGTATATGTATATATATATATTGGTTGAAAAATTATTGTTGCAATTTGTCAACTAACCAAATCTCAACTGCGAGGAAGTTATCAAATAATAGAGTTAAGGATTTATGGAGAATTAATATATATATATAGTATTTAAATTTAGTTATAAAAGAATTGATTCGAATAGAATTAGAATCAAATTCCAAACAAAATTGGGGGTTATAAGTGCTGCTTGTTTGTCCTTTCGAATGCATAGGAGGCAAAAGAAAATGCTAGTGCATGCCTATACGACTGTGTGAGGACAACATTGAGATTTGGTTCGTAACTGTTGTTAATGTGCCCTTTCATATACTAGTTTAGCTAAAGGAAAACGGTAACTAGTTTTTGATCATGTAATTACATACTATATCTGATCCCGTATCAGATTCCACTCACCAACCTTTACTTCAACTGTACAAACAGAGTACAAATAGCTACACGTACTGACATACGTTTACGCTTTAGTTTTTTCCCCTAAAGCACTGTTACCTCGAGTACCTTAATCTAATAATTCATTTGACTCAACTTAGATGGGTTTATTATAAAGATGCAAATTCCTTAGTGCCACTTTTCTTTTTCTTTGCAAGATTTAAATTCGATTTTTTTTTTTTTGGTTGGCTACTTAAGTTTGAGACCTTGAGCAAAGGATATAAATATTAAACCACTCGAATCAAGTATTTAGGAAAACTTCAAAAAAAATCTCAAAATAAAAATTTAGATGAAACTGTGCAAGTGCAAATTTTAATAATAGAACATGAATCACATAAAAAAATAAAATAAAGGGGATTTCTTTGATATCCTATAAAGTTTATAGGTACTGGTATTTTTTGGATAATTTAGAGTTAAAAATTTGTTATATTTTACTAACTAAATTTATTAATATTTTAAATATTTATAAATAAATCACAATTATTAAATTTAAAAAGATAACAATTTCCTTAGCGTACCAGAGTAAAAACCAAAAAAAAACATCCAAAAACCTGCGGACAAAAGCCAAGTCATATTGTTCCAAATGGGTTGCAATTTGCAAACCCAATAAAGTGCCCAGGAACCTAACCAGAAACTGTGCAAGTTTTGGTCGGCAAACAATGTTTTTACAATGTTAATCATAATAAAAACGCTAAGCCCAAATGAACTCCTATGCAGGCTCAAAAAAAGGGTTGGATTTCCTCATACCCAAATAAAAAACGTTTTCCTGACCAAAAAGAGAACCGATTTTTGTTTTCAATTAGTTTCTGTTTTTAAAATCTTGTGAGTTTTAAACTTTGACATTTCGCGACCAAAAAAAAATCTTTGACATTTAGTTTTCACTTTTCCTTTTATAAAATTATACAGAAAATTGTTTTGTAAATCCAAACGCATACTTAGCTTTATGCACTTAAAGACTTGCAAGCTGCAAAAGCAAAAGTTCTTTCATGTTTTATTTTTGAAAATTGAGTAATATTACTTTTACAAAAAAAAAATACCATATGTTGATGGACATCATAGAGTAAGAACAAGACGATATCTTTACCATTATTAATTTTTTTTTATAGCACCATCCATTTCATATTAAGTGTTACTTTTGGTATTTTTGTACAACAATTTAGACAACGATCAGATGTCATTAATTTTTCAAAAAGACAAAAATAAAAGATGAAATTATATTTTTACTTCTTCTCTTTCTCTATTAAGTCTCATCTACTTATTCTCTCTCCAAGAAGAATAAAATGGATATAAAGTAATTAAAGTTTCATTAAAAACTGAAAAAGACAATTAATTTTGAAAAAAAAACAAAACGACATTTTATATGAAATGAAATACATGTAGTATCCACTGCAGATATTAATTTTTATATCTGAATAATATTATTTAAAATTTGTAACTATCAAATATGAGCAATGAACAAAGTTTGAAAATAAGCCACTAAGATTGGTTAAGGTGAGATTTGATTAGTATATATGCTGTTCTAGGTTTAAATATCATTGTGATGATCAATGTAATTTCCAAAGTATTAGATGAAAAAAATAGTTTGAAGATGTATTCATCATCGTCATCTTATGAAGAGCTTTATTTGTAAATTTTGAAAAAGTAAGGAGGTTTAAGGTTTAAAGTAGTCAAAATTTTCTTTAAAAAAAAAGATTTAAAGTAGTCAAAACAACTGTTAGAGCTACGGTTGCTTCAAAGCAAGAGGTGAATTCCCTGCGTTCATCAAAAATGAAAAAAAAAAAAAAAACTTATGGACAGGCTTGTTGGTAAATTTTGCAAAATTAAAGAGATTTAAGATTTAAAGTAGTCAAAACAATTGTTAGACCTACTGCTGCTTCGGAGCAGGATAGATTTTTCAGTTTACTGTTTGTGTACATTATTAAATTCTTTTTTCATGGGTTTTGTAGGACACTGGTTAAGAAAATTATGAAAAGTAAGTTTCAAAAGTTTTTAAGTGGGTTTTATATGTTGAAAATATAATTTTTTTTAAATACAAAACTTTCATTTTATGAAACTTTAACCAGTGTACAATTTTTTTTCTTTTGGTTTAATATGAAATTCATCTATTCAATAGCATCACAATCTGTGCTGACTCATTTGAACCAGTATGAATAGGCACGCCGGCAATACCGAAGTTTAGACAATTAATATTTAGATTTTGATAGAACTATTTTTAAAATAATTAATATTAAAAAAGTTAACTTTAAAAAACTTATTTATATTTGAGAATAATAGTAAAAAAATAAACTTAAAATAATTAATATAAAATAAAAAATAAAAATTAATTTAGTTTATTTTTATTAAAATTATTTTTATTGAAAGTGATACACTTCTACTGAAATCAAAAAATCAAAACAAATAGATTTACTTTTAATCACACCACTTTTTCTACCGCAACGGAGGAAGAGTGGGCATTGAAACAAGCTGTAACAAGTACATACTCATACGCATCCTAGCAAGCTTTTTGGCTGATCAAGACAAATGCGTACATTTCATCAAATATATTTGCTTTACTCGGCGCTCTCCATGTGACGTGTCATTCATGCGATGGGGAAAATTATGTTCATCTAGTAGAGAAAAAAATTATTATAAATATTAAATTTTATTAGTATTTTTTAATTGTTAAATAAGCAAATACTGGATTTTTCATTTTCAGAAAATATTAAATATATTTATTTTCATCTAATATTTGTATTAAGTATTTAAAAAAATATTAAGAGAATATTTTAAGAAGATATAACAAATCTCGAGAAAAAATTATGCCCATCTAGCGTTTAGATTAACTTATGCGGTTGGACCATACATAAAAGCTAAGGTATATCCTACTCATTTAGCCATACAATTGAGTGGGTGGTTTGTATGGAAGCTTTGTCGTGTTTCGCATACATGGATAGACATGGACAATGGAATTGATTGGGTTAGGCTATCGGCTTTGTTAGGTTCCACACTTAGTTTTCTTGCGAGTGATGCAGACTTCAGCACAGCATGGACACAGGTGCGTTGCAGAGATAGAATAAAGATAGAATAAAGGAAGAAGATTAATGGGAATATTATTGATGTTGGATAATGGATGCGTGGGTTGGGGGAAAAAGAAAGGGGCATTGTCCTGTACAAAATAATTCCCTAGTATGGAACATAATTGTACGAAAAGAAGATCACACCGACATCACCAATTATGAATCAAACTTTATCAAAGTGTTCTCCCAATTTATAATAATCCAGTTTCGTGTGAACAATTGAGAAAAGCATACACAACCTGTCATAATGGGTCAAATTGGAAGGAAAGTAATGTGTTGTCGTCCATACTCAAACTAAACACGATTAATTAGTGCGTGGATAAATCTAAAACCCTTTCAGATTAGATTCGATTCTGATATTATTTTACTGATTATTTAAATTTTAGATATCAATGTAAACTCATTATCTGTACATGTTACATTGGTTGGATGGTTTGACTATTGGTTGGATGTGGGGCAACCAACTAGCATAGTGGATTACATCCATATTTTTTATACAGAGCTTTGTATTCAAGATCTTTGGTGGAATAGATAATGACACTTTAATAACATGTATACTCCCCTACCTGAAGAAGTGCGCAGTTGACTGACTGATTTTAGTTTGCCGCGCTTGGGTGAGTGTGATGCGGCTTGGTGGTGGCTTGGAGGAAATGGTGATTATTCTGTTGCCAATGGTTATAGGTGGCTAATTCGTGATTGGGCTTCCGAGGAGGTTGGTAAGTCTTGGTTGTGGATCTAGAAATTGAGGGTTCCCAAAAAGTTCAAAATTTTAATTTGGCAACTATACCACTCAGCTTTCCCCACTGCTAAGTTTAGATTTCTTAGGCATGTTGCACCTTCGCCAAATTGTGTGCGTTGTGGCCTTAGGGAGGAAGACATTCTACACTGCCTCTACAACTGCTGTCATTCTAGGGTTGTTTGGCTTGCTCTAGGCTTTGGTCAAGATCCGCGTTTCTTCACTTTTCCTTTTATTTGAGTGGGTTAATGAGTATTTACGTTTCTCCTTTAATTTGTCCTTTGCGGTTACTTTGTGGTGGGTTTGGTGTTGGCGCAACAAACAAATTTTTGGGCCGTTTTTGTAGAGTGTAGATAATGTGCTAGCCTTGCTTGTTGCGGATATTCAATGCATCCGAACATACTTGTCTTCGGATCAACATCGGAATGTAGTCCGCGTGAGGTGCGATAGGTTCGACCAGGAGGGAGAAGTGAAGTTGAACACAAATGATAGTTGCTGGGTTTCCTAATGCGGTGTGTGCAAGGCTTGGGGCCTGCGCAACTCCAATGGGCTATGGATTGTAGGGTTCTCTGGTTTTATTGAGAAGAATTTTGCTTTGTTTGCAAAACTTATGGCTTCAGAGTTGGCTCTGAAGAGCATGGGAGAAATGATATCGTTTAGTGTGGTGTGAGTGACTCACTCCATCCATTACTTTCCTTACAACCAACTCTTGAACCAAGCATCATATTTGTGCTCCTGTTCTCACAGAGGTTGCTCATCTCTTGGCTGAGCTGGGTTGTGCGCTTGTCTCATGGGGTGCGGAAGATCAATTCATGTTATGGCTAAGTTGGAAAGTACCAATGATAATTCTGTTAAATTTTGGCAATCACCTCTTGCCCTCTTATTACATAATTTGCATGAGGATGTTTTAGGCAGTGGGTATTTGCGTGGTTAAAACCCGTTTGGCTTTCTTTGTTTTGCTTATTTTCATCTGTAACCAAAAAAAAAAAAATCTGTACATGCTACATTAGAAAACAATACTTCTACATATCAATTAACGTTAGTTACACGTCCATAACACACTGTCAACGTTTAACATTTGAATTCAAGGATTAATGTGATCTACAACTTCAAATTCAATAATTAGTTAGTCATATTTTAAGCTTCACAAATTAAAATGATTCACATAGTTCAAAAAGATCAAATTGAATATTAACTTAAAAAAATAAAAACTCTATTTGATGAATTGTTTAGGAAAGATGACTAGTACTTTCTTGAGCTCTCATCACCACATGCAAATGGCAATGGAAGGAGGGGCATCACTAGTCACTATCTTCCATCTCCCTTTAAATTCAGAGTGATTTAATTTGGATTTGGAATTTTTGTATATAAAAGAGATTCTCGAGAAATAGAATATAGTAGTTTAATTAACATATTAATGAATTTTATATCAGTTAACAATATAGTATCACATCATTTAAGAAGGTAAAATATCAATTTCTTTAAATGTTATAGTAATATTTTTTGGCACTAATGATACAGTAATATTTTATTAGATATTAATACAAAATATTTTTATACTCACTTTTTATATTAACAATACTTATTAATTAAATTCCAAATAATTTTTCTTTTGAAATTGCATATTGTTTAGCAATTATGAATTAGTAACGATTCTAAAATTCGAACTATTGATATTGACCAGTAAAATTCACTTGAGATCTCAATCCATTTCCACATCAACCAAATTTGGATAGATATTATTCATGTTAAATATAAATGGTTAAGCTGACAGACAATAATTATAAATTTTATATAATCAAATTTATATACTTTTCTTTAACACGATCTTTGTATCATAGGAGAGAATTCAAATTCAAAGTAAAATGACTCATTATGATGCCCTTTCTTCCTCCCACTCTGGCTTTTATTTGTAATACTATATTTCGATGTTTTTTCATTAATGAAGTGGAATAAACTAACAAAAATGGATTGGAGAAAGAATAAAAAGAAATTGAACATTTTTTTTAATTATGAAATTAACAAGGAAGCATAACATAATTTCATTAATGTTGTTATAAGTCATATTGTAAAAATAGGGGCAAGACATATTTATGTTGTTCAACCGTTATAATTTTTAGTTTTCTCTTTTTGTTTCCTCCATTCTATCCCAAATTTGAGAGGCATAAGAAATAGTCTTTCAAGGAAAAAAGAGGGAATAGCCCTTTTGAGCTCCTTTCTATCAATATATGTTTATCTGAACTTTTGAACAACGGAAATAACTTTTATTTCTCGCATTTCCTTTCCATCAATTATTTACCCACTATTTGTCATTGAAGCATACCATCAATGTTTTCATTTCTCTTTCATTCTACATCAATTTAAATTTCTAATCTTAGTCCTTTTATTTTTTTCTCTTTTGTTCTATTATATTTTCCAATGCCGATCATCCTCCCTTTAGGGTATGTTTGTTAATTTAGATATTAGAGTGAAGGAAATTTTACTCTATAAGATAGAAACTCCTCATTCCTCTAAAAAATCTATATTCAAAAATATATCTTCGCTTTTAATAGGCATGTGTTTATGGTAGATGATATATTTTTTTGATGAAAAAGAGAAAAAACTAGCAAAATTAAAATTTTATGATTATGCTTTGTGCATGTTTTCAATCTTTTTTTGTTATTTTAATTTGGAAGAACCAAAATAAATTAAAATGCATAAAGAAGATACTAGCACATTTTCTAAAGATATTTTATAATGTATACTACGTAAGGAAAGATGCAGTGGTGAAGTACTAATATTTTGTCTGAAAATTATGTTGAAAGAAAAGGTTATCCCAAGACAAAGTCAATGTATATTTCCAGGGTCACTAAGTATTTACCGAGGTATTAATAGATGATCCACACACAAGAAACGAAACAGGTCATGATAATATATAAGCTAAAAATCAATTAGGTGAGTAAACCTTATTAGCAAGGATGAATTATTACATGGATAAATCATGATGTCAAAAAGTTAGTGTGAAATTTTTTTAATTTTTATGCATTAACAATGAAAACTATATATCAACCAATAAAAATTCAAGAAAATGACAAATAATGATAATTAATTATTATAGAGACTGGAGAATAGTTACCTATGATTTTTTTTTCGTGTTTCCTAGAGTATGCAATCTCAAAAGTAATGACTAATCTTTTTATATTATAGTTTTATTTAAAAGGTAAATACTGCTCACATATTTTTAATAGTTACCTAAGATGATTTGATAGTAAATAAAAGCTAAAGTCTTGAAAAAGTACATACGAGAATTTTAGTTTCTTGAAGTTATAACTTATCCATGTCCAAATAGAAGCCACCAAAGATTTATTTCAAAGGTTTAATAAATTTGAAATTTTCTATAATTTTACTTAATTTTTAAATTGAATCCTTATATTTTAAATATTTTCAATTAAGTTCTTATTTTGCAAAAGTCACTGTAACAATTAATCACAACAAAAATAAAAATTTCAAATGTTTTTGGTAGGAAGAGAACAAGTCCCTTGTAGTACTCAACTATGCTTTGAGGTATTTGTTATCTTTAAATTTTGTGACAGTAGATTACTCTACAGATTTTATTACAAAAAATTTTATAATGTTAGAAGTTAATTAAAGAATTTTAAATTATAGGAATTTGATTGAAAATTAAGTAAAATTATATGAATAGTAATTTTTTAAAATAAGTTTTATTAACTTCTTGTTTAAGTTCTCCGGTTGTTACTATATATATTGATTATCACACACAGTCAGAAATTCGATTAGATTGAGATGGTGAGAAATTCTTAGTTTTTGCTTCATTGAAGGGACCTCGATGAGAAAGAAAACTGATTGATCAAGAAATACATTTGATGATATAAAATATCCGTGACCCATTCATCCCGCATGGCACTCGAGTGTCGACCTTGATGAATTATATTTGAATTAAAAATTCGGAGAATGACGATGATTGAATTGCTTTGAAGGTTCTTTCTTGACACGAATTTTCTACGGGAACATTAACATGACCCACCAGTCACCGCGAAAACAATTAAAGCCTACGATGGCCAACTTTTTCAACAGTGGAATTATTTGAATATAGAAATTGTTTTTTTTTGTTGAAAGTAAGATAAAATATTTATTTTATTTCATTCATTAATTGAGATATTAATTTTGGATTTAGGGTTATTATTATTTTTTACTTCTTTAATAATTTTAATGCACTAAAATATGTCAATTAATGAATGATATATAGTAAATATTTATTTTGTTTTCATAACACTTAAGAATTTCTCTTGAATATAATATTTGTAGAAACTCATTTTGACATCTAAGAAATCATGTATAAATAAATCAATAAAATTATTTTAATATTTAAGTGAGTATCTTATCACCTTATCACATAATATAATTTATTGCAGTTTGCATTGGATCGGTTTAATTTAGATCTTGAATCCTATATAGGATTGGTTTGATCGGTTTTCTATAAAATAAAAATTTAATTTTGAAATATTATTAAATATATGTAAATTAATTCAATAAAACAAATAAATAATTAAAACATTAAAAATAAATCAGTTAATATCAATAAAATATTATTGAAAAAATGGTATATTAAAAATAAAAAGTGTAATAAATTAAATTAATATAGTAAAATTATATATTATATTGATAATGTTATTTAGTTTGGGTTGTCGATCAGTTTTAATAATTAGAATCAAAATCTAACATAATTGAATCGATTTGTATAAAACAAGATCCAATCAAATTCGAACTTTTGTAATTTCCATCGATGAAAGTGAGAAAAGTAAATATGTGTCATTAGATGTTATATAAATGATTAACCTTAAAATATTAAATTATATGATATTATTAAATGATCATATGGTTATTAATTATCATTAATAATATTTAATCATCATCATTCATAATGATTATATTTTAGATTTACTCCTCTCATTTTCATAATAAATCACTTTTATATATATATATATATATATATATATATATATATATATATAACATCGGTGTCCAAAATATAAGTTTAAAAAACATTTCTCTTGTTTTTATACATTGAAGTTAGCTAAATGTCAATGTCACTTCCTTGAAAGCCAAGTAAAACCATACAAAAAATGTGAATACTGGTCCTAGTGAGACGAAACTTAATTTGGTTTGGAGATATTTCCTGTTACGGAGTTAAAGTCGTGGGCAAGTTGGAAAGCAATTGGCTCTGGAAAAGGGACAACTTGGAAAGAGTTTCCCCTAATTAAGGAGTCGGTGATAATTAGGATACCTTAATCCTATCCTAACCTCCTACAAATTCTAATAGATTGAAAGTGATCGATAACTTTCCCCAGAATTTCACTCCAAACAGCGTGTAATCGTGTTTGCCTTCATACATGAACAACAAGCAACAAAGTGCTACAAATTATATATATATATATATAAAATTCAGCACCAATCATCCCATTAAAATCAAGGCATAGTTTTAGGGCTCTATGAGCACAGCTAAAAACATATTATCTGATTTTTTACGGAAATCACTGAAGACGTTGAATTAAATAAAAAAGCTATAATTTATTTTGTTTATCATTTCTGATAATTAAATTAAATGTTTTCTTAGAAAAAAAAATAATGCAAAACAGTACAGTACGTGGGGGAGTAACACATGTCTACATTACTTTTTCGTTTTCTAAACATAATGGTACATAAGGTTCTGTTGTACACTGTACAGCACCATTTACTTATCACACCAACCGCCTTTTCCCTCTATCAATAACGCTTGGCAAACTGCACACGTGGAGAGTGTACAATTTTTTTTATTTTTTTTTATAAATTACATTGCTTGAGATTCAGGGCAAAATTACATTCCTCACTAATATTAAGTAATAACAGTATAATTTCAAATTCACAGTAAACTCCATATGTGATAATATATCAATAATTTAAAGTATAATTTTAAATTAAAAATATATAAATATTATAAAAATATTCACTTATAGCATGTCATGTATAGGATTCATTATAAACTTAAGTTTATATTAACATTTTTCACCAATGTGATGCATGAGCATGAAAAAATAGAGCAATCCACTAATTTAATTCTCTATAAAAATAACAAACAAATTAATCATTCAACTATTGTAGCTACCGGTTTGATAATTTAAATGACAATAAAAATAATATGTGACATGTAGATGATTATTAATAATAAAATTATAATATTTTAATAATATTTAACACATAAGTTGATTAAAATATTCTATTTTATTATATGAAAATAAAATTTACAATTATAACTTATGATAAAAATAGATATTTTACTCAATATATATGTTAAATATTATAGTTTTATCATTAATTATCATGTACAAGTCATATGTCATTTTTTGTCACTTGAATTAACGAATCAGTATCTATAGAAAAACCAATATAGTTTTAGTGAATCCCATGGGTCTTTAGTGATAATTTTGCAAATAGGCGAGTATCAAATATAATTGTACTAAATTTTAGAAGCAATTAGTGTAATTTATATTTTTTTAAGACTTACTTTTCGATGTTTTGATTGAAATGCAGATATAAAGTGATTTTTAAAAATATACATACAATTATTTCTTTCTTATTGAATTAAAAAATGAATTGAACATAATTGTAACTTTTTTTCTTTCCATTAAAGCTATTCACCACCACACGACAAAAGTACACTTATAAATAATTAATAATAAAACAATGGCATATTGTAACATTTCCTTACTTTACTGGATTGACAACTATCCCTATAAACCAACACGGGTTACTCACACGCTTGGAAAACTTCCCAAGAGGTCACCCATCCCAAAATTGCTCCAAGTCAAGTATGCTTAACCATGGAGTTCTGAAGTGATCAGCTATACCAAAAAGAATATGCATCTTGTTAGTATAGGTAGTACAAATCAATTCATATAATCCCTCCTTAACTATAGTCCCACACCTATGTAACCTCAGGATCCTCTCATTCTGGTGTGTAATCGGTTTATTCATGTACTCTCCGCTTAGAGGTCTTGCCAGGAGACGCTCTTTGTCCGTGCCTCTGCCACGCGATCACTTCTCCCTCGTCGGGTGTTACATGCCCACCAACTTTCATTTGATTTATCCCCGACCACATTGTCCTGGGAGAGTGCATGTTTTGATATCATTTTGTAACATCCTCTACCTGCTTTATGGATTGACGTCGTCACAAACCAATACGGGTGTTTCAACGTGCTTTGTCCTCACTCACGTTTTCCCAGGAGGTCACTCATCCCAAAATTGCTCCAAATCAAGCACGCTTAACCATGGAGTTCTAAGTGATGAGCTCCAAAAGAATATGCATCTTGTTAGTATAGGTAGTACAAATCAATTCATACAAGTCTTCCTTAACTGCAGAGTCCATACCTATACAGCCTCAGATCCTCTCATTCTGGTGTGTAATTGGTTCATTCAGGTCTTGGGGACGGTCTTTGTCTGTGCCTTCTTGCATCGGTGATTGCTTCTGCCCGTCATCGGGTGTTACATGCCCACTAGCTTCCATTTGGTTCATCCCGACCACACGCACCTGGGAGTGCAGGCTTTGATACCATTTTGTAACATCCTCTGCTGTTTTATGGATTGACAACTATCACCACAAATCAATACGGATTTCAACGTGCTTTGTCCTCATTCACACGGTTTCCCAGGAGGTCACCCATCCAAAATTGCTCCAAATCAAGCACGTTTAACCATGAAGTTCTTTCACGATGGGCTACCAAAGAAAATGCATTTGTTAGTATAGTAGTACAAATCAATTCATATAAGCCCTCCTTAACGTATAGTCCCATACCTATACAATCTCAGGATCTCTCATTATTCTATGTGTAATCCGTTCATTCATGTATCCCTCCGCTTAGAAGTCTTGCCAAGATCACTCCTTGTTCGTGTCTTCTTGACCAGCTCTTACCAACTCCTCGTCGCCAGGCGTTACACATGTGGAAGAAAAACATAAATTTTTTTTTAAAAAAGAGAATTTAAGAATATTTGTGTTGAACTTTAAAAAAAAAATCAAAATACAATCATAAGAGTAATTTTAAACTTTAATACTTGCATATAAAGATTTTTTTTTGGGGAGGGGGTCATGGGGCTAAGGTCCAAAGAGGTTGAACAAAAATGTATTTGAAACAAGAAAATTCAGTGGCTACAAAACTCTCTTGATTAAATCATATGTCTAGTTTCATTATTTGGTTTGACAGTTTAATGTCACATGTCAATAAGGTATTCGTATGACCGAAAGAGATTTGTATCCCTTGTATAAACGTGATCATGAATTTGATCTCAAGATTTAAGTATATGAAAATAAAAATTAAGAAAAGCCTCTCCTTAAACGACGGTTAGTTATATCTTAATATATTAATCACTTATCCATCAAATAAGGGAATACATTAAGGCCCCGTTTGATACATAGTATAAGGCTTGATAGTATTAGCTAATTCAATAAAACTAATTTTTTATCACAAGTTTGTTATCGCATATGATAGTATAATGTTATATGGTCAAACCATTTTTATCCTATAACTCAAGGTTCAAAATTTAACGGATATCGAACCGTTCGGGCAAGGGTTCAGAGGTTCAGCAGGTTCAATCAGGGGTCCAACCTGATATAACTGGTATATAATAAAATATGTATTTATATAAATATATAAAAATAAAATAAAATATATGTCATAAAATAACTAAAAATTAAATTAGGCATCAACAAAACCCATAGAACATAACATAATTCATCTCTTAATTAAAATAAACATTATCCATATGGATCAAATCTCTCAAGTCACTACTTCCCATATTAGAAAAGAAAAAAAAATAGGGAATATGAGATTTTAGGTTTAAAAAAAAAAAATAAAAAATAATGAAATTTTGCACTTAAAAAAACGGTTAAACCAGTTTTTTGGCCGGTCCATTTGTCCGGTTTACTGATTCCCTCCCTTCACCAGTTCCTGGGCGGTTTTGGGGTTCAACCGGACCAGGACGGCCGGTTCTGAATCGTTTGACCGGCCGGCCGGTCGGTTTCTGAACCATGCTATAACTATAGTATTAAGCTATTAGGTCCCAAGAGATATAATGACACCTGATAGTATTATTTTTACTAGCAAATCCCAAATTAACTTTGACTCACTCTTTTACGTCAACGCCTCACCCCTGGCCAATGTCGGTCGCCTGTAATGCCTTAGGTCTACGTGTTTCAAGATAAGTCCATCACAACTTATGTCCCTTGGGACCCACCCGTGTCACTAGCAAACCCCAGATGCCCAATCGGTAGCACCCATTTTGGTCTTCTGGAGACCGCTATAGCGATCATGTATTTGTGCGCTACAACATTTTCCCTTGTTAACCGCTATAGTGGTGCTCCTGAGAGTGGCACTGCCCAATTTATCAACTATTCACCCAGTCTTCCATGTCAGTATGCTCAGAAAGTATATGTCCAATCAGTCTCATGTGCTCACACTATAAGCGGTCCAAGTTGATGAGAGTTTATCGTATAAAGAGGAATTGGTTGCTATCATGGATAGACAGATCAAGAAGCTTCGCTCAAAGGAAGTGGTCTCAGCGAAAGTCATCTAGATGAATTAGTCCGACGAGAAAGCCACTTGGGAAGCCGAAAAAGCCATGATGACGAAGAATCTGAATCTTTCCCTCCTCAAGGTATGTTGTTTTAAGATTTGGGACCAAATCTCTTTTAAGGGAAGAGTATGTAATATCTTAGGTCCACGTGTTCTTGGATAGACTTAGCATCCTTAGGATACCTCGGAAACACCCAAAACGCCGTAACGTGTGAGGCTGAAATGCAGAAGTATGCAAAACGAGCTCCTCGACGAGAAATACTCGCTCAAGTGAATGGGCAAGCTGCATCTGACCCTCAAGTGTCAACTAGGCTCACTGCAACGAGTGGGTGTTCGAGGCTCACTGTAGTGAGTTTGTTTTGCTAGCGAGTGGTCTTGATGTCAGCACAATAGCAACGATATAGTTTTGTTTAATGAGCCCAACTCATTTTTAAACCCTCATACTCAGGTTTCTTTTACAGAAATCGAAAACCCCAATCTTCTTTCCTCCCTTCTACTCCTCACTTCCAACCTCATTCCAATCCTCCTCCTCCAACCTTAAAGGTATGAGTTGTTGCTAGATTTTGTCATCTTCCTCTCTATTCTTTCATGTTCTAAGGTTAGACATTGTTGTTAATTGGGGTGCTCCCTCAATATTTTTAGAGTTATCTAGATATCCCCATAGATTAATCTAGAGTTTAGTTATTGTTATGGTAGACATTGGTGTCATCCTTGCTCCACAAAGCTCAATTGATGTTGACACCATTCGTTCCTCCCTTCCAGGTGAGTGGATTTGAATTATGTGATTTTTATGTTGATCATTAGAGCTATTTTCGTTAAATTGTGGTATAATGACATTATTTTAGATATTATTTTAAAGAGATTAGAGATTATTATTGATTTTGCCAAGTTTATGAAAATTTGGTTTTCAAAAAGCATGAAATACATGATTTAAGAAACTCTTGGGACTATTGTTGCTTAAATGATTTTATGAAGAGCTTGACTATGAATATGATCATATTAGAAATGTTACGACTCCATAATGATTTCAAGAGTAGTATATTACATAATAGAGCTTTAAAAACTTAGAGTAGAGCCTAACACAGAGTTTTAGAAAAAATGTTTAGTTTTTATAATTTTGGACTAGACGATAGCTATAGAGAAATACAGTGAGTTAATGATTTGAGCAATCATTAACCTTGATATAAAGTTGTCCTTAAGGGACAATCTCACCCAGAGCAAAGATGAAACTTAGTTAGGTGTCCAATTCATGTACTTTGAGCAGTGACGGATCTAAAAAACTTAACTACTGGGGGCAAGCTTAATCATACAGCCTAGGCAAAATATATATTTATTAATTTTCTCTAAAAAAAATCAAAATTTCACTCGGCACGTGTGCCCCCATTGCCCCCAACATAAATTTCCTTGTCCTTGAGGAACCCCATAAATCAGAGAATTTGTCATGCCATGTTTATCATGAATAACCAAAGAATATATATTTTTATGTCATATTTATTATGCATAACCAGAGAATTTGTTATGTCACATATTTTGTGCATAATTGAGATCCTCTTCTCTATTAGAGCACTATTATTTACGACTAAGAGAAATTTTATAGTTTTGAGCTAATATGTATGTAAATATAAAAAGGTTTCGGAGCTTTGTTTTGTTATTATTATTATTATTATCATGATTTTATGCATTTTTGGTTATTGTTCTATGAAGAGGATTATGGATGAGAATTCACTCATTGAGTTTTTAGATGAAACTCACCTCTCTCTTTTCCCATTACAAATACATTAGCTCCTATGGGTTTTCTCACCTCCTCCTAGCAGTTTGGTGAGCTTCACTTTGGAGTGAAGTATCCTTTTTGGATTATGTTATAGAGTGCTCCATTGACAGTCGGAGTCTTGACCATATTATTGTATTCACATGATTATGATTTTCATAGTTTATTTTATGTAGAAAGTAACTCAAAATATTTTATATTATGACCACAGATTCAAAGTTTGATTATGAAATTATAGTTTATAATTATTTTGATTTCAAAGAGAGCAAGTGGATTTATATCAGAGATAAAATAATTTTTTAGAGATGGATTTATGATTTAAATAGTTTTATGACTTACAATATGCATATAGAGTGGCTCGATTATGAGGCTACGTGAGAATGAGATTTCTCACATTGATTACGTTTCCAAATGGGTCGTGAAGGTAGTCATGTGACGCACCAAACAATGGATAATATAAAAAACTTATACAATGGATTGCTTCTACTATATTTCAGGCCTTGTATTATCATGTATCAGCCATTTGACACGCCTGATAGGATAATCTAATACTATAAGACTTGATAAAATTTTAATACTATACAGTGTTTGATGTGACATTGTATAAGATATTATATTTTATATTTTGCTATATCATCAATTATTATACAAATAATTCTAATACCTTAAGTAAAATAATAAAATAATAATTAAATAGAAAATTTATTAATTATTTAAATCCAATTTTCAAATATTACATTTATATAAATATTTATTAATTAAAATTTAACTTATGTTAAGCCTTATTATTTATTTCAACACTTTAGAATTAGTTATTATTTCAATAATATTTACAAATAAAAAATTCTATGTTATATATTTTTATATTTATATATATTTTTAATCATAATTATCAAAATTGAAATTATTAATCCTTACTTTTATATATATTACATATTATTTATTATTTATTTATACATTTTATTAGTTAGTAATTTATAATTTATATATTATTTATTTACAATATTTATTTTCTATTAAATATTTATTATTTTATTTTATTTATTATTTATCAATTATGTTTATTTTTATTTTTATTATATATAATTAAAATGATATCATATATTATTTGTATTTATTTATTATAAAATAATTTTATTAAATGTTATTTTTTTATAATTTTATTTTTATTATTATTTATTAAAAAAATAACTTTATACGTTAAAAGCTATCAAACCTAATAAACCTTCCCATACTATATTAAGTTATATATTATTTTAACGTATAGGGGTTATGATATATAAGCTTATACAATATGTTGTCTCCACTAAACAACTGATAAGGATACAACGTATAGTGTCAGCATATATTATCATACCTAATATATTATATCAAAACACCTTAATACCATCGAGCCTTATACTATAGGATCCATCAAACATGGTCCAAAAACCCATAAAATATATAATTCAATGGCGCATACAAAATATTAATGAATTAGGTTTAAGGCACGAGAAGCACAAGGGCAGGTGGGTCCGATTGGGGGTAGCAGTGAAGTGAATTGGTGGGAAACTAAACAAATGGGCGAAGATTGTGCGTGAAGTGGGGATGGACATATGAGGATGAGGTTGTCGCCCACTGCCTAATCTCACTGTGTGCTGAGTGGGAAAGATATTTTTGGAGCACCAACTTGGAATATTCAGAATGGCAAGTGGTACTGCTGCGACTTGATGATTCATGCTTCTCTCTCCATCTCCTTCCACAAGGTGGTTGAGAAACCTCAACTACTACTCTTTCCTACTAATTTCTTTATTACATAACGCAAACCTCGCCAACAAATTCAAGGAAGCTCGCCTAAGAAACTCAATAAGGATTAATTTGAGTCGCGTGCGTGTTAATACAATAAATTAGGAAAAGTATGTTTGTACTACTGGTCTTGAAGACATTTTGAAAAATATGTTAATATATCCTTTAAACATCAGTTGAAAGTAAATGTGAACCATTTTTCGATCAATATTCAACTGATATTTCGAGGAATTTCTTTTTTAGGTAATAATATTCTACGGACTTTCTAAAAATATCTTTGAAAAATACAAATAACGCCACTCACAAATTAAACCAACACCAACTTGCATCTCGCTTTCCAACGTTTCATAGCGTAATTTTCACACTTATACCAATGGCCGACCAATTGAGGTATTGTAATTGATTTAATGTGGGTAATGATCAAATTAGTTAAATCGAATTTATATAAAAAAATAAAAATTTAAATAAAATATAATAAAATGATAACTAATTAACAATTTAATACTCTTTAAGGGTAAATATAAAAACATAAATAAATAATATAAATTCGTATATATTATTCACATTTCACGATCACGAATCACAATTGATAAGTTTAAAATATAATTACACAAGTAACTCATAACTAAAGTAATGACAATATAAATAAAGTTACTATATTTTCTATAAGTTATATTGGAATTTTTTTTAAAGCTTTAAAAAATGACATTATTTAGCAAAAAGAATCAAGGTCAAATTTGAAAATAAAGTCACTTGATTTTGATATAAGCTGGGATCAATGGATTTTGATGGGATTAAATAATAACTGAACAAATAATGGCTCATTCACGATTTTAGAATCGGCAAGGGAATCAGAGGTTTCAATACTATGTATCAAAGTGTTATGTTCTTTTCTTTATTTTATTTATCTGCACTGTATTTTGATAATTCTATATAATAATCGAAATATATAATATTAGTAAACTTACCCAACTTGTTTCTTGTGAAACATTTTTTATAGTGAGTTAAAATTGAACTCCCCTTTGATAAGAAGTTTATATAATGGCCAAATCTATGGTGCACCATTTTAATAATGGTACATGGTGTACTAAGTGAAAAACTTACTGTATATTTTAGAGCCTGCATATTGATTTAATCTGTTGATTTTTTTTTTTTATCAATGGTTGAGATATTATGGAGTATTGATACAATCATTTTATGACTGAATGTATTGTATCTATATGATACAAAAAAATTCAATTAATTATAGAATCAAAAAGACAACTTAAAATATTTATATTCTTGATCCTAAATTTAATTGGAATTTTTTGAGACATTAAACAAATTAAATCTTATCACACATTATTGTTATGTGATAACATAATTAATGAAAGTAACCAATACTACGAATTAATTATTTGAACCAATGATTAAACAATTATTATTCCGAGTGGCTTCTTATGGATGTAATTATTCTTATATAATTTTTTGAATTAGTTTTTATTAGTGCAACAATTTCAAGACCCCCAATTTCTCAGTTAACTAGAAACATTTTTATGTGATACGACCAGTTGCACTCTAAACTACATTTTTATGCAATTTAGTATAAAATAAATTTTAATTTGTTATGGATGATGACAATCCTCATCATTGTATAAATGAAATCTAATCACTTGTAAAATAGTTGTATTGGTGATTCATAATATCTTAACCATTAATAAAAATTCAACAGTTTAGATTAATATAGACCACAAGATAAACCTTAACTTTTTCACTTGTGCACCCACAAAATTTAGTCCCTAAAAGATAATTATAACAACATTTTGATCCCTCAAAATGCATGTAATATCTATGTGATCCTCCATCTTTTTGTAAATTGGTGAAGTTATATGATATCACATGTATTTTTCAAAATCTATAATGATGCCATAGGTATTTTTTAAGTACTAAGTTGATGCCAAAATTTTGTTAGGTGCCACACTAATGTCACATGTATCTTTGAGGAATCAAATTGATAATTTAATTTTAAACATTTTATAAAATATTTACATAAGTTTTGATTGAAAAGTTTGAGGTATATTTTCAACTTTTAAGTAGAGATTGAAATTAATAATTTTGATAAAAAAATAAAATGCTATTTTTTTAAAACTTAAATATGTTTATTTTTAGAGTTTAATTTTGATACAATTATAGTGTAAATGGTGTATAGACTCTTAGTTTTAATCCCTTAAAAATAAACAAATTTTAGTTTTAACTTTTGTTTCAAAAGAAAAATGTTTGTTTTTAATCCAAACATATCAGAATTGCTTGGTTATAATATATTAAATGCTTAAATGACTAAGGGAGGGTAAGGACATTGAATCCTAGCTACATAACAACCAAATTAAAAAATAATTAAAAATAATTATTTTAAAAAATAATTAATATTCTAAAATAATTAAAAAATATATTATCAAATATTCTTTTAATTTTAATCAGTACACCAAATTATTCTTTTTAATAAATAATTTACTATATTTTAAAAACTTTAGCTAGTCCACTTATAATGTCTTTTTAAATTTTTACACAATGATTAAAAAATATTGTAGAAAACCACAGTTATACTATAAATATAACCTAATTCGACTAATTATATATAGTTTTTTCTTTCATGACTAATAGAATGAACAATAAGGATAAAGCTGAAAAAATAAAATAATTTTTTATTAAATATATATGTTTTTAGTTTTTATAAATATAATAAATTCGATTGTGGTCTTTATAAACATTTTGATTCCGTTTTGATTAATTTTTGTTTGGAATGTTGGATTTTGATCCTACTGTGTTAGCCTAAGGGTTAAATGGTGATATTTATAAAAAAAAAAAAAACTTTTATTGTTCAGTGAGAAAGAAAATTTTATTTTAAAGAGAACTAATAGCATTTATAAATAAAAATAAGAAACAAATGCATTATGGACACCGAACTAATCAATGACCCGTGTCATTAGTATTAAGCCATTTAGTGACATCAACCGGTGAAGCTCTGGGTGATTATGCAAGAGTGCATGTCAACTTACATATTTGGTATGTAGGTGTGGTAGGTTTCATTTCATGTATCATATTGCTATCTATCTTTTATTTCTGTATTGTGCTATAGTAATTTCTCACTGTATATGAGTGTTGCCTTAAGTATCCGAAAAGGCGAAGTTCGATACGAAAAGGTTGTAGCTTCAAGAACATATTATATCTCCTTTTAAATTAGTTTTGAATATCTCTGTATTTTATAAGATCATCAAAATATAAATAATCAATAAGGAAAACCAAACACATCTATATAGAGAATAACAAAAATAAAACAAAAATCGCAAATACATAAGCAAAAAAAGAAGAAGAAGAAGAAAACTGTGGGACTGTTATCAAAGAAGAAACATGCCAGCCCACTTAAAAATACTCACACTGAAACACTAGAAAAACCAAGAAGAAAAAAAGGATCAAGGAAGGCACGTTAACACAAATTTTATTTGTTTTATGCAAATATTAATTTACTTTTAAGTGTAAAGTCATAAGAACAAAAAAAATTAATATTTATAAGTGCTAAACACTTATTCTTAAATATTTATATGGACCAAAATCCAGAATAACATAGGGACCAAAATAGAATATTTCAAACAATTTGGATAAAAAAAAACTTTTATAAGAATCAAAACTGAAATTCACTATATTTTCAAGAATAAAAAAATATATTTAAATATTTTTTATATTTTTGAGTAATAGATAATTTTAAACTTTTTCCTAAAAATATTTATTATTGGAGCAAAGACATTTTTTTATATATAAATGAAGTGGTATTAGTTTTAAATATATGAATTTTATTCAAAAGTTAATTCAAGTAGTTAGTTTTAATAAAATAAATTAGTCTTAATTATATATAAATAAACGATAAAGAAGGCCAAACTCATTAATATTGGAGTAGGAAAATGGAAAGCAACTACCAAAAAGGCAAAATGTAAATCACATGGTACACGTGTAGATCGAAAAAGCAAATGCTTCTAAATCCACATCCACATTCTGTATCCGGACAATATTTTCTTAACAGATCTTCCTATGCACTACATAAATTTTTCGATAATTTAAGAATAAGATAAAATATTTGTTGTATATGATTTATTAATTGATAAGTTATTGTTTTATAAATATTAAAAAAGTAAGAAATAATAATAATTTATAAAACTAATATGTCAAATAATATATAAAATAGATGAAATGTTTTATCTTCTTTCCAGTGCATTTAAGATTTTATTTACTCACTCATTTCTTGAATAATTTTCTAATTTTAAATACTTATTGTAATTAAAAAATGATTGAAAAAAAATTAATTCTAGAAATAGTTAAGAATAATTTACTAATTTTCCTTTATTTCCTTTTAATACTTAAACTTTTTCTCTCCTCTTCCATTACGTGTTTTTCATATTCTAATGATATTTAATAGGGATATTATTGAAAAAAAATTAATACTACTTAAATTTTTTAAATAAACAATAGTTTCTAAATAAGAAATTTTTTTAAAATGGGTAATTATTCAAGAGCTAACAGAGCACATACTGTTGGTCACTTTTAAAATTTGTAAGATCAATTACTTTTTAAGATTTCAAGGTAAAAATTGTATTTTTCAAGCATAAGTAATAAAAATAAGGAAGAACTACTATTTTGACTTCTAAAAAATTATGTTAATGACAAAATAGCCTTAAAAATAACTATATTTATTGTAGTATTTAAAAGATCTATTTTGTTTGATAAATTTAACCAAAGGTCAATGACTTCCATTTTTACTTATAGAAGTGATTTGTTTTATGTTTTATAACAAGTTCATATCGTAAAACCATTACTTTAGTCCCGAAATATTATATATTTGAAAAAATATCATTTTATGCTAAGTTTATATTATAGAACAATCACTTTAACATTTAAAATATCATATCTTTGATAAAATAGAACTTGAATGAATTATTTTTATTAACAAAAATAAAGATCAATTGACATTTGAGTGAATTTGTCAAATGAAATGGATCTTTAGAGATAACAAGTGATTATAATTTCTTTTATAAATTATTTTATCAGTGACATGATGTCTCAGGAGGTTAAAATAATATCTCTCCCTAAAATTAATTTTATAACATATATCAACATTTTTAAATATTAAATTTTTTTAATTCTTTTTCAATTTATATGTATATTTAAAAATGAATAATTATTTGATAATAATTAAAAGAATTTAATTTTAATATATAAATAATGTAAAATAATAAGAGTAAATGAGTGTATCAAAATCAAACCCAGCAATTATCTACAGTTATAAAAGAAAAAGAAGAAACAAAAGAGGTGAATAGTACCTGTACCGCATCCCATTGATTGAGGCAGTGATAGTGGGCAACGCTATCGTAAAGGTTTTTAATGCAATATTATTTGACGTTTACAACACTCCATTAAACCACTCCCTCCATTGGGAGCCTTTATCCCCAATTTCCAGAAAGTCCATTCAATTCAATCACACCAGCGGTTTGGAATTTAGAATGCAATTTTCAAGTCTACTCAAATCCCATCCCATCCCATCATCATCATCAAAAGAAGAAATAAATAAACAAAGAATATATAATATATATTTGGTATAAAAAACGACCGAGCAACTTTCCTTCCGAAAACGCCCTCGGGCTTTAACCCACTGTTTCATCTTCCTACCTACCAAACAAAAAGAGGCAGCCGAATCGACCCGAATAAATAAAGCAACGCAACGAAGCCGTGGATCCGTGATTGATTGACTAAGCATGTAGGGCCCGCGCCAACTGACCCGGACTCCAACTTCGAATTCAACTCAATTTAATACCTAAAAGGCCAAAAAAAATTGGGAAAAGTAGCCCCCAATTTTCTTTCTTTATTTAAAAACACTCAGAAATGAGAAACCTTGACACAAAAAGGCAAATCAGTGTGTGTGATGGGCTAAGAATTCGGTCCCACGCGCCTGCGTCGTCAGCATCATTACACCTTTCACACAAACGAACACACTTTCTCTCTCTCTTGCTTTTCTCTCTCTATTGTCCCCCTATATATAAACCCCTCTAGATCAGCTCGCCACCACAGCTCACCGTGTCAACTCTCGTTGAAACACGACACAATTAAAGTCCTTTTTTTTTAGCTCTCTCTTCGTTCTGCCTAAAACGCTACCGTTTCTGGTCATTTCCTTTTTCATTATGGAAGATACGAGTGGCAAAAAGCGGGTCCGGGATGACTCGGACGAGTCAGTGCTGGAATCGCCCGAGTCGAAGCGACTCCGGGACGATTTACTCGAGTTCTTCGACGACGCCGATGAAACGCCTTCCATTCAGGACCTTGACTCGGTCATGAGGAGCCTTCAGGAGGAGATCTCTGCGTCCTCCTCCCCCGCTTCCCTACGCATGACGTCAGATTCCGGCGAGTCTCAGCCTCAGATCGGGTACCTTTTGGAGGCCTCCGACGACGAGCTTGGGCTTCCGCCGCCGGGAAACTCGTCGTTGCCGGAGGAGAAGAGCGAGGGGGTCGGGGCCGAGTTGGTCCGAGTCTCGCCTGACTCGTCCGGAATCGGCGAGTTGTGGGAGTTTGAGGATCAGATCCCGAGTTATGACTCGTTTGGTTTGGGAAGCTCTTTCGGTTATGAAAGCAACACTGAGTACGTTGCGTTTGATGGGCTTTTCGATCACTCGGATGTATATTATGACTCGGCTAATTTTTCTGAGTCGTGGCGACACGAGTCCATGCCTGCCCAATAGTAATTATGCTGCAGAAAAAAGGATTAGAAAAAGGTTATACGTAGGGATCTGTTTCGTCTACGGAATTTAATTTTGTAGACATGTAAATTTTTTTCTTTTCTTTTCCTTTTATTGAAAAAGGAATTACAGAAGATTATTATGATTATAAGCAGGACTTAGATGTTTATCGAAAAAAAAAAGCAGGACTTAGATGATATGATGAAAGTATGAAATTGAATTATGAGAGATGCCCTACGCTGGTAAGATAATTGTCTCTTTTTTTTTTTTGGGGTTTCAAGTCATGTTTTATTTTACTAATGTTATCATTAATAGCCAAATGAATGCTCTCGGTTGAACACCAGGTCACCCAATTGCGAGTAGTTATTTTGGAATATTTGGTACTTTTTAATTTAATTTTATTGTATTGATATTATAAACAGGTTTAATATTATCCTTTAATTGTAATTATTATGAGTAAATATGACTGATTTTTATATTTATTATTGTTGAATATTAATATTAATATAAAGTTTTTTTGTGTTGTTGCCCAATTAAAATTTTTTATTTGCAAAAAATTTACAAAGTTGAAAGATTTAATTCGACCAGTAGAATTAAATCTATTCATTCAAAGATTGCGGAAACAGAAAGATTCAATTCACAAGAAAGATTTCACTGGACAATTGTTTTAAAAATAACATTAATACATAAAAATGTTTTATATTATTATTTAATTATATATTTTTATTTGTATATTTTTTTAAGCTAATGAATAATTGAATTAAATACTTTTATTTGTCATTTATTAAAATTTTTTATTTACATAATTTTTTAAGTAGTGAGATGAATATTAATTGTATTTGTTACTGTATCAATGATGATTGTCTAAAATTTTTCATTCTTTAAAAGATAAAATTAAAGAAAAAGTTATTTAAAATACTAATTGCACCATATTTTTCTTATATTATATTCTATTAAGTATGAATGTAATATTAAATATGATTATATTTTTTCTTAATTTTTCGTTAACTAAGTGAAAGAAAGTAGTGAAAATAGATTGCGATTCCATATGAAATTTACCTGTAACGTTATGAGTTGAAATCGTGGTTATCTTGAAAAAAGCTTTGCTTAACTAGCATCTCGATATGAAATTACATGAGTAATTCCCAGATAAAAAATTAAAAGGTGCTCTTTATATTTTTTTCACATTTCTTCTCATTCTAATAATAAAATAATTATTTTCTCTCTCTGCTTCATTTAATTCTATACTTTTATTTTTTTCCCTTATTATCCTAGTAAGGGGTAAGTGAGAGTGTCTTTCTGATTACATATATGAAGTGCAAATCTAAAAATATTATGTGTCCTTATTTGATATGAGATATTGTATAAACAATTTTTTTAATCTGTTATTGAATAGGATGTGAATTATATTTAAATGGAGTAGATATTAATCAACAATAAATAAAAAGTGAGTAATGACATCTTATATAAAGTGAATCCAAATAATATAACTCAAATTACAAATGATGTTTTTGGTTTCATTCTTAACGTCATACTCATACCAAACGTATTGTAAGAACTAAGAAGCTTCGAGGGAAAATAGATAAAAGCTTTATCCAATAATTCGTTGAATTAGCCAATAATATGATAGTAGTTGAGAAGGTGAAACTTCGGCAATGAAAGGTTACGTTTTAGAGAAATGTTAATTGTAATCATAAATTGTGGGCATTGTATCGATTTACATTTCATTCACTATTGATAAAGTATGGATTACTTAAATGAGATTAGTCTCTATCAAATGATGAATGAAGTGTGAGTTGATCGTTCTTACTCTATGAATACAAATAACGCGCTTTACGTTTAATACCGAACTAATGTAAAAAAAAAAAAGGGGTTGTATGTGCTGCTCTTATCTCAGAAGGCGGAAAATAGCTCCAACATCCGTACAAGTGCAAGGTAGGGTCCATCCAAAGGCTGAAGCTAAGTCAATGAATGAATGAGGCAGAATAACATGTAATAAGCATGTGAGGTGATCAGATAATCAGTTCAGGCCTGAATTAAGGAGATATTTCGGGAATTTAATAGATATTAGATATATTTCATATTTATAGGAGATATTGTATAATATATAAGATATAATAATAATAATAATAATAATGGAGATTAAAGCTAATAGAGATCGTATAATTAGTAGTTAATCTAGGAGATATACAGGTTAGATAATGAAGACCTCAATAACCACTATACGTGGACAAGTTATAGGACCTCTTAATAAAGTCTTCTAAAGTTGAACCAGATCTAGGACCCATATTTCTAGTACAATAGAGATTCATATAGTTAGGTTTGGTCCTTAAAATATGAAAATAACAAGTAAAATCAGTGGTAACTGTGTTGGGTTTTGGACATTCTTATTTCATTTTCTTTGTTTGAAGAGCGTGCTGATATCAGTGTGTGACGTATGAGTATGACTATTTTTGGCTGAAACGTGACTTGCAAGTTGTAACATTGAATTGAAAGAGGCGAAGAGCGTTGTGAAATAACTCAATTAGTAATCAAATTAGAAGGACCATTACATAACAAAAACATTGTAGCACCTTATTTTTGGGGTCGGAATGTAATAGTTAATGTCTTTGGTCATGAACATCGTAATAGCACTTGTTTGTTTGGCCAGTTGGGGGGGGGGGTTGTAATAGGTAGTACAGGCCTTCTAGCCCAAATATATAAGCACAGGCTTGGGCCACCTTGAACTTGCAGGCTCGAGCCTCTAATTGTTCAGACCGAATAAAAGAGCCTCCTCACGATGCTGCAGCAGTGAAAAAAAAAAGTAGTCTACCCAAAACCCAATGTTGCAGCCAATGTCTTGCTTGTTTTTGTTTTAAAAAAAAATGACCACCTGAAAACGGACAAATTTATGGCACCAAATTGGAAATATGGCAGTTTAATTTGTATATGTGTAAATTTTTTTTATATTATTATTCAATTAAATCTTCTTATTTATATGACAATTCAAATAATATATTAACAATGTAGAAAAGCTTTATAATATCAAATACATTAAAATTGAACTCAATTTAATATGATAATAAACCTTCGGTATTGTAAAAAAAAATTCAAGTAATAAAAATCAATTAACAGAGGGTATAGTTGAGACGGTAGGGCTCATTCACCCTTAACAAGATTAAGGGTTCATCTCTTTTGAAAATGAGAGAAGCTAGATATCTCATTCTAAAGGTGCTCAAATTGGTAAAGGATTAGTCATCGTCCAACGGTGGATCCTTGGAAACAAAAAAAAATCAATTCAAATTTCTTATTAGATTTTTATAAGCTTTTGGCTGAATAAAGAACTAAATTACAAATAAAAAAAATACAAACAAATATTATCTCTTTTTGAAATTTTTTAAGCAATTAAGAATGTTAGACAAAAGAGAAAACAAGTATTCACGTTAGTTAGGGGTTAGACTGCACTTAACTCATTTCTTGAACCTTTAATTTCTTAATTAGCCAAATTTTGGTTTCACGATTGTTAAATTTTCAAATGCATTAATAATTAATTTCTTAGTGCATTAGTTATTCTTTAATTTAATGAGCATTGCTACACAACTTGATCCAAATGATCGATTTATTTGTGTCTGACTGAGTTGTCAAATATTTATCAGAAAGAGAAAAACAATCGATATATGATAGGTGGAAAAAAAAAGTTAAAATTCAAGAAAAGTTAACACGTCAGTCAGTTCAGTGTATTTGTTGGGCTGATAAGTGTTTTTCTAATTAAATTAAAAACTCTAATTCCTTTAGAAAATTTCTAACAAATCACACAATCAACGTCAAGAAATCTATCATGGGGTCAACCACATAAATAAGCCCACATATAAATTTCTCAATCCAATACATAAATCTTAGATTAAAATATGGGTTTCCACAATATACAAAGCTTAAGAACAATAGTAAACTCTCAAGCTGTAGGAAAGGAAACTTGTATCGCATTATACAAAGCATAAGAACAATAATAAACACGCAAGTTGTAGGAAAGGAAACTTGTATCATGCTGATAAAAAATTATCATCCAAGTCAAGCCATATTCGTTGGCCTTTAGCCCCGTAGTCTATAAAAATAAAAATAAAAATCATCATCATAAATAGAGAGTCTAACTAAGAAAGATAATAAAAAAAAAAAACGAGAAACTCATGATAAATGCAAGATCCCCTCCCATTGCTTCATTGGGTTTTTCCTTAACCTCGACAGTTATTGATTGACAACTCCTCACCTCACTGTGTCAACTATTTATGCTATAATTTTTTTTTAATAAATTTATGTTGATCATTCTTTTTTTTTTTTTGGCAAACTCAAATTTAGGAAATTTTGGGTTAACTATTTTATAACAAGGTGACTATCCTTTTGATAAACATAAAAGATAGAACAAACATATTTTCCAAAAGATTATGAGAAGTCCCAAGGGAGGTACAAATCTGTTTCTGTATTTGGGATGATTCAAAAGTAAATTACATCGTCTCATCAAAAAAATAAATAAATTTTAAAAATATTATTTGTATTCATAATATATAGGATGAAATCAACTTCATCTTATTAATCATTAGATAGAATGTAAACTTCAAATAACATAACTCATAATTTTTTTATTCTTTGAAAAATTAATTTTGGAAGAGAGATTGTTTTTTATTAATTAATTTTTCTTTTTCAAACAGAGTGATTATCCTTCCAAAAAGCATAAAACAAACATATGTTCCAAAAGTTTAAGAGAAAAGATTGAAGCGAGGCACAAATCCGCAGGATAAACACCGCCTCTTCAGTCCGTATCAGACACAAAAATCTAGCTCACTCTCCACTTTCAACTCTCAAAACAATTTCCCACGCGTCCTTCTCACGCGTTAACATGTTCCCCAATCCACACCGTCCACGTCCCTCCCAACCCCACATCTCAACGGCGCGTTTAAAACACCCTCCGACGAGCGTGACAATAATCACCACTCAACTACTTCCACCCCAAGCTAGCATATTTCAGGGTATATCTCTTTTTTTTAATATAAATAAAATTAAAAAAAACAAGAGATTTTCTCTTTTCTCGTTTTCTCTCTCGGTCCTTGCGCCTTAAGGTCACTGCTCTTGCTCTCTCCGTCGTCGTTTTAGGGTATAATAATCCTCTGCGGATCGGTGGTTCTTGGCCGCGCCGGCGCGAATTCCGACGCTGTTCTTGGCGGCGACCGAAAGTTTCAGCACCGGTGACGAAGATGAAGGTTTTCGTGAAAACACTGAAAGGCACTCACTTCGAAATTGAAGTGAAGCCTGAAGACACGGTTTGACCTCGAATTTCATTCTCTTAACTAACTTTCGTTCTTATTTTTTTCCTTTCCTTTTCTAACTTCGCGTCTCAATTGTCTTCAATGATTGAATTGCGTAAGCTTCGGATTCTGCGGAGTGCGAGAGTCCTCGAATTTGGGGCGTTAATTAGGGTTTTAATGTTTCGCTTGTTCAATTTTGGTTATGAATTTTGACGTCAATATGAGTTTTATTAATACTTAACTATGGAATTCGGCTTTTCAGAGTTGTGATCTTTGGAATATGCTACGGAATGAATAGCTATGGTATCGTGGTTGGAACATTCTCTGCCTAGTTAGCTTTTTTGGCTTTTACTTGCTGCTTCAATGGTTTTAGTATATTGAGTAATGCCACTAGTGGCAAAGATGCTGCTTCTCTGGATTCTGATTTTTTTAGTGGGAAATCTGTTGTGGAAAGTTTTTGGGAGTGATGACACATGATAGTGAATAAGTTCGACATTGACTTTGTTTGGAGCATTGCTTCATAGGAATATTAAATCAGTCTATGCTATATGAAGAAATGTTGATAAGTATTGGTTCTGACTGATATTGGACTTCATATCCATGGAATTTCAATAATTCAGCATCTCTGAATTTTATGCACCATCACAACTGACACTTCGGTTGGGTCAGTAACCAAGTGATCACTGGACTGTCTGAATCGTCGCTGTCCCAACAGCTTTGGGACCGCACTTTATCTAACTAATGTGCGTTTTCTGTTTCTTTCAAGCTTGTAAGTTTTCAACAGCTGAATTTTTCTAAAACATATTTAGTACCCAACTGAGGAGTTCTACTTATGCAAATGTGTCAATGCTTCACCTTTTAATAATATTATGAGTTATGATTTTGTATGTGATGTTTCTACTTCCACCGAGTTCTTTTTCTTATGAACTATAATCATTAGTCTGCTGTATTAACTGTAATTGTGCATTTTTTTTTCAGGTTTCTGAAGTGAAGAAAAATATAGAAACTGTTCAGGGTGTAAATGTCTATCCTGCTGCACAGCAAATGCTTATTCATCAGGGCAAGGTTCTTAAGGATAATACTACCTTGGAGGAAAATAAAGTAGCTGAAAATAGTTTCATTGTAATCATGCTATCGAAGGTATTTATTTATTTATTTTTTTGAAAAAACTTTCTTTCACACTCTTTGGGACACAACATTGGTCTCTGAACTAATCAAAATGTATTTTGTTTTTGTTGAATAGGAAAAGAATAATAAGGAAATAACTCCCAAATTGGGATTGGGGTTCCTAACAATGAGTGGTGGTAGCACTTTGAGAGGCCGCCAACTCTCCTACTGATTATTCTTAACTGACTGTCTGAATGTCTAATCAGTCTACTACTAGTCCTTATATAATAACCACTTAACCTAATAATTATGTAGATTTACCCAACTGTCCCTTTATAGTGTAAACCTTATCACAAGTGGGCTTATACGTAATCCTAGTTTGGGCCTCATTACTATCATTGTGATTGGGGTCCAAACCAACTTAAACTAACAAGAAATCATTGTCACCTTTTAAAAATATTTTTAATGCTTATTATGTGTATTGATTTGGTACTAAATTAGAACTATGTGCTCAAAATATCAGAGTAAGAGCACATCTGGTGAAGGATCTACTACTACAACTGCACCTTCAACAAAGGTGAGAACAGTTTGATTTGTTTAGGGTCATTTTGGCTATTTTCTTTTTTAGGATATAGCAAGATAAAAGGATCTTCCCTTGTCTACATTTTGAATATATTTCCCAACAATTATGTCTTCATTGCAGGTCCTACAGACAAGTGCAGCTCCTACTACGACTGCCCCAGCGCCAGTAGCGGCTCAAGCTCCCCTGCAACTGCAGCACCGTGAGTCACTGATTTCTTTAAATAGCAGTTTCTTGGGTTTATGGTTAAATTTTAGTTTCAACTATTTGATGTATCATGTATGATGTCTGAAACTTATTTTCAATTTGACAGGCCTGCACCTGCACCTGCCCCTCCACCTGCCCCTGCCCCTGCTGCTCCTCCTGTATCTTCAGACACTGCTGTGTAAATATTGCTTCCTGTGATCTATGGAATTTATATTCTATAGTTTCTTAAGTGTTTGCATTCTTACTTCCAAATTTCATTGTGGAAAGAAACTTTTTTGGAGCAGGGCAGGGTCTGATATCTATGGGCAGGCAGCATCCAATCTAGTGGCTGGAAGCAACTTGGAGGGAACAGTTCAGCAAATCCTTGATATGGGTGGAGGGAGCTGGGACAGGGAAACTGTTGTCCGTGCTCTTCGAGCTGCTTTCAACAACCCTGAGAGAGCTGTTGAGTATTTGTACACAGTATGTGGAATTTTAATGTTAAATTTCTTACTTGATGACGCTTATCTGCTAATATTCAGCTTCTCGCTTTTTATTAGTATGGCATCCCTGCTTTTTTAGTCCAAGTTTACTTTTTGGATCATTGGTCTAAGCCTCACATGATATTACCTTGCTGTGTTTTTTTGCTGGAAAAAAAAATTATAATATCATTCATAAATGTTAGGGTATCCCCGAGCAAGCTGAAGCTCCACTTGCGGCCCGAGTGCCTGCAAATGCACAACCTGCAAATCCTTCAGCTGCTGCACCTCAAGCAGCACAACCAGCTCCTGTTACCACAAGTGGACCGAATGCTAATCCTTTAGATCTCTTTCCCCAGGTACCTATTGTGCTACTTTATTCAAGAGAATGATGGAGATTTTTTGGGTGCTGTACTCTTAACTTTGTGTAACAGGGCCTCCCCAATGTTAGCTCTGGTGCTGCTGGTGCTGGCTCTCTAGATTTTCTGCGCAACAGTCAACAGGTACTCGCTTTCTTTCCTTGACCCCTTACCTTCACTGAATTTCATACTTCTTTTGCGTTTCTTACTAAATCTTTCAATTTTTTCGTTGTACTTTCAGTTTCAGGCCTTGCGTGCTATGGTGCAGGCTAATCCACAAATATTGCAGGTTTTCTTCTTTGCCTTAGTAGTTTATCTCATATTCTCTGTGTATAGCTCCCTGAATCATCATCTTGTTGCAGCCTATGCTGCAAGAGCTTGGCAAACAAAATCCTCATCTTATGAGATTGATTCGAGATCATCAAGCCGACTTCCTTCGCTTGATAAATGAACCTGTGGAAGGTGGTGAGGGTGAGTGATCATCCTGTGCTGTTCTATACTTCTATGCAATATAGTTTTTTTTTTTTTTTGTCTTTTTCGAGGGGGATTGGAGAGAGAGGGGGTTCTAACAATTTATGTTTAGTAGCTTATTTTTTGCTCTTAATATGGTTTAGGAACTTATTTGGGCAGCTGGCTGCTGGCATGCCACAAGCAGTAACTGTCACTCCTGAGGAACGCCAGGCAATTGAACGTGTAAGTTTGACCTCTTGGCTATATAAATCAGTAAATGATAGATCTTCCCCCCTTGTAATAAGGACATTGAAAACACTGGTTTCATTTGAAACTACCCATACCTATATTTTAGCACGTGATCCATATGCGGACCCAGTCTGTCAAGAATGATGGTTTTGCATATCGTATGTTCACAGCATACAGAAAGTAGTAAAGGTAGATCTGTTCAGGTGGACAGTTTGAACTTTTCATTTTAAACTAGTGGAATCGACGGTACCAGTTTGTACACATTTGTTATCCAGCCTTAAAACAGTTATTTCAAATATGGAGAAGGGGTATTATCTGTAAAGTGAGTTTATCTCTTTCAAACTGGGTTGCTCTTGCATAAAATATGTTAGGTTGGTGTTTTGACAGACTCCTGCTGTTCCCGAGGTGCAGCAGGGGTACTCGTTTGCATTTATAATTTTTGTGACATGTAATGTTTGTTTTCTGCTGCAGCTTGAAGCAATGGGTTTTGATCGTGCACTTGTATTGGAGGTGTATTTTGCTTGCAACAAAAATGAGGAATTGGCTGCCAACTACCTCTTAGATCACATTCATGAGTTTGAAGAACAACAATAAATCTCCTTTTTAATTGCTAAATTATTTGTTGTTATCCTTTTTCTCGATGGGTCTTTGTTATATACTTCTGTTGAATCAGCTAATGTTTGATAATGACAAGTCTTAAGTCGGCAAGGGACCTTTTTACCTCCACATTATTGCTCTCGTGTTTACCAATTCCTCCATGTCGAGGGTTTTTTTTTTTTATCAGTATTTCATGTACATAGTCGTTTGCCTTTTGTTATTGGTTTATCGTGCATCTTTCTAACAAGTCTAATTGTGATTTTTTTTTAATTTATTCGCACGGGATATCAGTATTAATATTATCGCGATAAAATAGGATATTTTCTTCGTGACTCATTTGGTTAAGCTTGACAAAATTTACTTGTATATACGCCTGTTCAGACAACTTGTTTGGCATCGACGCACTGAAAACTGGCTACCCTACCATTTTTAAATAATAAACAAGATTACAAATGTAAATCATCCAATATAGAGAAGAGAGTGAACAGTGCTTCCCACGGCTCTTACGTGCCAAGTTCGCTCACTGATAAAACCCTAGCTAGAGAAGATGATTGGGCTGTTCAATCCATTTTTCTCGTTGTCGAGGTCTAAGCGCAAGAATTGATTGGGCCTAGAAGACTTGATGAAAAGGTAGCAATTATTAGGCCCAAAAATAGGAAATTATAGACTGAGCTGTGATTTATTCAAAAATATATGAGTTGTATTATTTTGCCTAAAATTTGTGTTGAAAGATGCCCACTCACATCTAAGGGTGGAGAATAAGAAAAATAATGTTAAAATGGGAATTTCGGAAGATTTAAGGGTGATAGATTGAGTTTTTATATGGAGTACAGGGTAATGGATATGGATGTTAAAATAACATTTCTCAAAATATACTAAGATTGTTTCTCTTATAGACATGATGAGGCCCGATGAGAAATAAAATGGGCTTTGTGATCCGTTTTTATTCATAACATGGAACGATGATGATGGCGTGAACCTTAAACTGCGAACAAACCTCCACACAGCAGTTGAGGCCTTGGCTTGGTAGTGGATGTGTCCGCCTCTCACTAATTGCATCCAGGTTCGAATCTAGGCAGAGTTTAGTTTGTGGTATATGAATCCTTTCCCCTCCTACGAAGGTGTGTGTGCATTGACCAAAAGAAAAACATCCTTGCAAGACAATTTTTTTTAATAGAAAAAAAACCAAATATCAAAATAATAATAAAAAAAAAAACCAAACCTCGTCGAAGTTGCCAGCGGTTGACATTTCTTACTTTCTTTGTGTTTGTGTCTGCCCTCCCTTAGAAGGGAAACGAAAATGCATTGCATTGCACCGCTTGCTTTGTTTGAGTTTTCAACGAAGGGCACTCCGCGTTCGTAGCCAACCTTCCTAATTACTAATAACTAATCTCTATATCCTATAGTATATCCTATGTCGCTAAACAAAGCAAAACCACCTTGTTTTCCTTGTCTTGTCCCACAACACGTCCCCACACACAACAACACGCTTCTTCTAAAACGAACTTCTAAGTTCTTACTCCACAACAAAAACCAAAACCTCCATTTTTGACATTTCAATTTTCAACGTTCCCGAGTGCTTTGAAATTTTGTTATTTGTTTCCAAGCATAATAGTCTGCTAAAAGAATATCAAAGGGTGTGGTGAATAACTCTCCAAGAATAATGGTGAATAGCGTGGAGGAGGTGGTGATGGATGATGATAACTGTGTCTTTAAACTACCGGATCATGTGTATGAGTCGCCCCTTTCCGCCATAGCCGAGGCCTTCGAGGAACTCGCCAAACGCCTCAAGGAAAACGCCAGGAACAAACAGGACCTTCGCTTGGACACCTTCTGCGACGCATGCTCTCTCGTCTCTGTTCTCTTCAATTGTCTTGGCTTTGCTTTCAAATTCGCTGAATTGGAATACATCGCCAAGGTTCGTTTTCTTTTTCTCTTTCATTCTCGTTGAAGTTCGATGTGTGCTTGTTTCGGTGATTTCTCTCTTATCATTCTAATTGGTTCAATGTTTGGTCACATGAAGATGTAAACTTTTTTTTTTAATCTACGTTTTGTTTTTTTTTTATTCTTTCCAATTTGGAATTCATGAGTTGACCTCTGTGGACCATAATTGCAACGAAAAATTCTTACAGGCTCCTATAGAACATTTAATGCGTGCTCCATAATTATTCATTTTAATATCTAATGATTAAAAGCTGTTTAGAAATCCTAAAATGAATGGTTGTATATGCGGAGCATGCAAGTATTTCTTGCATTGCAGCTGTAGTATTGGTGTTGGGTGGTCCTCACACACCACATAGCAGTAGTAATTACATTGTCACGTAATCACACTGATCGAGTGCAAGCACAACTATGACCGCTATTTAAAACCACGGTGACATTATATTGAAACTTGAATATTCAATTTGTCTCATGGTAATATGTCTTCCCATCTTGCTGTGTTTTTGCAACTAAAACTTGATTCATGAAGCAACGGAGTAGGTTATTGCTAAGTTTGGCATACCACATGTGGCAATTATCCCCTTGTTTTTGATGAATTCATATAGATGGGAAAAGCCAGATGCTGCATTCTAGGCATAAATTGGCAGGGCTTCATGCTTTGAACATATATTATCTCCCTTGTTTGGAGTGTTGTTCTAATGCTATGAATGTGTTTTACTGTGTTCAGCTAGAAGGACTTCTGGAAGCTTCAAAGACATACGATACTCTGAATGATATACTTGATCTTGATGTTGCCAGTGACACGGTCAAATCATCAGGAAGCTATTCGCGTCATCTTCGTAGAGTTCGCCAGGGAATTGATCTTGTCAAAGCTATATTTGAACAACTTTTGTCAACTGAGTATGGAATCCTCTTTCTATATGCATCTTATTCTTATGTTATCTCTTGAGAAACTTTTTTTGTGCATCAAAACTCCAACAAGATGCTGGATTATCAAATTTCAGTTTTGTTATGGCTGCTTTCATCATTCGTGTCAGCTTTAATTAGTTTTAAGTGCCTGGTTGATTGTAGTGACACCTCCTGATTTGGCATTTTCAGTGATATTTCTCTAAAAGAAATAGCTACAGCAGCTTATGGACAGGTTTGTGCACCATATCACACATGGGCGGTAAGAACAGCTGTGTATGCTGGCATGTATACACTCCCAACAAGAGACCAACTTTTCTTGAGGCTCAATGAAACAGGTAACAATTGCATCGTCTTACTTTGTTTAGTGGATAACTTATTTAAAGTTTATCGAATCAAACATATAATATGTGTCTATATGTAGAGGTAAATTGTCATCACTATGTATCCTAATCCTAATATGTTTGGTCACCTAGATGACTATAAACTTAAAATGTCAAACCTTTGAGTACTAATCTAACCCTCGACAAACTTTGGCAATTTATATATTTCTACAACCCGATTTCTTTATAATTTCGTCTACAAAATAATTACATGAATATGTGTAAAAACAAAGGAGGAAGTTATACCAATCATATTATCATTGGATATTATTTTCTTGTAATTCGGTCTTACACAGACCTGAATTTTGCATATATGTTTTGCAGAACTGTCAGCTGAAAAGAAGATGAGGAGGTACATCAATGCCTCACTTCCAATTATAGAATACATTGATAAACTGTACCTTTCTCGAGATATTATATTGGACTGGTGAATTTATATAAAGGAGAAAGGGAAATCCAAAGACCAGAAGAGGAGGAAGAATGCTGTGTGTTAGAAGCCTCCATAGCATAGAAGCAACCTTAGTGCAGATTCTTCCAATTTTTATTGTTCTTTATAAGATGTGATTATGTTAGTATCTAAGCGGCTGTATTGGCCCTCTAGGAAGATGAACGAAACAACTAGGTTTTTTGCGAAAATGGTTATAAAAGACGTGAAATTTTATTTATTATTTCTGTATATATACGTTTGTTTGGAAGACAAATGGTGATATTTGAGTCCTATGAAAGTAAAAGCACAGATAATGAAATGGGGATGACTGGTATTCAGCGCACTATTATTGTTAAATTGGTTTCATACCACTAAAAGATAGCAAGAGGCATGTTTTAGAGAAATTTAAGGTTGAAGAGATATATAATTTTGTCTTTCGGTATGTTCATCTATGGTTTGAGCAAGAAGTAATATATGCTTTGGACAACACAAATAACGAAACGTTGACAAATGGACCATTCACAACAAATCGCATCGAAGGAGCTGAAGTGGGATTAGAGAGAGGAGAAAAAAGAAAACATTGATTAGAAATACACACGAGTAAAAAAAAGAAGAAAGAAACCCAGAGACGTGAACCTGTGAAACACGGACATTCCAGAATCTGAGTTTATCAAAGGTTGAAGAAATGGACAGTTTAGAAAATGTCACACTGTCACTGAAGATTTCCACCAAATAAGAAAAAAAACAACACACAAGAATTAATTAACCAATTTTCAGAATCCGATATCAAATCAAGGAGCGAACATAGATTTTTATTGCAAAAGCATCAGCTAAAAAGTGCTTATCCGCTCACACGTTGATTCTAACAATACATCGCCGTTTACTCCTTCACTGAAAAATTTTCAAAGCTGTTTCTCGCTGTCAAAATATAGTGAATGGTACTCGCGATAGCTCCTAAATAATATAACAAAATGGAAGTGCAAGGGAAGCTCAAAAAATTTAGGCACTTAACCAGACAAGCTGCCCAAACACTATCAATCAATTCATGATGCGCTGGTAACTTGATGTCAAAGACAGAATGACTATAATGTTAGACTTTCTGGGTTTTCAATGATTTTTGAGAATGTTTGGAGGAAGGCGGCCAAGTCAGCTCCATAAATTATTCGGTGATCAGCTGTTACATTCACCTGAAAAAATAAAGTTTAGACCCAATTAATTCGATCCTCAGATAAACACAGTTACAATTCTACATATGGTCCAAATTAGAAAACTGTAATATGAGTGAAGTCTGTATTGTGCAATTTTTCTGGAGTAGCCTTTACAAATTACAATCTCTGATTTGGGATGAGATGACAAATTTCCGTGAAGAAAGATTTGACATTTGACTTGTATTATAATGCTGGAAAAGGAAAAAAAAAATTCAAATTTTGTAAACTGCCTTTTGTGTAGCTTTATAACTCTAGTTAAAGGGCATATCATTCAGTTTTCACTGGCATCGAAGGTATTGTATTCAAACGAGGATTTGCAGACATCCTAACACACAGTTTCTAGGTTCACCTCACAATGAAGCCTCCAGATTCGTTAGCAGTAAACCATGTAAAGAGATTTTCGGAAAAACAAAACACTATAGAGAAATTCTATGGTTTAACCATCTTTGATGAGTAGAATATTGAAAGTTGAAACTCCATATTTGATGATAAGAAAGCGAAAAAGTTCGGACCCTTTACTGTGTCAAGGATCATAGCAGAGAGGGATGGAAGAATGTCAATAAACTATCGACTCTGCATATGTTAGTATTCTAGATGCACCTAACCTACAAGGAATCAATCAAACTATCTAAGGCTCCTTTGATAATTAACAATTTAGCATCATCAAGAATCCAAGAAGGAGGATGAAAAGTCTAGATAATACTTTTTCCAAGAGACCAGATACTGATGGTCATAGGAAGCCTTTCGAAGGCAGAGCATTAGCAGTCAGAAAACCATAAAGTGTTGGAATTCAGCTGCGGGTTTCTCTTGTTCTAAGCAAAAAGTCCATAACTGCACAATCGTTAACATATATATCTATATATCAAATAACTCACCAGCATTTTATTTTTCACCCTGAAGAATCCATCTGCATCAGCCAAAACAGTAGGCTTTGATGCTCCAACAGCCATGATAGCCCCCTGAAAAACAATGGACACATTTAACATAAAACAGAAAAGTCAAGCTGCCACATTTGAATAGTTCAAGATCCTAGAGCTCATCACTCACCTGTCCTGGGGGAAGTATGGCATCAAATCTGTCAACTCCAAACATGCCCAAATTGGAAAGCGTGAAAGTTCCTGTAGGCACAAGTAAACGTCGGTTAGACTGTCAAAGTTCCACCAATAACAAATTGCCAAAAGAATAGGAAAAAAAATGAATAACAAAGAAAGTAACCTGAATTGTACTCGTGAGGTTGCAATTGCTTTGCACGAGCTTTATCCACCAGCTCTTTCCATTTCTGGGACAACAGATACAAGTCCAACTGCAACAACAAAACAAGAAAATTACCAATCAACTTGAAATCAAAAGAAACACAAGATGCTCCATTCACCATAATAAATGATAATTTTGATCGATCCACAGTTAAAAAAATCAGCTACCTTATCCGCATCCTGAAGTACAGGGGTTATTAAACCACCATTGATTGCCACAGCAACAGCAATGTTGATGTTACTGTTATAGGCAAAGTTCTTGCCGCCTTTGCAGCTGGCATTGACAACAGGATGCTGAACAAGCGCCATTGCAGCAGCCTTGGCCAAAATCGCTGTCATAGTCACACCCTTCGGTTTCACCTGAAGTAAAACACACAAAGAATAGCAACAATGCAAATTCAAAATCACCCCACATATTCAACCATCACCGCAAAAACACAATTCACAAACAATGCCATCGGGAATGTTCACAAACCCTTCAAATTCACCTGAAGCAACACAAAGAATGCAACAATGCAAAACCAAATACCCCGCAAAATTCACGAATCAAACATTGGCATCATCATGTCATGAATATTCAATCATTCATACCCTCTCATAGAGAGCATCGAGTGCATCAGTAGTGACAGGATACCCAACACGGAACGTAGGCACAGAGACTCTCCACCATGTTCCTCGCAACCGCAGATTGCATCGTCGTGAAAGGAACAACACTAGAGCCCGGAATCGGAGGCGGCGCCACCCGCACCACCACCACCCCAGAAGCAGCTTTCGGCGGAGCAGAAGTCACCGGAGAAGGAGCCGCCGCAGCAGCCAAATTGCTCTTCGACGGCGTAATCCCGGCGGCGGCCTCCACGTCCGCCGGAGTAATCCTTCCAAAGGGACCGGTCCCTACAACCGACGCAATGTCGACCTTGTGCTGCTTCGCGAGCTTCTTCGCCTGAGGCGTGGCCACGGCCTTCCTCGGCCCGTAGGAAACCACCGAAGACGGGGGCGGCGGCAGCTGAGAAATGGCCGGAGCTGGATTTGGGGTTTCGGGAGCGACGGAAGGAGAAGAAGAAGCAGAGTTGGATTGAGACTTGGCGGCTCTGGCTCTGGCTTTGGCTTTGGCTTCGGCGAGGTCTTCTTGGACTCGGCGAGGAAGGCGATGGGGGCTCCGACGGGGGCGGATTGGCCGTCGGGGACCATGATGGCGGCGAGGATGCCGTCATAGAAGGTCTCGACGTCCATGTCGGCCTTGTCGGACTCGACGACGACGACGCTGTCGCCCTTGGAGAGGGTGTCGCCCTCGGATTTGATCCAGGAGACGATCTTGCCCTCAGTCATGGTGGAGCTGAGGGCGGGCATGAAGATTTCTCGGATCTTGGATTTGACGGAGAATGAGGAGGGGCGGCGCCGAGGGAGTGGGAGGATGAAGCGGCGGCGGCATGGGAGGACGATGGCGGAAGAAGAAGAGAGGGATGAGGAGAATGAGAGGTTGGAGGAGGAGCTGCCGGAGAGGAATGGAGAAGAAGCCATTTGATTTGGGTGTAGCTAACTGTGTTTGTGTGAGAGAATAATAGTAATAATAATTTGTGAATGAAAAGAGAGTGAATGAGATAGTGTTGTGTGAGAACTGAGAAGAAGAAGAGTGAAATTGTGAATGAAATGAAACAAGAATGAAGGAGGTATCAATCAAGTGAGGCGACGGGGCGGAGAAGACGAGGGAGAGTTCGTTGAACTGCCTTCGCTTGTTTTTTGGGTCCTTCACTTTGTTTACATCGCCCAATTATCTGGTCATCTTTATAAGTTGAGTCCATTTGAATCCATAGCGGATGTTTCTTTCGAGGTTTGATCTTTTATTCGTAGGAATAACATTAACCGGGAATCACATTCCCAGTCAAGAAGTTTAGGTGTATTTGGTACGTAGACTTAGTGGGTATTCAATAATCAGCCTTCAGGACTAAAGCTCATTGAACGATTCCAGTTTGAAATTTGACTGATCACTCAAGAAGTAGATAATACGGTCAATTCCCTTTTAAATAACTCGTTAAGAGATATATAATTTTATAATAATTTATGAAAAATTATAAGATTTTAAAATTCAATTAATATATTTTACATAACTTGAAGTTATTTCTACATTAATATGGTTTATTTTAAAACCTATATTGTACAATATCCCTAAAATTTTGTTTCTTACTTATAAAATTTTATAACTTTACTATGTACAATATCTAAAGTCTCGTATATTGTTCGAATGTTGGATTAACCAGGTACATAATCCAGTTAACCTGGTACATAGTTGATAATTATTGATGGTTTTGGTTTTAAAAATTGACCCAATCTAAAAATCGGCTAAGTTCTGATTTTATTCACTCCCTGCACCACCTACGTAGACTAAAATCCCAGGAACCTTGTAAACTAGACTTGGAAATTAATCATTTGCTTATTTGGTTGGTGATAACATTCCCTAACAAAATGGTGGTGATGCCAGCGATGGTTGGATGGCATCGGCAACCTGACGTCGATGACCTGGCGGTGGTCTAGTGACTAGCGAGTGGTCCAATGGCCAACGCCAATAACAATGGCGATTCGGTGATAGCATTGGTCCAGCAACCAACGATGGTGGTTTGTGCGCAGTCTGGCAATCGACATCAGTGGTCTAGGAATTGACATTGGTGGTCCAATGTCGGAGAGCTGGGTATGGGCTAACAGCTGTGCCAGGTTCGCAAGGGCTATAATTAAATTGACGATTGAGGAGCTGGTTCGTTTTCTATATGGGCTTCAATATACACTAGCGTTCGCCCGCATAAATCCACGGACCAATCCGCCCCATAGAACACACAAAAAAGAAAAAAAAACTTCAGAACTCAAAAATCATAACCTTGTAGGCTTAGAACCAAATCACAAAAACCAAAACCAAAAATCAAAGTTAAACAACCTCAAAAAAATGAATGAACATGGGAAGATTGGTGTGGTGGTGCTATTGTCCGACGTCTGACAACGACCGCATCTCCACTTGCAAGCGAAACCCATTGGTGGTTGGCGATGGAAGAAGATGATGCGGAGTCGCTCACGATGGGGGACATGGTGGTGCTTGCAATGAAATTGTTGAAGAAAGAAGAGGAGGAGTGTGTGATTTAGAGTTGAGAGATCGACTTTTGAGACGAGAAAGTTGATGTGAGCTCAAGGCATTATTATGGCTGCTGCAACTTAAGAGAAAGCAAAGAACGAGAGTTGAGAGATGGTTTCTTTCTTCGAATAATTAAAAAATAAGAAAAAGATAGTGAGGGCAAGTGGTTGAGTAAACTAGCAACATAATGGTTTAGTAATTTTTTCGGTCAACTCCAATCCTTGGGACTTGGGTTGGGTTTTGGCACACGGGCTAGTGAGATGCTATGTGATTTTTGTTACCAGCTAAGGTTATATACTAAGTAATTTATATTTGGGCCTAAAAAAATTTATTGTGGGCTAGCGGGCTAGTTTGCTAACCCGTTGGCCTAGGCCATTTAGCGATTTAAGCGATGCAACAAAAAAGTCTACGATTAACAGATTAAAAATTTTCTCCATTTTATACGGACTTGAGTTAAATGGATTGCATACCAACTCTAGATATTGGGATCCTCGTTGACGACAAAGATAGGTGTTGACTGCAATGCTCCATAAATAGTTATGGTCCTTTATAGAAAAGGACAATTTGGTTTTTCAATTTTGCAAAAACATTCCCATGGTGAGAGGTTCAAGAATAGAAGATACCCAAAAATATTTTTTAAATCATCTACCAAACATTAAAAATTTACGTTCTCATGGTTATTACATTTTTGAGAATGTGAATACATCTTTTGAAATAATCGTCTCCTAAAACCCATCTTCATTTAATCATAAAAAATTTATTAACTAAATTTACTTGGATATTTTGTCTAAACTATAATATGAAGATACAATCATACTTCACTTCCATTTTCCAATTACACAAGAAAATTTTAGATATTTAAATTTGCATTTAAAATTATTTTGTTATTTAATCATTATTAGCTTGCTTGTTTAGGTCTATTTGATTAATAAATGATACAAACTCCTTTCACAAAATACATCTAAAAAGGTCAAAACGCATCATAACACAGGTATACATTATACCACAAATAACCATAAGAACACAAATGAGTTTGTCAAATCTATAATTTTCGTCCTCATAGATCTTTGATAAACAATTGCATAGTAAAGGAAAAAATACCACTTCGGCTCAAAGTTCAATTCCCTAACTTTTGTTGCTATGTACAATTGTTTGATGCAATTTTTGTACAAATCTTTGATACAACTTTTACACAACTTATTTAAATTCAAGTGGAAAATAACACCTTTTATTTTTAAATATGGGTCCTACAAAAATTCAATGGTAATAGATTAGGTGTAAAAATATTGTACAAAATGAAAGTTGTATAAATAACATTTCTTCTAACCATACCATCTCTTCAACCCAAAAAAAAAAAAAAAAGATACCATCTCAACCAAGGATTAACATGTAGTTACTTTACAAAAGAGGGAACATATATTGATGTTTTTAACATTAGTTTTGATATTAATTTAATTATTTTTTAGATCTCCACTTTAATACAATGACTAAATATATGTCAAAATAAAAAATATTTAGAATAAATTGATATTGAAAATGAAAATATTAGAAATAAATCGATGTAATATTTTTTTTACGATCAAATTGATGTCAAATGAAAAATGTTTATGACATAAAAAAGTTATTTATTAAAAAATAGGGAATAGATCACCAAAAATGGTCGTTGAGAAGAAAATTTAGAGTGTGTTTGGCTTAGAAAACGTTCCTATTTTCAAATTCAAGATGATAATATTGTATTTATTATTAAATCCTTACCAAAAATTTTTATTATTAAACAATAAATGATATATATATATATATATATATATATATTGATTTGCATTGGTTCATTTACCAAACAAATTTTGATTGATATATTTCCACATATAGGATTATGCTATCATTACCCTTTATAAAAATCTAAAATAACTCCATAAAATATTATAACTAAGAATAAAATAAATTACTCACTTTTAAGTTATTTTTATTATTGTACAAAAAAAGGTACTTTTATTATAATTATCGCTTTTAAGTTATTATTATTACTACATCCTATTATCACCTTCTTTCTATTTTCCTCACACTATAGACACCACCGCCACCACACATCAAGGGCGTTGAACAACGGACTGCATCTGCTCATCCGACAAGGCCACCCACCTGTAAGAACTCAAAGACCGTTTACACGCCTTTTCGCAAAGCACAAGCTCAACGTGGAAAACCAGCACCACCCCAACTTTGTTGTTGCCTTGCTGTCCATAACACCACCATGGCCGCTCACGCTACTTGCTTCGTTGCCCTTCCTATCCTTCAAGGTTCCCATAAATGGATACTGCTAATAAGGCTTTATGAAGGTGTTATCAATTTGTCAATTTGATATTTTTGGTTGTTATCTCTTTGTTCCCCACTTGCCTGTTTTTGGGGTTATGGTTAGCATTTTAGGATTGTACAAAAGGAAAAGGTGAAGGAAGAGAATGGTGTCATGACCTAACCAGGGAACGTGACACGCGTGTGGATCCATACATTAAGCCTCGTGACCTCTAGTCCCTCTACATGCATAAAATAATATAATTTTTATTCTGAAATTATGGTTTATCTAAATCTATATTTAAACTTATATATGAAATTATATAACTGAAATACTTGATATATAAAGCTCTAATAACATATTAATCATACTCTTAAAATCAATTTAACTTATGAACTAAATCATAATTTCATCTTTAGCTTATATATATTTAATCAAACTCTATAATTTCAATTCATACTTATAAAATGAAAACATATACATGATTGTTTAAATATTGAAATTAAATACATAGTCTAAAAATCTATGTATACTGGATCCTACCTACATCTATTGAGCACTATCTAACAAAACTCTAAACTAAGCCTTATTCCAAAGTAAGACTCACCACCGAGAACAATTGCATTTGCCAAACCAGAGGCAAAAACATCTACTTGCAACCATGAGGAGGGATGGAAGGGGTGAGTCAATGGACTAGTGAGTGAACTCTCACCCATCGCCTACACGAGACATCCAAGTATATATATATATAGCAATATACATGCACTTTCATAAACCATTTAATATTTATGTGCATATCTATATAGAAAGATATCTCTATATTTATAAATTCATAGAAAAACATCTCTAAATTCTTACTCTATCGAGAAATTATTTTTTGTATATGTACATAACAGCTCTTAAATCAAATATTCTAAAACATAAACAACCATAAGTTAATAAAGAAACATGGATCTCCAATTATGCATTTCATAACGATATATTCTCAGCTATGCATGTCAACCATGACATAGCAAATCCTCTATGGGTGCCAGACACGACCTCACTCTAAGACTTTGTTCCTTCCCCCAAATACGGCCAAGGGAAGAACACATATTTTCTACTCTAGGAGATGCCCCGAAGGACAACTTGGTACCAATGTTAACGATTATTTTCCAGCGTTAACTCACTATTTGTTTCTCTTTAGCTACCGTCTAATCTATAAATCATAATTAATCATTTCTCTAAAACTCTCCTAGGCTCTTTTATGGGTTTAAAACTCTATCATATAGTTACTCTATTCTTAAAATCATAAGATCTCCAATATACATAAAATCATTTAAATATAAAACTTTTGAAACTAAAAGCTTGGACTTATATAACTTTAATAATATGATTTTAGTATAACCGTGACTATGAAATCATGCCCAAGAGATCACTCGCTTGTAGGCATTCTATTACAAGTCCACAGAATATGTATCTGCAGTTGCTACGAATCATATTGAATTCCATACTTCTGAGTATTGTAAAAGCTGAATTTATAAAATCTTTTTTCTCCTAACATCTTTTCGTACTCAATAACTCTAATATCATACTTTAACATGGAAACATTTATAATTATAAAAACTTGACATTATAAGTATCTCTATTCATGAAACTAAGTCATACTCTATTTAACATTTTTGCCAAAATATCTTAACTGATATTCTAAATCATATATTTTTACATTAAATTTCTTAGAGTTGTACATAAAATATTTTCATAACATGCAATCCATCAATCATGGTCCCATGATTTTTTAAAATACATTTTTCATGCTATTGTCAAAATCATGCTCTTTGTCTAGCTTGTCATCCTTGCAAAATCATATATATAATCATACTTCTATCTCCAATTTTATATTTAACAATAATCATGCATAAACATACTTATAATGCTTAAAGGTAAGGTCATGAGTTTAAACCCACTCACCGTTGGAGCTAGGAGTATGTGGGTACCACCAACTTGACCTTGGGAGTTTGGAATGACACCAACAACTCCATAGAGTAACATTGACTCATGAGTAATCTCTAATAACCTCTAGATGGCTCTAATATAACCTAACAACATTGGGAAATATCCCACTTGACAACAAAGAGAGAAATAACAAGTCCAAACTCAAGGTCATGAAGGAATAAAGAAAATGGAAACATAAACCAACCATATACACATACCTTTGAAGCTTGGGGATGATGGATTAGAGTGGAATGGGAGAAAAGAGAGAAAAAAGGGTTTGGGGGTGGCCTTTGGGTTCTAGGAGAGAAGAGTCCAAGTTAGGGCTTTTAAACACCCACTAAATGAAATTGCATTGTTTTGCACATCGACATCATGCACGTTTCTTCATATCAGGCACCAATTGCATTTGGATTTTCTCAACGCTCATTTATTTACATTTGGATTCAAATAAAATATTAAAAAACATAAATGTAAAAAAAGAAATACCTCTCATTTGGATTCAAATAAAATATAAAAAAATCAAAATCCCAACAAATCAAAATCCAAAATTTGGGTTTTAGTTCAAATAAAATCCTCACGGTTTTCTAAACTTGTTGTCCAAAAATGAAATGTTTAAAGGTTTTATAGAAATTATTAAAAATTATTCTTTAACTTGTTTTTCTCTTGGGAACAATTCCTGGACTATTAATCCAAGAATGTGACTCTAACATATATCCTCCAATGAGGCATAGGATTCAAACTTAGTGAAATTCAAGACTCGACGGTGATCATAGAGGACCCTGAGGCTAAAACTGTCTTGACACATGTATACTAGGTATTACAAATGGGCTGAGCTGGGATGGAGCATCAATCATCAAAGAAGAAAAGGACGGAGGAGGAGCTTGTTTTCTGGTCTCACTTGTTGGGTAATTAGATGAGAAAGAAACAAATTTCATTATAATTACAATCATGCCACCACGTTTTAGTTGAAAACGTTTTCAAGATGTACAAGAATATTTTGTTGAAATGGTGAAAATGTGAATCAAGCATTTTCAAAATTTCAAGAAATTTTGAAAATATTTCCTAACAATATTTTCAATAAAATGAAACCAAACGTGTTTTCACCTCTCTTTTCCATTTTCAATGAAAATGAGAATGAAAAAGGCCTAAACCAAATACGCTCTTAGTCTCCTATTCCTCCAAGAAGTAGAAGAGAGAACTCACAACATTAAGAATCAACTAAGGCAGTAGATGTGGGTGGGGAAGAGAGTAGTGCTCTTCAACACATCTTGTGTTATAGTATTCCATTGTTTGATATATTTTTTATATTGATAAAAAAATCAACATAATATATATTAAAATTATATAAGAATAAAAGCTATTTGATTAGGTTTTTATTGATATATAATTTTTATAAACTTTGATATAAATAATCTTTACGATAGACAATTATAATTTAACAATTGCATCAAAAAAATATTTTAGAAGATATTATTAAGTAATATAATTTCACATTTGACGTATGGAATTGAGCATATAATTGGAGTTTAAAATTTGAATTGAACACACCTTTTTCAATTATAATTTCACAATCCTTCATGGAAGTAAAAAATACCTAAATTGAATAATTTTAAATTCATAACATATATCCTTTAAATTGTTAATTCCAAAATTTATTAAATATGTCTCTTCTCTTTAAAATCTATATAATTATTTATCTCTCTCATTCATTTTCCAATAATCTCATTACAACTCTTTAATAGATTCAACCATAAATTTAAGATTTTAAGTCAATTTTTATATATTTTTTAAGAATTACAATTAAAATTAAATTTCTATGATATAACTCTAATTCCAACGACCAAATAAATTCAATTGATTTTCATAAATAAAGACCAATCACAATTTTTTTTTAGAGAGGTTGATTTTTTTTATTATTTTAGATTAATTTTCAGTTTTAATTTGATTTGACTTTAATTTAAACACCCACAACTATTTTGTCACACTTTGATTTTTTATTTCTTTTGTTTTGTCCTTTCCGTGTATGTCCTTTTTTATTCCATTTATGGATATTATTTTGTCCCAATTCCGGTGTTTTTGTTTTCTTGATGGGTGTTTTAGTTTTCCTTGTGATATTTTTTTATGGTCTTATGAATATAAAAATATAATTTGGAAGGAGGTAAAGGCGTAATACATTATTCAAATTGTAACACTTTTTGGTATTAGTCTAATCATGAAAGATGTTTTGACATACTAATTCTCAAACACTTAGACAAAGAGCACAACCACATATAGTTGATTAGTCCAACCTATTTATAAATAAAATTTCTTTCACGTAAAAAAGGAAAGCATTTTTTTCTTAGTAGTGTTAAAAAAGGAAACCATATGAACACCACCTAATGCTATGCCATGAATTATCATTATTATTTTAAAATAAAACATAAAATAATTTTAAATTCCAAAACAATTAAATATTTTTTTCGCTTTTTCCCTGTGTTTCATTTCATTTCCTTTATATTAAAAAAAAAAAATTTCCTTTATAATTTAAAACCATGTTGGAACAAAATCTTTTTTCTTTTATTTGTTAGACTTTTATTTAGTTCAACAAACACATTTATGGTGAGGACAAACAAGGAATGCTTCATTTTGGCCAAAAAGGGTAAAGCCCTTTAAAGTATGTTATACATTCTTCTTAGGGAAAAATCATTAACATTGATGAAAATTACAAGAAATTTTAAAATGAGAGAGGCTGAGTTGGGGTTAATCTCAATTAGGGTGTGTTTGATATGCTGTATTAATATTATAGTATAACTTATATTATACATTATGCTTTATATGTTGTTTGATAAAGACGTCATATTATATAAGTTTATACATCATAACCCTTTTATACGTTAAAATCCTGTATAACTTAATAGTTAGGAGGGTATTAGACATGATTACCTTTTAACATATAAGGTTACTTTTATTTTTTAATATTTTATTAGAATAAAATAATTTTTAAATAAATAATAATAAGTAAAAATTTATAAATAAAATTATTTCATAATAAATAAATATTGTTAACAAATAATATATGATATCAATTTAGCTATATATAATAAAAATAAAAAATTAATTATAATTAATAAATAATAAATAATATGTAATATATACAGGTAAGGATCAATAATAAAAATATTTTGAGTTAAAACTTATTATAAAATTTAAATTCAAACAATTATAATTAAAAATATATATAAGAGTTATTTAATATTTATATAATTTAATGAAATAATAAATAATTATAAAATATTGAAATAAATAATAATATTTAAAATAAATTAAATTTTAATTGATAAATATTTACATAAATATGATATTTAAAAATTATATTTAAATAATTAATAAATATTTTATTTAATATTTAATTAAAATATTAGAATAATTTGTAAATAAATAATAATATTATAAAATATAAATTATAATATTTTATATAGTATTACACCAAACACTATATATTGTTAAAAGTTTATTAGGTTTTATAGTATAATTACTTATCCTAAGTTTATACTATCAAGTCTTATCATTCTAACATACCAAAGGAACCCTTAACGTTTGACATTTTTTAAGCTCAAATAGGGCATGAGTTTTTTTTTTTTCTTTTTTGGATAAATATACAAGCGGATAAGTCAAAACAATGGAATCAATAAAATGTGCTGGATTTTTTTTTTAGTGAGAATATTTTCACCAATACTATTTACAAATTAAAATTTCAAGTATTGCGACGATTACAAAGCTTTTGAATTATTTATTTCTTCAAGTTTAAAGATAGTCTTCTTTTTAAAAGTATATATACTTTTAAATAGATGTTATATAACATCTATTTATTACTTATATTTTTTGACGCATATATTTATTACTATGTAGCGTTAAAATATTAATCATATTTTTATCTGCAAACCTTCTAAGGTAGTGGACAATTGAATTAAATATTTGTTTTTGTCACAATATATAATTACATGTTTGCATGAAACTTTTTTACAATTATGATATATTAAAATTAAATTCATTTTTGTAATCATTTCTTATTTTAACAATTCGTAATTATCACTCGAGGTTTTTTTATAACCAATTTTTCTTTTTTAATGGAAGAGAATACTCGTTCCAATTCAAGATCTAAGAAATAATTTCAAGAGATTTTTTTCAAAGAAAAATTTCTAAGAAATTTTAAAGCCTCATCCATAATTTGAGCAAACAATTACAAGAGTCTTTTTTTTTAAATAATGATTTAAAATGTTTTAAATAATGATTCAATGTTGAGACATTCATGCCGCAAATTAAATAATTTTTTCATTTATACATTTTTTAGGTAACGAGTGTAAAATTTAATTTTCTTTAGATAAGCAAAATTTTGGTTAAGAAAAAGGTTTGTCCCATTCCATAGACTAAATATGTATTTGGACTTATTGAACACTTATGTAGATAATTATAAATAATTCACAATAAAGAAAAACTTGAAAATCAAACATAACTCACAACAATACATAATCAAAAATCAACCATGTCAATCAATTTTTATTAACTCAATGTAAGAATTGACTGTATATATTAATACGTTAACACAATAATATATAATTAAATAATAAAATAATTCTTGTCCATGTAATTTTTTTTTATAAATATCTAATTATATATTATTATATTAGTAAAAGTATTAAATTTAAATGCTTATTGTTTTGAAAGCCCTACAAATAAAAATATATATAATTGAATAATAGTGTAAAATTTCTCTTAATTATTAGTGAATCAAATTTAATCTCTAATTTTTTTCACATATTTAATAAATAAGAATTAAACCATTATTGTAAAGAAAAATATTTAGATGCTAAGAGAAGAGATAACATTTACTCTAATTTATTATTATCTTTTATTTTTCTATATTTTTAACATAATAATTAATTTATCAATTACTAAATAAAATATAATAAATATTTTATTTTATTTAAGAATAATTAAAAATTCGCATACTCTAAAATGGAATATGCTATTCAGGTTGACAAGTTGTGAATGATGCAAATATTTTATTTAAAAAAAAATGATAAACTTGCTGTCAACAGCTGGCAAAGGATGAGAGAGGGAGTATTCAAATCAATATTTTCTCTTTACCACATTGCGCCCGCCGGCAGATCCGGGCACACCCGCATTTATCTTTTTTGTCTCCTTTGAATCTGCAACGTGTGATGATGAAACCAATGCCCCAAAAACGCAATTCTTTCCAATCGGCAGGGGCGTTCTCGGCATTCAACACTGCACAGTATGATCCGCGTCACCCATTTCCCCTGTCTTAATCTCCATCCTGCCCCTCAACCAATCTCCACCGTCCATCCCAAATCACCAAATCTCGAAACCCTAGTTCCCTCCCTCTCTTTCACAGAATCCCCAATTATTACAACAGCGTTCTTTAAATTGGAACCCGGACCTCTCTCCTCCACCTTCTGATTTTCGATTCCAGTTCTAGAGAGGGAAACTCTGCACCGATTTTATCAGCCACCACCGCTCGTTGCAATTCAAGATTGATTTGATTGATTGGTTCCGATTAGGGTTTGTGATTGTTCTGTTATGGCGTCGTTTGGGTACGTGAGGTGGGAGGCAGCGTGGGTGTCAAGCGAGAAGGGGAGAAGGGAGGTGCATTACTTTCTGAGGAGAAGGGACGGGACCTCAGATCTGGCTATTGTGGGGAAAGAGAAGAGCTTGAGGCACATGTCTTATCACTATGCGGTTGGGGGGCAAAAGCTTCTTGCTTCCATGAGGAGGTCTTCGTCTTCTTCTTTGTCACTGTTCAAGCTCAAGTCTCGCAGAGAGGTCGTTGAATGGTTGGATTCCATCGTCTCAGGTAACATACCCTTCGCCTCTCTTCTATCTGTTTTCTTTTTCTCTGTTGTTTCTCTTCGGTTTTCTTGAAAAGTTCTTGTTCGGGTTATGATAAAACTGATTTTTTTTCAATCAGTTTTGGATTCGTTACAGATAATTCGTTCGTTTTCATGGAGTTTTTCTGAGATTTAGGGGTCTGGGCAGCGCTCTGGTGTTGCCCCAGTTGGATTTTTCATCTGGGTTTTTGATAAAGCATGGAATTTTGGATTGACTCGTCCTCGTTTCGTGTTTGAGTTATCCTAAGATCTCTCAATCTCTGTTTTTCATTTTTTATAATTTGTTCCTGGGGTTCATGTCTTTCAATCCTCTGGTTTTCATGTATTGTCACTTGGATTTACTGTATTCTTTCTTCGGGCGTTTCTTCCATCCCTTAAAAAAATTTATTTTTCTCCATTTCTGTCATTTTGTTTGAGATCTCCAGGCCTTGTGTCTGAAATTACTCGATTTATGTGTTACTTTTCGATTTCACAAGTTCTAAAAATTCCCCTTCATGTTGATAATTTTGGTGTATGATAGGTGTTTTTACTCTGTTTGCCTGTGGCTTGATTCTCCCTTCATAGCCCAGGTACCGGTGGTTGACGCCACTGGTTCTTTGGTTATGATGCGTTCTTCTTGGATATTATGTTAATTGGTTCTTTTTTCCCATTAATTTTTCAGATTCGTCTGCAGGAGATTTATCTCGTGAAGCTGATGCAGAAACCTTGAAGGTACTGGTTATGATTTATGAAGCAGCAATAGGATTTTGGTAAATTTTTTTTTCTTCTTTTGTAAACTCTCGATTGTGTTATATGATCCCTTCCTTTATTCAATCCTTCTCTATGTATTCCAGGATAATCAATTGCGGAAGCTGGGCCACTCTACAAAAGAATTCTTGTGGGTAGGGTCTCCTTGGACATGCAAGAAAAGAAGAAAGCACTATCAATCATTCAGGCGAAACGGTTTTAAGATATCTGTAAGTCATCATCTTGTTTTCTTCTTTGTTTGTTGTCTGCTTATGTATCTCCTTCCATTCACACACTTTTTTCTATATCTGACTCTTCCAATCCTGTTTGTTTTCCCTGCTTTCGCAAAATGTTGTCCAGGTTTATGATTTTGTATATGTTTTAGCAGAAGAAGGCAAACGTCTTGTTGCCTACTTGGAAGACATATACGAGGATTCTAGAGGCAACAAGATGGTTGTAGTACGATGGTTTCACAAAATTGATGAGGTTGGTATCGATTTGCCTCACAGTTTTTGTGACAGAGAGGTTTTTGTTTCTCTTTATCTTCAAGATCTGAGTATTGAATGCATAGATGGATTGGCTACCGTCCTCAGTCCGCAGCATTATGAAAAGTTTCAGACTAATGGCAGATATACTCGTTGGGAGCCATTCATATGCAGCAAACAGTTTGATGATGATGATGTCAAACCCTTTGATGTGACTCAACTCAAGGGTTATTGGCAACAAGAAATAATCAGATTCATGCATACCGTTTCTGAATCAAAGTCTAATGGTAGTTCTGGCCTGTCTGACGATAGCCAAGAGAACCTCCATCCTACTGCTGGGATCAGACCTAAGAAGAGGCGGCGCTTGACAAAAGTTGGTGGCAAAGATGCATCTGATTTAGCTGCTGTTAAATTGGAAATTTTGAGTAGTAATAGGACTGATACCAAGGTCAGTACTGTGAACAGTCCCTTGAACAAGGATGGTGATCACTATTTAGTTATAGGTTCCCAAGTTGAGGTTCTCTCACAGGACAGTGGAATCAGAGGCTGTTGGTTTAGAGCCTCTATTATTAAGAAGCACAAAAATAAAGTGAAGGTGCAATATCAAGACCTTCAGGATGCAGTTGACGAAACTAAGAAGCTTGAGGTATGTTAATAACCATCAACTTTTATCTCATGTAATCATTTCTGTAAGAATTGAGTTTATCCAAAGCCTAACATTATTTTTGTTATTTTCTTTGGTTTAGGAATGGGTCTTAGCTTCAAGAATTTCAGGTCATGATCATCTGGGTCTCCATATGTCTTTGAGGGCTAAGATTCGGCCAGCCCCGCCATCTCATAAATTTGAAAAATCCTCGGGTGTTGATGTTGGTTCCATTGTTGATACGTGGTGGCATGATGGGTGGTGGGAAGGCATTATTGTTGAAATAGAGTCTGAGGCTAAATATCATGTTTATTTCCCAGGTATGACATCTTCTTCCCATATATCGTACATCTTAGATTTGGTTTTAACAGTATTAGCTCTTTTTTCTTCTGTGGTTCGTGAATGTCTTTTTGCGTCTGACTGAACGGGGTGTAATTAGCATTTATGGTTCTGTCTTTGCAGGGGAAAAGTTGGTGTCAGTGTTTGGTCTTGATAACTTAAGGCCTTCTCAAGAATGGACAGGGAATGGCTGGGTGAATGTGAGGGAGAGGCCTGACCTTGTGACTTATGTATTGTCAGCCTTAAAAACACAACAAGATCCCAGCAAATCACATGACAGCAAATCGACTGTATTGTCTACTGGAGAAGATGTCATTCAATCAAAGCAGGGTGATACCTGCTTGGATTCTGAAAAGGATAAACCCAGGAACTCTGATGTTTTCCCAGACCTTTTGAAGGATGACATACTTTCTCAATTACGGTGGAAGTCATCCAGGAAGAGGAGACGTGGCAGTGGTAGCTCTTGCGGGAAGCAACAAGGCGATGACAAGGATAGGAAAAAGTCACCAAATGCTCTGGAATCTGATGCTTCTGATGGATTTGTGATTCCAGCATCTGTGAATGCAGAGCATGACGACTTCAAGTACAGGGGGGATCCCTCCATTTTCAGCTCTTCAGTTGTCCCTTCTTTAACTAACTTGGTTATGTGTAGGTAATTTGTCTGATTTCTTTTTACTAAGTCTAGGCTCCTAGTTCTCTTTACACCCTTTTTCGGAAGTACATATATTTAGCTCCGAATGCATTCATTCGATGCATGTCTTCTCGTGTTCTCTTTACCTTGCTCTTTGGAAACTTGAATGGTATCTTAGGTTAAATATTTTTTCTATCTTTTTTTTTATATATTTAATATATTTAATTTGGTTGACTTGTGGCATCGGATAATGATGCCAAGTAAAGTTTTGGCAGATAATGTTAGATGCAGTGGGATAACCGCTTTAGTTTTAACATAGGATGGGAAAGTGTTTGTAAGGGTTCTTTCCATTCATTGAAAATGTTCAAATGTACTTTGTGTAACTTAATCCAATAATAGAAATTTCACCGGATGTGTATTCATTGTTGGATGATGTATTTGTCTCTCCATCGCTCTGTTTGTATGAGGCCTCAGTTTTGGTGAAGGTGTATTCGTTTATTTAAGAGTGTGTGTATTAAATACCAATTAATATTAGATGCGATTCTCGTGGAAGCACATCTGGAACACTATACGTGAAATTCTTGGGAGATATGCACCTGCAAGAATAATGTCTTCCCCCTGGGAATAAATAGAGTGGGACGAAAAAGTTGAAAGTATTTTCATTAATAGAAGTATAGGCTAACTAACAAATGACCTTAAAATTATGTTGATGATTTTATTTTTATTAGGCTTCACATCGGATCATACCCAAGATGGTTACCATATCTGTGAACATCAGCATGTTCATTTGCTCTGTATTTAAAAGCTAATAATAAAGCAGTAAAGTTGTATATTATTTCACATTAATATGTAGTTATTAGAAAGGCAGATATTCTTTTTTAATTGACTAACAAAAAGTTTATAATATTCACATATATAACTGTAGATTCAATATTTTATGCAAGAAAGGTGTTAAATAGTCTTAGAAGCGTTATTAAGAATTCATACAAATAGTTGTTAATACATAGTTTTTGCAAGTATTCTATCAACTAAATATTTTATCAATACATTTCTAAACAAAAATGTTTCAAGGTTTCGATTTTTCTTTTTCGTTTTTGTGTGAGATGATTAAGTAAAATTTTAAAATAATAAATCAAGATAAAGTATATAATAACATCCAATCGAGAACATGGATAAACGATATTATAGTGTTTTATAACATATATAATATCTAATTGATTCAGTCAGACTTCTGCAATAATTTAATTGTATTGCTAGCCAAATAATTTGAATTAGTCATAGGCGTACATATATACACCGACTAGACAATACCTGTGCTTATTCATGCATAGATGAGGCACTATTTTGTTTGACTATGAAAGAGTGTAGAATGTCAATGCGTGCTGGCTCTGAAATGGACCGCTCCCACTGCTGGCGTATGCAGGAGCCCCTTGCTTGACTTTAGTTGTACACGAGGACCTACGGTAGTGGATCCAATGCTTGTAATCATAATAATCTTTGGATGATATTGATACTATACTACTAATAACTATGTTGGCTTAAATAATAAATACTCAACTTCTACGGAGCCTTCACTTCACTCTTTCTATTGGCTTAAGCCAAGGCATAGTCAAAGAACCACCACTACACTACACCTTAGCCAGCCAAACAAGCCTCAGCTTGGCTTGCTTTCTTGAGACTGCGCCAATCAAGCGCCACAATAAGCACCATTAGTGTTGTTGATCCGTTCAATTAATCTGGTGCCTGGTTTAGTAAGCAACCTTGAAAGAATAACTCATATGAAGAAAAAAACAACCAAGCACTATGTCACTATGTGGGGCCTGTCCCATGGGAAAGAATAATCTCAGTTGACATGGGGCATAAAACCTTTTTTCACTTTACCATTGCTGTTCTATGATCATGATCTCTCCATTTTCTGCCCACCAACTACTAAACCCTCAAGCATCCCAAGGGATGGTATTGCTCTATCACCGAGGAGGTTTCTGTTCATAGGTCATTTTCTGCACATTCCCCTCTCTCTGAAAGATGGGATTGCACCCTCAAGCTCGTTAAGTACAAATACATACTCCTTGTTAGAGATGGAAACGCACCCAATCACAGGTATGGCTTTTGAAGATGGTTCCAAAAGGAGCTGCACAAAGTTGGCAGAAAAATGTCAAAGAGATTTACCCTTTCTGGAACTACTCTGGCATCTATGGAGTCTTTGTCCCGGCCATTAGTATGTACCCCCTTGCTTACTCTAACTTTCAGTTTTCACCATCATCGAGTTCTATAATCTGGTGTCTGATTGTTTGGTTCTTCTGCTGAGAACAGGTGCAGGAGGTTGTTCTTTCTGCAGATATGCAATGTGAGAAGTGCCAGAAGAGGGTTGCTGACATCATTACTAAAATGAATGGTAAGTGTATTTTCTCTTACATTGCCCTCTTGGAAATTTACCCTTTTAGATCGGTTTTGAAGCAATATAGGATTTTTTCTTTTTTTAAGGGATAAAAATAAGGCATAAATTATATATGAACCTATTCATAAAAAATTTACCCATTATTTTTACTCCTCAACCAAACATACCTTAGTAATATGTAAATAGCAAAGTATGTTCTGGCTGGCACTCTGGTGAAGGGGGAACTGTTGAATTTATAACTGGGACTATTGTTATTCACTTTGTATTATAATCCGACCGTCAAATCTTCATCTGTTTTTGGTTTTTCTTGAAACTTTGTTTACTGTCGAATGGTTCTTACTTTGTCATCTTCGAACTTGTCTGAACCGCAATTCCAGTGGCTTACATCTTTCCCTCTCATGCATTAATTATAGAGACACCAGAAAGAACAAGACCGTCCTAAGCTTGTCTTCTCGATCGGCACAGTTCACCTGTATATATAATATTTTGGTTACTTACTATATCATGATTAATAACAATAATCTGATAGCCCTGGTTTTTGTATGTTAATAGAACCAATTAATCGATATAGAATTATAGATTCCACCTTTCACATGAAATTACTTAGTAAAAGCTTTCTATTTGATGAATTTTGAGATGCAGCTGTAATGAATGCCTCATCTTTTTTTGATTCTTCAGCAGAGACAGTGTCCGTGGAGGTGGATGTATTGGAAAAGAAGGTGATACTTACTTTTAGGTTACCAACTGTTGGTAAAGTAATCACACAGCAAATGACTCCAATTAACAGGACTAATCTCCCTAAAGCGGCCATTATCAAACGGATCTTCCGCTCTTCCCGTGGTTAAGTACAACTAGAGAGGATCCACATGTGCATAAGATTCGGTAGACTGATTTGACAATGTATAGTATAAAGTTTTTTTTTTAATTTTTGTTCATGATTGAATTTGCTTTCTGAATTTGCCCCTATTGAAACATGGGCATTCCCAAAGACCATAAAGGAATTCATTGTGTTTCGTGTTTTAAATTGGAAAACCACACTGCTCAACTCACATTAGAATGATTGAATTTTATGAAACTGAGGTATTAAGGCTGTTTTTTTTGCCTTTCCCTCATACTTTGAAAATGAGAAAGAGATGCTTCAGTTTTTCAGTGTTGCTTTAGGTATTAGCATTGCAAATCGTGGGCACCAAGAGATGCATCCCCTTGCCATGATGTTATCAAACTAATTAAGCGTTAAGGTGAAGGTGAGGATTTAAAGACTTGATAAATAAACAAGTTCCTCTTAGCATACTCCAAGCAGAATCAGATTCCAAAATGAAGGAAGAGAATATATATTATACGTTCTAGACAGTACATGAGCAAGCGTGTCAGTTGGTCCACCAACATTTAGCACCAGTTTGATTTTAATTTTCATTTTTAATTTTTTAATTTTTAGAATTTGTAAAAGAAATATTAAAAATTAGAAATGAAAATTAAAATTGAATTTTATAACTTTAAGAAAAATTTGACAAATTTGATAAAAAAAATTGAAAATAAAACTAATCAGCCTCAATTATTCTCAGACTTCACAATTTCCTACTTCTGATGCCTTTCTACCTATCCAAGATAAAGGCAATCGTTGGTTCTGTCAATTCCAACTCGTGTCAGAAAAGGGGAGGTTTTGTCCTATTCCCACAAACATGTTCTCTTCCTCTAAATAGATCAATCTCCAGAAGTATTTAATGTCCTTCCTTCTTTATTTCCTTTAACAACTGCAGAGTGCAGTATTGTTGCGTGATCAATGATCATGATCCTCAACATTGACTGCAATGGTTGTTGCAGAAAATTAAGGACAATTACACAAGAACAAAAAGGATTTAATATCTCAGCTTGTGAGTTGGTTTTTTTGATACATTGAAAAAAAAATTGCTTACAATTCAATCATTCAAATGATTCAGCACTTAAAAGTCTTAAGTTGGATTCTCATATATAGAAACATTACTATTACATTTTTTGGGTGATGATATCAACAAATATGTTGATTCTTATATTAAAGGTTATGCAAATGAAAAAAAATTGATTAAAATAAATGTCAACATCTCAAAATTAATCTGAAATTTTAAAATAATTAATAGAAGAATTTAGTAGTTTTGATGATGTGATAATTGAATATTATAATGCTAATATACTGCAAAAGTTTATTTTTGTATACAGTGAAAAGAAAACCCTAATATTTTTTTTATATATATTTGAACCGTTAAAAAAAGTTGTTTATATTATACTCATGGTCTATTTCAATGTTATTTTTTTTAAATAGTTGGTAATTCAAAGGTGTTACTAATTGATTATACAGAAAAAGGGTTACCAATTGATTTTGACGATCTATTATTTCATGGAGAAAATTTATATCAAATTTTCATTGATTTTTTAATATCTATTTTTATTCATTATAAAATCAAATAATAATATGTAGATATATTTTTTTAAAAAATAAGTAACTTAAAAATTAAAATTTACACTATTTTTCTTTGAAAATTTTGCTTATCATTTTTCAATTTAAGAATTAAGAATTAGATACATCATACAATAATGAACATAAAGAAGTTTATTTAAGTTTTTTTTTCATCTTCTTATTTTATTTTTATTTAGCTACTGAAGTGATTCATTGAATGTGGCACGCGTAGAAGGCACGTGCGATAATCGGCGAATATGTTCGCAATCCCTACACACCATCATCATATCATACTTAGTTGTATTGTAGGCCCTGAATCTGATCCAATACGAAACCTCCGCGCGTGTTGCAACCGTTCCATTGCACCTTTCATATCATATTCAACCCATTACACCTCAAAACCCTAACCCTAGCCCCTATTCCCAATCATGGCCACCGATTCCCACGACTCTCGTCGCAAGCATCGCCGATCGTCCTCCCCGAGGATGCGGAGCGATCCTCCAAGCGCCACAAGCACCGCCACCACAGCCACAGTCACAGCCACCGCCGCGGTAGCAAAAAACGCGACGAAGACAGCGAAAACGATGGCGGAACAGTCGCTAGGGTTCATTCTCCAGCTCCCGCTCCTAATCCTGCTCCGTATAGCTCTCTCCCCGATGACGACGTGGAGGAAGGAGAGATTCTCGAAGACGGCGAGATTGCGAAGAAGGATACGGAATCCGATGCAGAACCTGGTGAAATTGAGGTGACAGGAGATCGAGATGTTCAATCCGATAAGAAAATTCCGGTATGATGCGTTCGAATTGTTTGTTTATTCGCTTATTTATTAAGTTTTCAATTTAGCGTATTTTTCAATATTGTGGTGACGTCTGTTTGGTTGTTGAGAAAGCAGAGGCTGTTGAAATGGATTTCAAAGAAGTTGCTGCTTTCGTAATTGTGTTTTTTTGATTGCGAAAGTTTGAATAGATGTATTTTATTATTATTATTATTATTATTATTATTTTGAAGTTTATCTTCTAGTATTATTAGGTGTTTCAGTGTATCTCAGTTCCTTTTGGTGACCAAACAGAGCACTGTGATTCAGTAATTTCGGAGTGTATAATCAATTTTTTCATTCGTGACATGAGAGCTTGGTATAGTACCTTGTCAGTGTTACATTGATATGTAAGAACCTGCTTGCACTGCACGAACATGAGTGAATTGGAAAAGAAGTCTTTCTAGGCGTTTCAGTGAAGGCTGGTGGCTTACTGTTAATTTGTAAGAGCTGGATAAGTGTTTTTTTTTTCTTGCCCTTTTTATAATTTATTTTTGTATTTGGACTGATTTAAATGCATTGTTTAATTTATCTAGCACTGCTTTAAGTATTGCAATATCCAACTTTTGCATTCAATTACTTGTTTGTGCTGGGCAGGGACTTCTCACTAAAAATTCAAAAACTGAAAGCGAGGACATTAGTGACGGTAAAACTGTTAGTCCTGCATTGGATGCAGATGGGAGTGGGGCATGGAGTCCTGGACTTCATGATGATGAGGGTTCTCCTAATCAATCAAGTCCTGAGCCTCGAGATGGAAAGGATGCCAAAGCTACTAAAGATGGCGTGCGCAATGGGTATTTGAATCCTAAATCATCTAAAGGAGATAAGAGGCAGAATGAGGAACTTGGACATTTGAATAGAAATGAGAAAAGAAAAGATGACTATGATGATGAAGCACTAGAGGCAAATGGAAGGAAAGCAAATTACCACAGAAATTCATCATCTGAAAGTGAAGGCGAAAAATACAGAATGTCTAGAAGCTGTCCTTCTCACGATAGATATAGAAGTCGATCAAGATCAACTGGTCATACTAGGGACAGATCGCGTTCTCGTAGTATAGTCGATGAATATGCTCATTCCAAGAGAAGGCACTCTAGGGAACAAGGGTCACTTCATTATACTGGCAGACATAAGACAGAACTGGACCTTGATGAGGAAAGAATAAGAGCACGTGGAAGGGAGCATGGTCGTGACAGCATGGATTTGGTGGTAGATGATAGAAGGGGACGCAGTATCAGATATCACAGTCGGGAGGCCCACAATAGGGATAGAAGTAGGGACAGTCATGTGGATAGAGACCTATACAGAGAAAAGAAACGAGAGGAAGAAAGCAGGAATAGGGAGGTTGATCGATTGCGTAGAACAGAAAAAGAATGTGAAAGGAGCCATGAGAGGGATAGAAGGGATGTAGCAAAAGATAGGAGCAGGGAAAGGGAGGAGGACAGGGATAGAAGACGAGAAAGGGAAAGAGGTCGGAGCTGGGAGACAGATTTTGAGAGGGATAGAAGAAGGGGGAAGGAAAGAGATAGGAGTAGGGACAGAACAAGAGGTGTTGAGAGAGATAGAGACCATGAGAGTGAAAGGAATGATAAGAATCGGGAAAGGGAGAGACGGGATGATAGACAAAGGCACGTGGACAGAGACACTGCAAATAGTGGGGATAAATATCTGCGTCATGAGGATGGTGATGACAGTCGAGATAGATATAGATATAGAAAACATTCAAGACATGAACAAACTGAATACCATCGGGAGAGAAAAAGAAATTCTGATCCTGTAAAGGCTTATAACTCTCTGGGAAGTACCGTGGAAGAGGATGGAAGCAAGCTGGAAAGGTATTTCACTATCTATAAAATTTTCTTACTAGTATGATTTTTCCTCAATACATGTGATTTTTTCCCTTTAACTTCTTTCGTGAATGACATCGTATTTGATTTTGTGTATGTTGATTTGCAGAGGTGAGGTTGAACCAGATGACTTAGATGAGGATGCATTGCAATTACCTGAGCAAGAAGAGGAAGATCTCAATAAGATTAAAGAGGAGAGTAGAAGGAGAAGGGAAGCGATAATGGAGAAATACAAGAAGAAGCATCAGCAAGCAGAACAAGTGGTTGAAGATGAAGGAAAAGGTATTATCCCCCCCTCCTGCGCCTTCCTTCTTTATAGGCCAGAGTGATAGGCTGATAGAAACTAGTGTAGTTAAGATGATTTTTGGTTACAAAATTCTTTCCTGTATTTTATCTTGCTGCACAATATTTGTGCATATTTACATTCCAATTATCAAAATTTTGATTTCAAATGGTAGTCTTCATATTCTACATCATTTATCAAGAATAGTGGTTTTTTTTTTGGTATAAGAAAAATGAAGTTCTTAAGCGTGTGCCATGTAACACAATTTCCATGAATCTGCAAATGTGGAGTGTCACTTTTAGGCCCCCTAATTATGACCATTTGATACTAGAGCCATGTCGTTTTTCTCTTATTGAAGGAAGAGGCATCATCACTTAATACATTTCAATCGAACTAGCATAAAGTTTTTTGTAGTGCTATTGGTTGTGTTTCTGTTTATATCAGAAGTAAATAAGTTTGGTGTGAGCTGCCTATTATGCGTTTTAAATTGAGCTGGACCTTGTGAGTCTCCTATGTTTTTTTGGATAAAAAGTTGACTCTCCTATGTTTATCCTTTCTCTTTTTGTTAATTCATGTAAATTATATTTTGTGAAATTTTCTGATATGTTGCTTTTTTTTTTTTTAATTTTTATTTTTGTTAAACTTCTCTCATTGCGGTTGAATGTCTTTTTTTCTTAATTTTTTAGTGTTTCCGTCAAACCTGCTGTATAACACTGAAGATGCATGACCCCATTTTTCTGTGTAATAATAATAGACAAGATTATTATGATACTGACTCTGAAATTAAATAGACTTGAAAATTGGGTGATATTACAAGTTGTTAAGGGTTTTAATTGTCTTTCCATTTTTTGACTTTACTATCGTCTTATTTGCTACTTTTAGTAACTTCACAATGCACTGTTTTTAGATAAGGAACCTGTGGACATTTCTACTGGCATTCCTGAAGCGCATGACGGTAAGAATGATGGTGTTGATGATGGGGAAACATCATTTGCTGTTGGGAAATCTCCTCCTGAAAATTTGAATGTTGCTTCTAACAAGATATCAGGTGCTGGGGGCCTCGGAGAGGTACTCCTAAGGTTTGTCCTTAAATTTGTTTACATTTTAAAGGTCAGTTGGGTTTTTTTCATAACTTACTGGGTTTTGAACTTGTTTATAACATTTACAGAGTGAGAGATCAGATGACAAGTATTGTGACGATATATTTGGTGAGACACCAACTGGAGTTCGGAAATCAGTAAGTGTTTGAGAAATATTACCCATTCTAATTTTAAATGGAGGGAACTAATTTGTTTCCACTTGTTTGATAAGTTGCTGACTTTATTGCAAGATGTGATATCATTCTTTATTCTGGATGACTCACTTAATGGATTGTGTTTGATAAGGTCTTGTCTCCTGCTTCTTTTCACCGTCTTAGTCCTTGCTTTCTCTCTGCATGAACAGTAGATATGCTTTGGCATAATTCCACAAAATCCCACATCGTCTCTCTTACAAGCTATGTAGCTTTTAGTGTAGTAGGTAGATTTTCCTTTAGGGTTCTAATCTGATGTAACCAAACTTGTTAGTTATTTGCTTCTATACTCTATATTAACTTCACCATTTCTATTTTTTTATTCTTGACTTGAGTTGGTATTTTATTCATGATTTATTTTTCATTTTGGTGTTCTATTTTCATGTTTGTTTCCTTTTTATATTAACATTTCCTGCCTTCTTTTCAGGGAAAAGGAGATGGTATACTTATTGAAAAGGTTGGCTTACATGACAATTGGGATGATGCAGAGGGGTATTACAGTAAGTAATTCATTGAATTGTATCTTCCTGTTCCAGTCATTGTCTTTTGATGTTGAGGCTGAGTGCTTGACCAATTTTTTTGGCCTTGTCTTGTTCAAAAACATTATTAGTTTATCATGTAACCTTTTTTATTGGGCAGTGCTTGTTAAGTTGTTATGAATGCTCTTTCAAATATGATGGTATATACCAAAATCAACATATTGTTGATTTGATGTTAATTGGGAGTAACTTTAAAACATAAATGCAGGCTTTTCCTCCAATTTAAATGCCCTTAACTTAAACTTTTAGTTGTTACTGAAGTGATAAAATGAAATCTAAGATTCAAAAGTTAAAAATTATAGTCCTAATGTTGAACGATGTGACAACCATGCCTTTTACTCGTCAACCTGCCAATATTATGCGGAAAATCTTTTGGAGCAACCAAATTTCTGTTGGAATCGTTGGCCTGTCACACTGCATGCAGTGTCACTGGATATATCTATTTTCATGTTCATTATGTTGTGATATTGCTTTGCAATTTTGCAGGTTATCGTTTTGGTGAAATACTTGATGGCCGATATGAAGTCACTGCCGCACATGGGAGGTGTTTTTTCAACAGTTGTTCGGGCAAAGAATCTTAAGATTGGTAATGGTGAGCCAGAAGAAGTAGCTATTAAAATTATTCGTAATAATGATACCATGTGAGTGATCTTTGTTTATTGGTTATTTTCATCAAACCTTTTGCTTTTGTTTATTGTTGCTCTTACTTGTTATATATCTAATGTGGCATAGGTACAAGGCTGGTATGGATGAGTTGGTCATATTAAAGAAACTAGTAGGTGCAGACCCGGATGATAAGCGTCATTGTGTTCGTTTCCTTTCAAGTTTTAAGTACAGGAATCACCTTTGTTTAGTTTTTGAATCTCTTAATATGAATCTGCGTGAAGTTTTAAAGAAGTTTGGTCGCAATATTGGCCTTAGGCTTACCGCTGTGAGAGCATATGCAAAACAACTTTTTATCGCTCTGAAGCATCTTCGGAACTGTGGTGTTCTCCATTGCGATATAAAGCCAGACAATATGTTGGTATGCCTATAATACTGCTTCATGTTTACATTGTTTCTTTTCAAGGATTAGTCTTTTTTTATTCTCAAGAAGAAATATCCATTCTTCTCTAACTTTCTTTCTTTTTTTCATTTTTAACTTCCTTTTTTGAAAAGGTGAATGAGGCTAAAAATGTGTTGAAGCTTTGTGACTTTGGTAATGCCATGTTTGCTGGCAAGAATGAAGTTACACCATATCTTGTGAGTCGGTTTTATCGTGCTCCTGAAATAAGTAAGTTCCAATTCCAAACCACTTTTCTCTTATTGAATATTGTATGGTTGCCAACCATTGGGGTTTTCTGGATTTTTTTTTTTTTGCAGTTCTTGGCTTGCAGTATGATCATCCATTGGATATTTGGTCTGTTGGTTGTTGTTTGTATGAACTCTATACAGGGAAAGTTCTTTTTCCAGGGCTTACAAACAATGACATGCTTAGGCTTCACATGGAATTGAAGGGCCCTTTTCCGAAGAAGATGCTGCGTAAGGTAAATATCGGTTGAATTGTTTATCATGAGTGTTTAGCCACTGTTTGTGCTTTGAGTATGAATTATTTTGATGTCTAATACAGTTCGGTTTTTGTCCTGTGGTTTGAATGAGTTCATTGTGTTTGTGTTGATACCTAGGTATTTCCTTTTTATTTTCTTCTTTGCAGGGAGCATTTACTGAGCAACATTTTGATCAGGACCTGAATTTTCTTGCTACTGAAGAGGATCCTGTAACCAAAAAGGTGAGGTAGACTTGGATTGTATTTTGAAGTTGATTCTGTTATCATTGTTAGAATGAATGGATTTTCCTTTTCTTTAGCCTGAATAATGTTGGTAATATGATTCCTCAGACGATAAAGCGGATGATTCTCAACATAAAGCCAAAAGATATTGGAGCAATTATCACTGGCTCTCCTGGGGAGGATGCAAAGATGCTAGCCAACTTCAAGGATCTTCTAGATAAAATTTTTGTCTTGGACCCAGACAAGAGGTTGACAGTATCGCAAGCATTGAACCACCCATTTATCACTGGCAAGTGAACAATGTTGCTGCTTTTGACTCCCGAAGTGATGTTCACTGATATTTGTACATAGTGATCCAGTTTATTTCATATTGAGGTTCTAATCATTTGGCATTATTTATCTGCTCTGTACGGCCCAAGGAATGTCATCACAGTTGTTGGCCTTTTGAAGTGAAAAAGAGTGATGTCTGGTCAGGCGTACACTTAACTGGCGGTTCTTTCAGTGGAAAGTACTGTTTCTATTGTAAGACAACTAGCCGATGGCAGTTTCCCCCTTCTTGTGTGACCATTATCAAATTTAATCTTTGTTAGTTTCCCTTAGTATAGTTGTATTTGTACTTGAAACATTTGATCTTGCAATTAAATCCGTAGAAAATTTTATTCTGATGAATTTAATTTCATATAATTGTAAACTTGGGCTTCTACAATCCTTTGCAGACGTCAGACCCTTTTTTTTGGTTACTTTTCTCATTTATATTCTGCTTCAAGTAACTTTGCATAACTGCTACCTTTTGTTTGGATATTATTTGCATCCGATATACTCTAATCCTTAATAGTTTTCACTTTTACTGCCAGTTCATATTTCCTTACAATTTCATACAACATCTTTGGATTCTGGAGATTCTAATTAAATCTCTCATCCAGGAGGCCTATCAGTGGTCTGAGGCATCCCTCCCGTGCTTAGATGCTTAAAGGGGACCCAGGAGAAGGTACCTTGGATTGTTTATTGGGAGATTAATTTCACCCTGCTGGAATAAATTATAATTTCAATTAAATTTTATTATCAATGCATATAGAATAGCGGCTGCGTTTGGATATTAAGATGAACCTGAATGATTGTTTTTGGGTCATGAGGAAAGTCAATGGTTATAGTTGCTTTCTAAGCACATGTGAGCATGTGATTTAATGATATTTCTGAAATGTAGGCATATCAGTGAGGGGGAGGGGGAGTAGTGGTTAGTGTTGAATCTGTATCCGTATGCAATGTGAGTGGTGCTGGTGCCCCTAAGCCAAATGCCTACTTGCCACTGCCTTTAAAATAATTCAGTATAGTATAAGTGACAGAATTACTTTGTGCTGCTTTTTCCACTTATTGGGTCTCTTTCTAGTTTCAGTCACGACTCGAGAGACATATAGATATTTTATTTATTGATTTATACTTGAGCATCTCTTTCAATCTGCTATTTTGTATCTTTTGTCTAAACGTCTATTTACTTATATTTTCCAATATGCATATCCTAATGAAATTGTGTTGCATCTTATCCATGCTGGGTCATTTTGGAGGCATTCCCACTGGAGGTGTTTGGCTGTGTTCTTGAAGCAAATTTATATCTCAGTGAGTAATTTGATTCAGGAATTCTTGTGTTAAGCTTGTGTGGGTTAAAATTGATGCTGTTTTTATTTTACTAAATATTCATGGATCTGGTTCCTTTTTTGTCTTTTTAGGTGCTGTATCTTGGTCCTGCAATTTTTGTAAGTATGTCTAAGTCCAATTCCTTTACCATCTGTGTTGGCATTGATGGCACTGGTGATTTAATGGCTTCCATTATCCCATGATGAACAGTCCTTGTTCTCATTTCTGATTTTGAAATTTGACATTTTGCAAGTCTGCAACTACACAAGTTTTTGATAGTGAAAGTAGGTTGTATTTAGAACTGCATTTTCAATTTGGTTTTTCTGTGCTTGTGTTGTTTCTTCTTACTTATAAGCATGGCATTCTTGGGCTTGGCTTTGTTTATTCTCTTGTCCTAAGCCCCTAATATGAACTTGTTGCTTGATCAGTCTCATTAGATTTTCCATTTTGAAGTTGATTTCATTTCTCTAAGTTAGGCAATACACACACCCGGCTTGCAAGGTTGTCAGTGGTGGACGGCAGTTTATGGCAGTGAGGGGAAAAACCGCCATAAAAATATGGTGGATGGTGTTGTGGGTTATGGCGGACTAAAAAATATATATAAAAAAATATAATACACAATGCATAATCAAAGTCTCAAAGACATAATCAAAGCCACAAATACACAATCAAAGTCACAAACAAGGACTAAAATGCATAGCAATCCATGATCAAAGCCACAAAGATATAATGTCAACACAAATTTAAGAACATAAAAGAAGAAGAAGAAGACAAAACAGAGAACAAGATAGAACAGAGAAGAAGCAAACAGAACAGGGAAGAAGAAGAAGAAGGACCTCCTTGATGGAGTGCTTATTGCTGGCTGCTGCCGCTGGTGTGGACTGAGGTGAGCTGCCACTGTCAGCAATGGCGTCGCGGTCGTCGGAGAAGAGCCGAGAGAGAGAGAGAAGGATGCAAATTAAGGAGGATGCAAGACTCATAAATGGCAAGGGGGTCGGGTTTCAATAGGGTTTCATTATTGAAACCTGAAAACCCTAAAATACCCTCTGAAAAAAAGGGTTTTGGGTGCAATTTCCGCCATGGCCGCCATAATTCTGCCATGCTGCCATCACAATTGCGCCCACCACGCCATCCACTTTCCCATGGCGGCAGCCTCAAAATCTGCCACTCCATGACCGATATTCGATAACACTGCTGGCTTGTTCAGTTTTTATTTCATCGTTTTTAATATTATTATTTAGACACTTAAGTGTGGGGACGGCTGTCCCCTGTACTGGTCCGGGTAGAAGTGACTTGCATGTAACCAGCCAACATGACATCCTTTCATAGTTTCATTGCAACGCAAGACATCCCTGTTAGGTCCTCTCAGTCTACCCCCTTCTTTATTTATTTGGAGAACGGAGAGAGAATAGAGTAGCTTTTAAGATTTTAAAAAAATTATCCATTAGCCATAGCTTGCTAATTTTATAGGATTTATGAAAATTCAAAAAACTTCTAACCACAACTTCCTACTTTTGGAGGAGTTAGAGAATGCCCATAGATGTTGAGCTTTTATATATATATATATATTTTAAACTTCCAATTATTGCAATGGTGGTTAGAGAAATCTCTGAATGAGCAATGGTAGTCGCTATTTTACCAATCTGCTATTAATGAAATTAGAATTGAAATTTCCAAGTTGATATTTAATATCACTTGAAATGAGTCATATTATTTCAAACATCTCAGATCTCACTTTATTGATGGGATCGCTCAGTAACTTGAAGACAAGAAGGAAATTAGTTTTGGGGAAAGCGGGAAGGCTTGAGATGGTGGGGGTTATTCATTTTGAGCTTGTACAATCAGTCAACGAATATTCATGTTTTGGTTGTTAGGTCACACAGCAGGATGTATGTCAAGCTAAATTTTTATTTGGGAATTTTCGTTTTTCTTTTGGTATAATAAATGGGGTGAAGCCCGGAGGTAAGAGACAGTTTAAGCCAAATCTTAGTTGGGCAATGATAGCCCCGTACCAACACTATCTACAATGTTCCTTTAGGAAATGGCTTTTTTATTTTTTGTTTCTTCCATAGACCAACCCCGCACTATCCAAAAACATCTTGTTCATGCTGTATGATAGCAAAACAGTTGGATTAGTTGAGATCAAAAGTGTATAAGCCTAATGCATGAGTTACAGGGACTGTGAACCATTAAAACTTTGGGTTGCAGAATGTTGTGGCTGTGATGTCATTAACAAAGTCCACGATGACTTGACTTGTATTCACACTCTTTAAAACTCTCCAAAGAAATGATTCTGTCACGTTATGCCACTTCCCCAAATGCTGATGAGTCGGGCAGGTCAGAACCCAAACACAAGAATATATGGGTGAATCATAAGAACAGAAGTTTAAGCAGTTGAAAACAAGGAATTAGACCAAGAGAAATATGGAAGGTCTGAGGTTATATGATAGGGAATGACTTAAGTGCTTTGATGGAGTGGATCATTTCATGAAGATGAGAATATAATAGAGGAAATGGAGGGGAGACAATGATTTATTAAGCATGAGGATTGCAGTATATTTTACCAATAAATATGATTTTTCAGTTGAAACTGCTGGTGGTGCTGTGTCTGACTGATGATATTATGATTGGTAGTAAAGTGAATATTGTAACAATGCACCTGCTATTCTGTGATGTTTCTCGTGATATTTACTTTTTGTTGCTTAAGATTTCTCGTTTATAGTGTGTTAAATGATACTTGAGTGTTTCTGTATCTTGTTATGCCTACTGCTATAGCACCGGTAGCCATTTATCTCGAGTTAAGTGCTCTAAGCTTGGTTCTTTTTAATTTTTCCCTTTCCGTTTAAGTTATGATCATGTGTTCGGCACACTCGTATTGGTTAAAATGGTGGCTGGACCAGCAATGTTGGATGAATTTATTTGTTCATTTTTTAGTTTTGGTTTTTTCTTTTTTGTGGTGGTGGTGGTTTTTTTTTTAGTTGTTTATGGGCTATGGATATTGGGGAGACGATGGTGCCGAAAGTTCCATATGAATGGTGTTTCTGAACAGGTGGTTTTAAGTATTAGGCGTGCATATACTGTGATCGAACTTTTGCATGTCTATGATTATTGGTTGATTCCTCTGGGTACATGTAATTACATTCCACCTGCCGTAGACCTAGTGGTATAAAAGAGGTTAAAAAAAAAAAAGGGAAAAAAAGGGGGCGGGGGTGAGGGGAAACCCTTCGATCAAATCCAGCTATTCTAGAGCGAGTTGACCGTTGAAGAATTTGAGGGTGACTAAACCTTTTTTATTTTATTTTGTATGTATGCTTATTTAAGAGGATCTAAATCTTTGGTGAACATGCAATGTAGTTGGGCAAAGTATCCTCAACCAAATGTTAATTTTTCATGTTGCACATCACATGTTGAATGTGGATTTATCATCGAAAATTGAAGGGAAGAGAATCTGCATGTGAGCAAGTGCAAGCATAAAAATTTCGCTGAATATACGTATTTGGCTCTCTAAACTGTATGGCGTAGTTTAGACCGCTGATAACGGTTTAAAATCTATAAACAAATTAGCATGATGTACCGATCATTATGCACTCTTTAATTCTTATATTAAATTCCACATTTTAGAGCCCAGTTTCACTTTAGTTGTTGTAGTGGGTGAAAAAAAAAAAAAGAAGTTTCTCTCGTGACAAGGTTTTCTAGGAAGCATGACTTAAAGCTGTATCGTGCAAATGAAGCGACGTTTTCGTAATATGACCTCTTGTGCACTCACTGGGTTTTCGCGAGTGGAGGATCATTGGTGGCTTCACAATATAATAGCTGCAATTTTAGTCTTACAGCAAAGCATACTTGATGAGTCATGCTATTCGAGCCTTAATTTAATTCCTAGCTTAAGGATTTGGAAGACCAGTACCTTTTTTTTTTCACGTCTGAACCCGTTGGTCTATAGCGTGGTGGGTGCTCTTATGACATTGGTGGGTCATGACCGAAAAATGCAATGGTGGGTGGAGCAGCTTTTTGCTTTTGAAAATGGTTCTTGTTGAGGAAGGGCAAATTATGGGTCGTTTGCAAGTCTAATCGCTATTTTTCTCCGAATACTAATAACGATTTTAATTCTGACCCAAAAGAAAAAAAAAAGATAATAACGAATTTACTATTTTATTTTTTTAGAAAAAGCTTTGTTAATAGTAGCTGACATTCTTAAATGATATATATTAAGATAAACAGTTATTGTTCAATAAAATTTAATTTAAATATTGTAAAGAGGTTAGTTTTCTCGTATGCATGAGATATAAGGTAATTGGGTGATGATTAAACTTCTTGTACTAATATAACAATATGTAATTGGATAATTATATTACATTAAAATTAAGCTTAGTTATATATGTGTCAAACTCTAATTATAATGTTACAACGCAATGTAAATATAAGCATTATTTAATGAAAAAATCTTATTTATTTGCATCTGTATTTATTTAAAAAAAAATGCTCTACGTTAAAATGGTAAATCAATTATACAACTCGAAAGAGATTAGTCGACCCCAAACTGCGCAGACTTCCAATGTCAAGGGGTCAAATCCTAGAGTTTTCACATAAAGTGTAGCATGAAAAATTATTCACTAATGAAAAAAAAAGACTTATTAGTTTAGAAAATGTTGCACTTAACCACAATTCTTATCCCGAAATTGTGTGGGTAATTGCTCAAAAAATGATGATCAATTCCAAATCATTTTTAGAAAAAAATCCAATTATAATTTATCTTATGAAATCGTATTAGGAGGAAGATAATTTTATATTAGTTCAAGAAAATCATATTTAAATATTCAATAGAAAAAACTTCTATTTTTAGTCTTTTAAGTAGATCTAAAAGATAATTTTCCTTTTACCCTAATTAAATTTAATTAATTTAGTTACTTTTTTTTAAAAATGGCGTTAAATTTTCTTTGGCTGTTAATCTTTTTTAATGAGTTATCATTATTTAATTAGATACACACACACACACAAAAAAAGGACATAAGATTTCCATTGGAGGAAGGAAAGAAGCAGAGACCGTCCGATTGTCGTGGTCTGCTTCTAATCAATAAGGCAAAAAATAACCAAATAGTCAATGAATTGTGAATTTGTAGATGACCCTTCCATTTCTGTCTTCACTTTCTTTCTTTGCTTTGATTTGTTCATATCATCTAATTCTACAATCTACACTACACCTTTCTCAGAAGGTGGCAACTCAGATATTAGGCATTCACCTTTCTCAGTTTACTTGAATTGTTCACACACCAAACGCGTTTAGTAGCTGTTCCCTAATCATATTCTTCCCTACTAAGAAAACTCTTAAGATCATAAACACGCATTGACATTAATTACCATTACCACATACAATACATTCTCTTAAGTGTGTTTATGTTATTCTAGCCGTTCATATTTTCAGCACCATCCACCCATCAAGCAGAGCATTTTCTTTACGGGCATATCATATTCATATGGGTAAGAAGCTTGATGCTCTGCTGGGTAGAAACTTCAAGCCTTCGAAGTTCAAGGCAACAGTTAACCTGGCCATCTCTCGCCTTGCTGTTCTCAAAAACCAGCGCCATGCGCGTCTCAACCTAGCACGTTCTGACGTTGTTCAACTTCTCCAACTTGGTCACCATGATCGTGCCCTGCTTCGAGTAACACACATATATATTCTTATTGTTATAGTTATCATATGTTGTCTTGAATCTCAAAACCCAAACTTTTTAAGTCTTAACTGGGTTGTTCTTGCATAGGTTGAGCATGTGATCAAGGAGCAGAATATGTTGGATGTGTATGATAAGATTGAAGGATACTGCGACCTCTTGATTGAAAGGGTCCACCTCATTGCACAAGAAAGGTTGGTTTAGTTTACGTTTTATTTATCATTGTGCATGTGAATGTGATTGATTGATCCATTTTGTTTCTTGCTTTTATTCTTGAATTGTTGAGGTTCGTTTTGTTGTTGTTGTTATAGGGAGTGTCCTGAGGAACTGAAGGAGGCTGCATCAGGACTACTCTACGCGGCTTCTAGATGTGGAGATTTTCCAGAGATTCAGAGATTCGTGCAAATTTGACCTCTAGATTTGGGAAGGAGTTTGCTGGTCGTGCTATTGAGTTAAGGAACAACTGTGGAGTCGATATTCAGGTATGCATCTGACATGAGAATCAATCTATGAATCGTGGTTCTGCCAATGGTATCGGTATTTTTTCATAAGCAACACATTCCTAGCTTTTCCACTCTAGTTGTTTTTGTTGCTGTAGAAACTTGTCAAAGACTTAGGAGTTAGGACTAATACACAATAAAGTATTTGTGCCAAAGGCAGAGAACTTTTTCATTCTAATTTGGAGTAATTTTTCTGTAGTATTCTTGTAGATTATAATCATGTATGATCCTTTTATTTGGCTGATTATAGATGATACAAAAGCTGTCATCGAGGATGCCGAGCTTGGAAAGCAGAATGAAGGTACTTAAAGAGATAGCTTCTGAGAACAGTATCATTCTGCAGCTTAAAGAAGGTCCTTCGGTTACACATGAGGTATAGTATATATAACGGTTAAAGCAACAAACATGAATTTATTGTTTATCACACTTGTTAAACAAATAGAGCGTGATGTGATCAATGCAGGAACAAGTCGATGTGAAAAAGCAAAACCAGCAGGAGCCTGAGATAATGGAAGAAGAGAATCTACACATTTTGCCTAGTAGAGGTAAAGGTGAGTTGTCTGATTCCTTTAAGGCCAGAAAGAAGTATAAGGATGTGGCTGATGCAGCACAAGCAGCTTTTGAGTCAGCAGCAAATGCAGCTGCTGCTGCAAGAGCAGCTTTGGAACTCTCACGATCCAATCCGCGTGATCCTGATGATCATAGTAGCACAAGCCCCCAACCAAGAAAAGTTTTGGATGAACATGATTCTGTGGAAGTTACGCCTCAAAAGGAAGACAAGGAAATCCTCAGTGAAAGAAAAGAAGAATTTAACAAGAATGTGGAAGAGTTAGAGAAGCCAGAAGACATTTGTAGTTCAAATTCAGATGATGAGATTTAACGGGGGTCAGTGTGGCAGTGGATGCAGAAATTGAGGTTAATCCATTTGCAAAGGAACTAGTTTTTGATGGGAGTGATGATGAGGCTGATGATAAACAGAAGAGCAATGATTCTTCTAAGCAGATATCTTCAAAGTATCATGAAGATATTGAGGTTGGATCAGGAGCACTAACTGAAGTGCCGGGATCAAAGATGCATAGAGCACCTCATTTGGATTTGGAGGGGAGGCCGTTTTCAGTGAGAACTAGACGAGTGCATGGTTACTGAGTGTGGTTGAGTGTATGCACAGTGTCACTTTGCATATGAGATTTGAGTTTTCCAAATAGTTTGGGCGCTGTGTGTAATTGCTTGAATTAGTTCTTTTTGTTTCACAAGTTTCCCAAAAATCTATGTTTCGGTTGGATTTTGTGAATTTAAAAAATTATGATGTAAAAGGAGGCATTCTCAAGGCATGAACATAAGAAACAAAAATTCCAGCTGATATTTGACCATACTAGGATATATACATATATGACTGCAAAAGAAACCAAAGAATTGTGAGAAATTTCTAGGAATAGCTGATGTATCCAAGTTTTACTTCAATGGTTATGGTGGGAAGTTAACATTAGATTAAGCCATTGTCAACCTGCTTTTATTTCTCTGCCTAGAAGTTGGAATAACCACATGTAAATTCATTTGTAAGAATCTTAATTCATGGGGTCAGATGTGGGGCTCCTACCACGGAAAATGATATAGTAGTGCTTATATTTTGTTTTACTTCCTAGGACATGCTCCGAGTCAATAAAATTATTCATTAGATTTGTTTGAAATTTAGGTAAGTGCTTTGTGACCTTCAAACATGAATAATACGATAATATGCTATACCATGTGACCAATAGGCAGAAGATCCCGAATAGATAAATAGACAATAATATTGCACGGGTATTGAGATAATCTCCAGTGAGTTACACTTGTAATCTGACTTGGTAAATAATTAGCCCAAAACAGGATCTGAATTTTGAACAATATATGCATGAAGGTTGTTATTTTGTAGAAATTTGAGGATATAAAATTTTTTATTTTGTAGTATGTCTTAATTATTACTCTATCCATTCTTAAATAATTATTCATTTCAAAAGTTTAGGTAGTCTTATTTATTTTTTACCAGGTAATATTCATATTAAATACTATTGACTCAGATAAAAGAGAAAAAAGAAGTTAGAGTATTAAAAAGAAACAAATACAATTTAATAAACCATTCTTAATTTTTATTAACGTTAATATTTTATCAATTATTTCTTTAATTTCAGTAAGTATTGATAGTTGGACAATTATTTAAGCACAGAGGGAGTAATTATCATCCACCTATCCAAGGTTTGTAAGGGTTAATTGCGTTGAATTAGTTACACAATGACACGTGATTGATTTCTATAAACCTAGTAAACCTAACTCGATAGCACTAAGCTTAATAAAGTAGTATCATCAAACAAAATAGTCATTTAATGAATAATAATAATAATAATGTATCAGATTAGATGCATTAGTTTTATACGACTCATTTTGTATAAAAAAAAATTGTGAGAAACATTGTAAGCTATATTTACCACTCATCTAACATCTTGTCGGTTATGTTTATATAATTCTTTTTATGACATAATAATGTATATAAAATATTAATGATGAGAACTTTATATAATGTTACAGTCGTAATATATAAAAGAATGGAGTACAATTTAGCCGATCTTTTTTAGGATTAGTTTAGTATCCCCGAGGCAGCAATAGCCAATAGGGATAAAAATTCCAGATTAATTGTAAATATAATTTTGTGCATGTGTAAAACAGATTTGTAAACTTTTGAACCCATTTTTAATCACTCAGTTGATTAAAGAGGCAGAAAACAAAGTTAAGCATTGAACCAAGCCAACGCGAAGCTGACACTGTCGCATCCCACCAGCATATCGGTATATTTTATTCAGCCACGGTTGCCTTGGCTTTGACCAAATGGAAATTTGGACCATACATTATTACATTTACATGCGACTTGTTCACGCTTGCTTCTAATCTCATATCGGCTTACCAACTGAACATTTGACTTCACCTATCACCTTCCAATTTAATCTTCCTACCTTGGTTTGAAATAGCCCATGGATTTCATCACAAACCATGGGGCACCTACCCCCACCATTCCTAAGAATAATATGTATATATATATGAACTTATTCTCCCTCTTCTAATTAACCAACCACTTATGCATTCCATATATATATATATGAACTTATTCTCCCTCTTCTAATTAACCAACCACTCATCCATTTCATCATCGCTATTGCTTTCCCTCCCTTGGAATTTCGCACCAAAAAAATGGGTCTTCAACTCAAGAAACCAATCTTTTACACTCTTATTACACTAGCACTTATTTCAATTACAAAACTCTTGTGCTCTCACTTTTCAATACCTCTCCCTTCATCACAATTCTCAATTGCTGGTGCCACCCTTGTCTTTACTCTATTCCTATATTTGTTCTCCTCCAACAAGCACTCTGCCACCCTCCCTCCAGGGCCTCTCTCTGTCCCTATATTTGGCAATTGGCTACAAGTTGGTAATGACCTCAACCACCGTCTTCTAGCTTCATTGTCACAAAGCTATGGTTCTGTGTTCCTTCTCAAACTTGGGTCCAAGAACTTGGTTGTGGTCTCTGAGCCTGAGCTTGCCACCCAAGTTCTCCACTCACAAGGTGTGGAATTTGGTTCTCGACCAAGAAATGTTGTGTTTGATATCTTTACAGGAAACGGACAAGACATGGTGTTCACAGTGTATGGCGATCACTGGCGCAAGATGCGCAGGATAATGACACTGCCGTTTTTCACCAACAAGGTTGTCCACAACTACAGCGACATGTGGGAAGAAGAGATGGACTTGGTGGTGCGTGACCTCAATGCAAATGCTGAGAAAGTGAGGAGTGAAGGTATAGTTATCAGAAGGAGACTTCAGCTGATGCTGTACAACATCATGTACAGGATGATGTTTGATGCCAAGTTTGAGTCTCTAGAGGACCCCTTGTTCATTGAGGCCACAAGATTTAACTCTGAGAGAAGCCGTTTGGCACAGAGTTTTGAATACAATTATGGAGATTTTATACCATTACTTAGGCCATTCTTGAGGGGATACCTCAACAAGTGCAAGGACTTGCAAACTAGGAGGTTGGCATTTTTCAACAACTACTACATTGAGAAAAGGAGGTAAATAATATATACTACTTTCAGATAAACTTTGAATCTATATCAATGATGATATACACTCAGAAAATGCTCTCATCAGATTTTTTTTAACAGAAATCATGATATTACTGAATGAAACAAAGTAGTATAACGTACTTATTTATCCAAAAATCTATAAATATGTCATGTTATTTTGACAACTAAATTTCGACAAAACTCACATTTTTTCACTTAAAATATACTTACAAATCCTTTGTAAGTTCCATGCATAACGCAATTGTTCCTATATATATATATATATATGTCATTCTGCAGAAAGATAATGGCCGCAAATGGGGAGAAGCACAAGATAAGCTGTGCAATTGATCACATCATAGATGCTCAGATGAAAGGAGAAATCAGCGAAGAGAATGTGCTCTACATTGTAGAAAATATCAATGTTGCAGCAATAGAGACAACACTATGGTCCATGGAGTGGGCAATAGCAGAACTGGTCAATCATCCATATGTCCAAAGCAAGGTCCGCGATGAAATCTCAAAAGTGCTCAAAGGCCAGCCAGTTACAGAATCCAACCTGCATGAACTACCCTATCTACAAGCCACAGTGAAAGAGACATTGAGACTGCACACCCCAATTCCTTTGCTAGTGCCCCACATGAACCTTGAGGAAGCAAAGCTAGGAGCGCACACCATCCCAAAGGAGTCAAAGGTGGTAGTGAATGCTTGGTGGCTTGCAAACAACCCAGCATGGTGGAAGAACCCAGATGAGTTCAGGCCAGAGAGGTTCCTGGAAGAGGAAAGTGAGACAGAAGCTGTGGCAGGAGGGAAGGTTGATTTCAGGTTCTTGCCATTTGGTGTTGGAAGGAGGAGTTGCCCTGGGATCATACTTGCATTGCCAATTCTTGGACTAGTCATTGCAAAGTTGGTCACAAACTTTGAGATGAAAGCTCCAGGTGGGACAAAGAAGATTGATGTGAGTGAAAAGGGAGGGCAATTCAGCTTGCACATTGCCAACCATTCCACTGTATTGTTCGATCCAGTTAGCAAATGATTTTGGTCTTGTCAGCTCTCAACACCTGTCCTGTCTCCTACATGCATTTGCTTCCTTTTCTATTACAAATTCAATTATTGTGTGCAATGTGTTTCCATAATTAAGGGCAGTTCAATAATGTTGTTACCACTAGTATAATTAATACACAGTTTCTTTCTTTCTTTTTCATTTTTAATGTGTCTGATGACTTTGTGTTGACCCCTTTTTCTATCATCTCACTTCCTTCTTGTCTCGTATAATTAATTAATTTATTGAGTGAAAACACAGTGACACATTTTAAAATTTTCACGTGTTAAGTTAGTGTACAAATACTACTAGTTATAAGTTATAACCTCTGCCCACGGAAAAACTATATAAACCCAACTAAGTATCGTTTTCTCCATTTGAATAGTCAAATTAATTCTCAATCAAAGCACAAGTTTGTTTATCAAAGCAAGCAGCTGAAGAAGCAAGCGCACAAGAGCTGCTAAGGAAGATTCCGAAGCGAATTTTGATGAGCCATCCTCATTATGTTATGTGTGCAACGAAATGAAAATGTTTGTTGTACTGATTTTGATCTTAAGGCGATCGAACTATAACATGTCTCCAGAACTTTACTGTGACAGCAAGTAAATTGTAGCTTCCCCTTCCCTATTACCTTTATATTTGTTCATATCTTGGCCTGGGAAGAAAGGCCTTTATGCATTAATATTTAGTTTAGAGACTATCAGCGCACACTGTGCAGGAAGATAAATGAAAATGTTTCATTTTGTATGATGAATGAATGTTAAACATGTGTAAGCCTAACATGTAAAGAAACAATGAGTAAAGGCTTGAAGAAAATTTTGACAAAATAATATTTGTTCCAGAAATAAAAATAACCAAGCATGATGGGGTCCTTTTTCTGTACCAGACTACAGATTGTGTGTGTGAAAGTTTTACTTGGTTTTATCATGTGTAAACTCTTATCATCGATTAAGAAAATAAGCTCTATCGTGAATAGCACAAGAGAAGTAAAAATTTAGATATGACAAAAGTCATATGAGGGTCGCAAAAGTCATATAAAATTTTCATACTAGAAAATTCATTATCGTCGCAGCCTCTGGTATGTGACAAAAAACGTCATATTTTTGTCCCTGTCAAGGGATTCTTGCATATATCAATTTGAAAACGTGTTATTATAATCATTATTTTTTTTAATAATTTTTGCCATCGTTCTTGGTATCATATTATATAATGCTTATCTAGGTATTGATAAGATAAATTAATTATAAAAAAAGCGTTCAAGGTACCATATTACTTAATGCTTATGTAAAAAAAGTGTTCTTTATCTAAAAGAGAAATTTAAGGTATAAAGACTCTTCAAAGGCAATAAAGCAAGAAAATAATAAGGATACAAACAATTATATTAAAGTAAAATAATACATATAGCAAACATCTTTTGTAATAGTTATCAAATTATATTGCTTTCACTTTTATATCAAGTAGCTAACTTGATTTTGTACATGAAGTTGGGGCCTTGCTATTCTGTTGGCGAATCTTAACATAATAATGAGTATAGTTTACTCTAAATATTTGCTATCACCCTAATACTAATTAATCAGTTGGGTATTAACTAAGAATACCGATAAATAACTACTATTATTATAATTTATGAGTGAAAGATAATGGTCAATGAAAATGAATTCATTTTAGAATTTTCTCTGTTTACCTCGAAATCGGTTCTAACAACATACCTTGTTGAATATCTGTGAAAAATGAAAAAAGGAAACCTCTGGCTAAGAAGCGAAAAAAAAAAAGAAAAAGGTTACCGAGTTGCAAGCGCGCAACGGTGCGTTTTGAGGTTAAGCGTGCAAACGCCATTTCAGTGGGTGTGGCCACATTACACTGCTCTCTCTCTCTCTCTCTCTTCTTTGTTCAATCCTCTTAGGGTTTTCGCTCTCGATCCCATTCCCATTTAATCCTTTATAAAATCTCCATTCCACTTTATCTTCCGATTCGATACAAGATCCCAATTCCTCCACCACAGTTACCTTTTGGTAGCTCGCGAATTCGGAACATAATCGATATTTCCCTAACGACACGGTACGGTATTTTGCTCCGGATTCGACGGGAGTTTTTGTTTTTACTTTATCTTCCATTACTTTAATTCAAGCAAAACAAAAAAAGAGTTGAGCTGAGTAATGTGTATGAAATTAGTCAATTAAAGTGAAGAATTTCGAAGTTCAAGGGTTTTTAGTGACTTATGCTTGTTCTGACTGCCTGTTTGGTGCCTGAATATTGTTATTGTTCTAATTTATTGTTATTTTAGGAACTTTTTATTTGTGTTTGATCTTATATATAGCAATTTGATTGACTTGCTTTGCTGATTCTGGCAGAAGTAGGAGTTTCAGGAATAAAAGAAAATGTCTACGGGTGATGAACCACTATATCCAATAGCGGTGCTCATAGATGAGCTGAAAAATGATGACATCCAGCTGAGATTGAACTCAATTCGCAGGCTATCTACAATTGCGCGTGCCCTTGGGGAGGAGCGAACCCGCAGGGAATTGATTCCATTCTTGAGTGAAAATAATGATGATGATGATGAGGTGCTTCTTGCCATGGCGGAAGAGTTGGGAGTGTTCATTCCTTATGTTGGGGGAGTGGAACATGCCAGTGTGTTGCTCCCACCCCTGGAGACACTTTGCACTGTTGAGGAAACCTGTGTGAGAGATAAATCCGTGGAGTCACTTTGTAGAATTGGGTCTCAAATGAGGGAGAGTGATTTGGTTGAGCATTTCATCCCACTGGTGAAGGTCTGTCGATAGTTTCCATCAATATAAATGTTTTTATCATGAGTTTAGGTGGAATTTTATCATGAATGCCGACAAAAAATTGTATTCCTCTCTTTCACACGGTGCTGGTGCCTACTGTGGTTCTGATTATTACATTAGTTATACATCAATTTTCCTGGAATTTGTCAATTTTCTACTATATGAACAGCCTGGTAGTCTACGTAATAAAAAGTAGAGATTGGTTAATGTATGACTGTAATTTGGCCGTGGTATCTAACATCTTCTTGCTGGCTTGTTTCTAGGTGATCACGTATCTTAAGCTTGTTTATCATTTATGATGTGTAGTATATATCGTGCTAGTCCCCCTTTGCCATTTGGTTGTATGTCCTGCCCAATTCAATTTATATTTTATGTTTCAGAGATTGGCAGCAGGTGAATGGTTTACTGCTCGAGTATCTGCATGTGGATTATTTCATATTGCATACCCAGTGCACTCGAACGTCAAAGGTGGAGTTGAGGTCAACATACAGTCAGTTATGTCAAGATGACATGCCCATGGTTAGAAGGTCTGCTGCATCAAATCTTGGAAATTTGCTGCAACAGTTGAATATGCTCATTTGAAGGCAGACATCATGCAAATTTTTGAGGATCTTACCCAGGATGGTGATTAAGTGAACATTCTTCTTTCTGGATAGAAAATGTCTTTCATTTTAATATTACTCCGGGATTTTTGGTTGTGATGAATGGCCTATTAGCTATTTTCCTTTAATGTACTTGTAATATGTAGTTGTGCTTTTAACTTCTATCAGATCAAGATTCTGTTAGATTGTTGGCTGTGGAGAGTTGTGCTGCTCTTGGCAAGCTGTTGGAGCCACAAGATTGTGTTGCACATATACTCCCAGTTATTGTTAACTTCTCCCAGGTACATCTAGGAATGGATAAAACTTATAACCGTTAATTAATCTCTTTGCTTATGTCATTATGATCGTATACTACGTACTATATAAATGATTCGGTTCAATCTATGTACTATACCTAGTGATCTGTCCTTTTGTCACAACCTAATTTCAAGGAATGTGGCTAGCTAGGGATTAGGGACTTCTAAACCCCAAAACCTCATTACCACTCATTTAATCACGACCATATAAGTATCCTGGACAACTATTTCAAACATGCTCATAGCTCACTGGTCTCCATGCATCTATTTATCTTTCCGATGCTTTGTCTACTGTATCAAATAATCATTTTTATTTATTTAATTATTTGATGTAATTTAACTTATCATGGATAGGATAAGTCCTGGCGTGTGCGTTAACATGGTTGCAAATCAACTGGATGAGCTCTGTGAAGCTGTAGGCCCTGAACCTACAAGGTATTATTTTTCATTTGAATATTACACATGCTGCATATCTTTCTATCATAGCATATGTGAATATATTGTATTATGACATATGAGCTGTGCTCTCTAGCTGGGACTTGGGGCCATGGTTGTCAGGAGCGCGCGCAGAGCGTAGGAGCGACGCTCTTACGCTCCATCGACGGGCACCGGGCTCGCTCCCGCTCTTGGGTGCGCTTTCGCGAGAGCGGGAGGAGCGTCGTGCTAGAGCGTAAGAGCGGGAGGAGCGGCCGCTCCACCCACTCCGCAAGCTCCTGCTTGGCCCAGACCTTTGGGCTTGACCCGCCCAAATTGAAAGGAAAAATACCTAGATAAAAGGAAAGATACCAGAGTTGTCTTTGAAGATCATTCACAGTCACTTCTCAGAGTCTCTCCCCAAAACCGTCGAGTTGTTCTCGCTCCGTCACGCCACCGTCGCGCCGCTCTCGCCGTCCTCGAGCCTCCTTGCGCACTCCTTGTGCACTGCCGATGCGCACCAGGAGCGTCCGTTCATGTGTCCGCTCTCCCCCAAATAGTCGCGCCGTCGCCCCACCAGGAGCGCCACCGTCGCCACCAGTCGCCTCGCGGTCGCACCGTCGCGCCGCGTTGCCCTCCATTCTGCTTTGATCTCGATCTCTTCGAAGAGAGAGAGAGAGAGAGAAGATGAGTTTGCTGTTCCTGTTTGGCACTTTGGGGGGCGCTGAGAGAGAGTTTAGTGTTGAGTGTATTGTTTTAATTTATTTCCTTTACTGACGTTGCTGGTTTTTTAAATTTCAATTTATATTTTTTTTTGGTGTGGGTAATTGAAAAAAATGTGGTTGGTTGATTATGAAGTGGTGTTGGTACTGGTTATTATTATTTTTTGTTTAAATATTTTTATTGATTGTTGATTAGGTATTATTTGGTTAAGAAAAAATGTCATCAAATGAAGGGACTAATAGGGAAAGTAGAAGTCCTATTGAATTGAAGCTAGGAGTATATGCGTATATATTTTTGTATGAATGCAATTGTTCATTCTGTAGGAGCTTACGCTCCGTGCTACGCTCCTACGCTTTACGCTCTTGTTTCACCCTTCCGTCTTGCGTAGGAGCTCGCTCTGACAACCTTGCTTGGGGCACTCCTGATGATGGTTTAAGTGCCAAAACATAAAATTCCTATATTGATTTCCTCATGAATTTACTAAGGCCCAAATCTGAGGTCCTAACGATGTATCAATCTGCTCTTAACATTTTATTTTGTAACTTATTCTATGTAAAGGACGGAATTGGTTCCTGCTTATGTGCGGTTGCTTCGAGATAATGAGGCTGAAGTACGCATAGCAGCTGCTGGAAAAGTGACCAAGTTTTGCAGGATTTTAAATCCAGATCTTGCAATTCAGCATATTCTTCCTTGTGTGAAGGTGTGAACTGTGTATCATTGGAAAAGAAACTCTGATATGTATATAATTTTACCATTTGTGTACAGAAGCTGTTTTTTGTTTTGGTTTTCTATTCAGCATTCTAAAACTATATATACAGGTTTTAATGCTTTGGAACAACTTTTGCAGGAACTGTCATCAGATTCTCGCAGCACGTCCGTTCTGCTTTGGCTTCGGTAATAATGGGAATGGCTCCTGTGTTAGGAAAGGTATGAGTTTAAATAGCAGTTAAGCCTGTTATTGGGGTCTAGACAAGAGTATGCATTATCCATATCATGCAAGGTGAAATCTATTGTTGAGTGTCCTTCAAATTGGTCCTTTTCATCTTTAAATTATACAGGCTATTTGTATTCACTGTCTCCCCTCTCTAAACTGAGTTCACGCAATTTGGTGTTCTGGGGTCGTGGTCATAAAGTATGTTTTTCTGCTTCCACAAATGAATCAACCTTAGTGTTGTGTACGCCATTAAAAATTTGAAAAATGTAACAGTGTACTGAAATATGTCCTTTGAAAGTGGGGAGGGCATATGCCATGCTGTAGGCTTAATTGATATGTAAATAAGTGAACCAGATTCACCCTTGAATGCTCCCAGCTTGCAATGAATGTAAGAAAGACCGTTATTGCCATATCTAGGTTTAGTGCAGTATCCAGGCCTTCTAGATTGGCAAGGTCATAAACTATGTGAACTTTATCAATATCCGCCTTTCTGTACGTGGTCCACATGTCATGCCATTTCGATAGATTCCTTTTACTTGATTATGTTTGCAACTGTGTACTATATGCTGGACTACTTTTGTTATTACTTTGTGGTAAGTGGTAACTCACTTCTGCCTTGCTGGATAATGATATTTGAATTCTGCAAGTGATTTTGTGTCATTGGTTTTTAACTTTTTTTTTTTAATTATTTCCCAAAAATTACTACCTGCTTATATCTAATTAAAAGTAGTCCAAAAGAATTTTGTTTTCTTGGATAGTTGTGATAGTTGTAGCTTTTCGTGTTCATCTGATAATAACTCTACCTTGTCTTCATTGCAGGATGCAACAATTGAGCAGCTTCTTCCTATTTTCCTTTCCCTTTTGAAGGATGAATTTCCTGATGTGCGCCTAAACATCATCAGCAAACTTGATCAAGTGAATCAGGTTGTTAACTTATTGGTTCTGGAGTTGTTTTAATTTTCAGAGTGCTTTATATTTTTTTGGCAGCCTTTTTTTCTTTTCTCTAGTGATGCTATTAATTCTAGCATGCAAAACTCATGCTTTCATATATTGCCTTATGTATGCACAATGCATGCCACCATATACTCACAAAATATGAAGCATACAAATAAAGCAAAGTTTACAAAGTCATGTTGATCAAGCTATTCTTGCAGGTTATTGGAATTGATCTGTTATCTCAGTCTCTATTACCGGCCATTGTTGAGCTTGCTGAGGATAGGCATTGGAGGGTTCGGCTTGCAATAATAGAGTATATACCCTTATTGGCAAGTCAGTTGGGGGTTGGGTTTTTCGATGACAAGCTTGGTGCTCTTTGCATGCAGTGGTTACAGGACAAGGCTAGTGTTCTCCACTTCCTTTCTAGTGTGAGTGTATTTTGCGAACTACGTATTACGCATGACTATTTCTGTTAACATTCTGGGTGTCTGTTGCAGGTTCATTCAATTCGTGAAGCAGCTGCTAACAACTTGAAACGTCTTGCAGAGGAATTTGGTCCTGAGTGGGCTATGCAGCACATAGTTCCACAGGTTCATCTTTTAGTTTACTTTATCATATATTACATAATCATGTGTGTGTGTGATATCTGTTGGAAATCAACCCCTATTCCTCTTCTTTCCTTCATAATTTGATTTGGATAAATTTCTTTGCTTACATGATGAAATTTTAGAAGATACTGTAACCATATAATAGATGAACCAGGTGGTGTAAATCTTCACTGGGGACAGCTGTCTAGATTGAAATCTAAGCAGCCTGCACTCATCATAGTTGTTTCTGTTTAAGCATAGCGGTTTCTGTTCCTCAGTGATGAAATAGTGGAATTCTCTGTTTTCCTGGTACTTGATCTAAGATGAAGTCATGCAAAAAAGGATCAGCATTTGGCCTTGGATCCTGATGTTAATACAAGATATAGGGAAGTTAAGTTCAGCAAAGTACAGATTTGTGTTTCCTTTCTTTTCAGTCTTTGCCTCTCTTAGCTATGGCCTCTGTTAAGCCCTTTTTGGAGTTTCAATGTAACAGTATATCGTGGGCTAGTTATAGGTTACACGTGTAGGGTATGAAGATTCTTTTCATTTAAAGATCTGCTTTTTATCTGCAGTTATTTTTCTCGCGTTATCCTGAATGCAACTTCACAAGTATCTGTATGACATTTATGGAACAGGTTTTGGATATGATTAGCAATCCTCACTATTTGTATCGCATGACCATTCTTCGAGCTATTTCTCTGCTTGCTCCTGTCATGGGCTCTGAAATCACTTGTTCAAAGTTGTTGCCTGTTGTTATTATTGCATCAAAAGACAGGTATTTTATTTTGAAGTTTGTAAGTGCCGTATGATAAGGGTCAATACAGTCATTTAGCTTCTAACTGCTGCCTGTTTGCACTATAGAGTACCCAACATAAAGTTCAATGTAGCAAAGGTATTAGAGTCCATCTTCCCCATCGTTGATCAGTCTGTAAGTATCATACATTCTTGTGTTTTCTGTCCTCTGTTCAAACGCCTTTGGTTTGTTTGTTTGTTTCACTTCCACTTATATTATGTGAACATCGCTGCCATTCAATTCAGGTGGTGGAAAAGACAATCCGTCCATGTCTTGTTGAGCTCAGCGAGGATCCTGATGTTGATGTGCGATTTTTTTCCAACCAAGCACTTCAGGCAATCGATCATGTCATGATGTCTAGCTAGGCAGGAATGTAATGTTTCAACACGCATTGCATTTGAGGTTGAAGACGCACGCAAGTAGAGATCCTAATATTTCCGATCATCGTAATATTACTCGCGTAGTTGTATCGATAGAGCTAAATAGTATTTTTTGTGAGTAACACGTCAGTCCTTGACGATTTATGTGATTTAGTTCCCATTTTATGCTACTATCATATATATATCTCTGTTTTCTTTATTGTATTTTGCACAGGTTGTTTACTTTTGTTCCTTGTACCTACAGGCAACGAAATGCCTTTTTTATTTCAAATACTCAGGATTACAGTATCCTGAGCCCTTCTCTTTCAACAATTTGCTTTTCAGTTCAAGGAACTGGGTGGTTGTGATAAAAGTAAAAAAATGAACTTGTTGCTTTGAATACCTGAAGCAGGAGAGGAAAAAAGAGACCTCTTTTATTTTCATCTTATGTTAATTTTCAACGGAATAAGTAGGAGTGTGTACTGTCATTCGATGCTAATTCTTCTAATTTATATATATATATATAACTGTTGGGCCTTATTATTTTTTAATATTATGTTTTTAGTCTTTTGCATTCTATAATTAGGTCCTTCAAAGCAGTGTAGAGCAGGCATTTAATCCTTACATATATTAAAAGTTGTTTTCTTTTGATCCTTACAAATGAGTTTAAATCATGTGCTTTTATTTGAAAGAATTTTTAGTTAGTGGATAGTTGAATTAAGTAATTTTATTGATATGGTAATATATGATTGGATTTTTGGTAATATATTTAAATTAATCTCTATAAATATTGTCGCTTAACATTACAAATTAATCTTAGGGAACAAAAACATAATATATATTTAAAAAAATGGCTGGACTAAAATCAAACTCCCTTATATTTACAAGTACTAAAATCAGATTCAAATCTTTAATATTTTATACATAAAGTTAAACAATGGAAATTTTTTTTATCAATATTATCCTCAACCCAGGATACCTGGACAGTTATGAGCTCTATCCGCAAGTCAATTTGTGTTTGGCTATGCATCTAGCAAACCGGAAATACGGTTGGAAGGGTATGAAGTTGAATTTTAACTTGTTTTAACATGTTTGTCGGAAATGAGGATAGCGTACAATTCAACGTTTCACTCATACTTTATGGACATGTGTTGACACTCATATCCACTATTGAATAGGGTGTGAACAAACTAAGAAGCTACATTCAATTCAATGATAAATGTAAGTGTGTCACATAGTGTCCACAAAATATGAATCAAAATAACATTGTTCTTTTAAGTTACATTGTCCATATAATAAAAATGAACATTCATCGTTTTACCGAATGAAAAAGAAAAAAGAAAAAGAAAAATCCACCTGCCGACCTAACCTTCCACCAAATAGAAGTTGCAAATGGAGAATCAAACGGGGGTTGAGGCATTGATCTTAACTAGGACTGGTTGCTGTCTTCCCTAGGTGCACCCAACCACCATTGCACCGTCTTCACTATTCACCACCTTCACTGAGTCCTATGAATTTAGCTTGCCCTGTGCCATCCATTATAAATAGCATTGCTAAGTATTCTCTCTTACCCTGCCCTGCAACTGCAAGTATTAATTACTTAGTATGAAGCAAGATGGATACAAAACAACTCTTATTCAACCAGGTGTCTCACACGATCCTTCTTCCATTGTTCATCATTTTCTTTGCCATTGATCTATCTATCTGTCCCTTTATTTATTTATTTTTCGCTATGTTACGCTCTTTGTAATGCACTTGGCTAAGCTAACTAGCGATCTGAATTTCTTAAGGAAAATTCAAGAGATAGGAACCACGAAATTCTTGAAGTTTGCTTGCCAATATTCTCTCTCTCTCTCTCTCTCATATTCCTCCCAGTTTTTCAGTCTTTTCATATATATAATTTCAATCCGCGTTGTGATTTGTGAATATGTTAATCATCAAGTTATGTACTTATTTAATTTGAAGCGACGTTTCATATTATGTTTGGTGTACACAAATGACGGCCCTTATTAATTTTTTGAGAATGAGTAATCGCAATACAACAATGCTGTAAAGTGATCATTTCATTCCAAGCTTTGATCCCACAAAAACAAACATCGTCATTTGATTTCTCCCTTGAAGATGGAAATAACCATCCCAAGAAAGCTATATATAGAATAGAAATTATTTTTCCTTTATCTGATCTTTTACCCTTTTAAGCTAATATTCTGAACTTTATCTCTACGGTTTTGCAGTCCTATTTTCTGTCCCCAACATTTGTACCCAATCAACTCTCCATTGTGATATCCCATTAGGCAGGTATGAGAACTTTTCTCGAGTAAACATTCAAATTGGCTTCTAATAATTTCATTGATGGACAAATTAGCTTCTACAAAAAAAATTAATGTTAAGGTCCTTCACAATTGTAAAATAGGACATTATAGGTCTTTGACATTTTTATTTGATGGACAAATTGATTATGACCAAAAAAAAATATATTAGTGTTGAGGTCACATAATTGTAAAAATAGGACCTTATTGTGTTGTTTTGTAATATGTCATCATTATACTATTTTGAGGAAATAATTATGAATTTATGATATTAGTACCATAATGCCTCAAATTAAGGTAGTGATAAAGCATAAGGAATTCAATTCTAAATCATATTCCTTTTAAACGGTAAATTGTGGGCTAAGAGTTTCTTTCTTAATAATGGGTAGTGAAATATTAGAACGTTTGAAAAGAATTTCCCCAAAAAAAAGAGGGTATATTTTAGTTAATGTTAATTAGGATTAATGGGTGTCATATACACTAATGATTAAAATTTACGTATGCATTTAACATTTTTCAAGTGAGTCAAGGACCTATATATCTTATTTTTATAATTGTGAGGGATCTCAACACTAATTTTTAATTGTCAAGGACTATAATATCTTATTTTACAATTGTGAGGGACTTTAACACTAATAATTTTTTATCAGAGATTAATTTATCCATCAATAAAATTGACAGACACCCATTTGAATGTTTGTTCTTTTTCTTTAACTCTTTGCTGTCATAATCTCTTACATGCATGTTTCTCTTTTGTTTGCGTCTCAGAACCTCCTCCTTCGCTGCTTAATTAATTTGCTATCTGAAACTCAAAATGCAAAAGGCTTTCCAAGCCCCCTTGTATAGATTTTTTTTTTTTTTAAATTTTCATTCAGTATTCTTCGTCGAAGAAAATGAAAAGCTCCACAAGTAATTAAAAGAAATTAAATCAGCCAAAATTATATTCATTAGATTATCAACATTTTATGTGTGATTCCCATTTTCATTCTATATTGATCTTGTGTAATGTGTATCATACATAATTAAGAATAAAAAGAAATGCCATAACCTTAGATCTTGGACAAGGATATGTAATTATTATATATAGGTTGTAAAGGTTCTTCAATTGTGCAGGGACCAGGGACCGAAGGTTCTAAAATGGAACACTCATTTGAGCAAGAGAAAACAGGTAGTTTATGCATACAAAGGGTTGAGGTTTTAAGCCGCTGAAAAGCCTCAACCTCGAACTTTCACAAACTAAGAGGGATGGGAAGGTCTCTACCTTCAACATGCACTTCAATTGTTGTAGCAAACGCCCACTTTGGTGTGATATATGTCGCATGGTCCTATTTAGTAGTACAAGCAAGAAGTAACAAAACTATGACTCACATTATTTGGATAAGACGACGAAGCCACTATTGTCTTTTTTTGCATGATATCAAATAAGGCGGATTTCGGGATACTCCATAGAAAGCATGGATTTCGGATACTCCATGGAAGCATGAATACCACACACCATGTTATTATGATGAGAATTTGATGATATATTGATAGATCAATTCTATATAATACACCACAATTGTAAACCAATGCAAAAAAATTTGTAAATCAGTGCACAAAAACTAAATCAATGCATAAAAAATTGTATTGTAAAAGAGAAAATGGGTCTTCTATAGTGCATTGATGTTACATTAATGTATGGATAATTATTCAAATTTTTACCATTAGATAATTTGGTGTGTGGTGTCTCATGCTTTACAAAGTGCACCAAAGCCTTTGTTGTAACATCCCCAATTTTTCTTCATATGGTGTTGCTTTATTATAGCTTTTTATTTAAAAAGTAAGAATTTTGTTGGGTAAGAAATATTTAGGAATAATCATTAAAAAAATGTCTAATTAAAATATTACAAGACTTAATAGCTATACAATCTGGAACTTAGCACATTTCCTTAGGTTTTATTAAAATTACAAATATGCCACTAAATGTTAGAAAATAAGTTTATAACATAATTAGAGATAAAAAAAGCCAATAAAAATCTTAGAAAAGCTTGTAGAATGTCAAAAAAATTATTAAAAAAGTGAGAAAAAAAATTATAAATACACTTGAAATATAATTTTAATAATAAATATTAATACTTAGTACATTTATATAATATTAGTATAATTGCACAAAATAACCTATCGTGGGGTGTAAAATAAACTCCAAAAAATCCTAGAAAATAACTCTAAGTCTTGTAAATTTTTTTTTTACCAAGTTATGATATTAGACAAAGAGGACCATGAAATGAGTCTCTCCATTAGACTATAGATAGTGTTAAAAATCACATTGATCTTTAATTAATTAATTAATTTTAACTTAAATAAATATTAAAATATCTAATTAACTACTTAAGCTTTAAGATAATTTTTCTAAATTTTGATTAATCTCACAATACTCTTAAATCAATTAAATGAAATTTAGAATAGTTTAGAATTCAGTCTCATAATATATATATATATATATATATATATATATATATATATATATATATATATATTAAAAAAGAAATATATTTTACATGACATATTATCCAAAGCTAACCATTTTTTACTTAAAAATTCAATAAAGATGGGCTTGTCTCCTTATCTTGTTAAGACAGCTCAAATTCACATGGGAGGCTGCAAAAAGTTTATATATTTTATTTATAGATAATTAATTATTTTAATTAACTCAAAATAGACCTAATTAAGGTAAAAATATATTAAAAATACTAAAAAATTGTAGAAAAATTCATGAAAATTATAGATAACTTATAAATAAGGTAAAAACATGTTCTTGACAATAGATTAAGGAAAATTAATTTTTATGATTATTTTATGAATTATTTAGTATATATAACTTTAAGATAAATATGCAAAATTTATCATTTTTATATATTAATCATTCAAGACAACTTGTCACTAGTGGACATGAGGTTCAAACCTCTAGGCTGCCAAAGGATAAGAAAAAATAATTTAAAAATAATTTAAAAAATTATTAGTTAATTAATTCCTAATAAAACTAGTAATAGTGTAAAATACCAAATAAAATATAAATAGTTATAGAAAATTATATAAAATTCATGAATACTTGTATTATATCTCTAATAATCTTATTATGATGTTTGAGTAAAAAATTAAGTCATTTACTAATTAATTAACTTAATTAAAATGGACTAGTTTAAGTAAATTTATCTTATTTTGAATAATTAATTATTAAATTATATTTAAATTTACTAAATGTATTTAAATCATATCATTAACATTTTAGTATATCTTTAAATGATAATTGAGAATTTATTAAATTATTTAGTGTTAGTTTTAATATTTAACTAATTAAACTAATTAAATATGACAAATAAATTATGAAATTAATAATATTTTAATCCTAGTCTTTTTCTATAAATAGCACCCGTCTAAACACAACTCACACTTCATTTTCTGAGAAAAATCTATCAAAAAAATTATAGCCACCATTTCTTTCTTCATTTTCTTTATTTTCACACAAAAACACTTACAAATTTTTAGTAAAACACCTTCAAATTATCACCTCTTCTTATCATCATCTAACATCAATACTTCCCAGCCTTTATACATGAATTTTAGCCCTTTGAGAAGGTTTAGAAAAGTTGAAGAAGTTGCTGGTCTAGCCTTAGTCTAGCTAAGTTTCTAAATCTCCAAGAACAAGTAGGAGTTTTTCTTTCACTAATAAGCTTCATGTATGCTTTTCATATATGATGTTGTTATGATACTCAAAGTTTGTGTTTATGATTTTTAATATCTTTGAATGATTTAAAGATTGTGACATAAAATACTTAATCTATGTGTATATGATATATGTTTATTTGTCTACTTATATGGTTGAAAAATATGATTAAAGATCATTTTAAATTTTGATTATGCTTTCTTCAAATATTTTAATGTTGTATAAATTTGTTGAACCATGTTGTTTCATTTAATAAAGCTTTGTGCACAAGTTGTGAAATTTTAAGGTGATATAGCTTGGTTTTTACCTTATTATGTATTTGATCATAAAATATTTTTGGTTCATAAAAAGTGTTTTATTTAATTCATTATAATAAATGGATTTTAAACCTTTGAGTATGTAATATTTAGCTTGGTTTATGTGTTATGTTTCTTTTGGGACCATTAAGACTTAATAAGATATAAAAAGACACTAAAATTTATTCATATTAATTAATCATGACCTTCATTATGGACTTATAACTTCATAAACATTATTTGGACTATTATGAGTTAAGACTCACTTGGACTTGATTGAGATAATTTATTATCATAATATTTGGATTCGAACCATGGATCTTGAATTATGGATCTTGGACTATAAACATTTTACTTGAATATAAACTTATTAACATTAAGAAATATTATTTACAAAGATTTAAGTTAAGGTTCCATTAGAAACATGACATATAAACTAACTAGTTTCTTGCTTGAAGTGATTTCCTAAAGTTTGGGTATAATTTTGATTATTTCTTTTTAAATATTTCTTGAAAGATTTCATTGTTATTTTATTTACCCTATGATTATATCATTATATAGATAAAAATATGTTTTCACTTATGTTGAACATGTAAAGGTAATTTATCTACATATTTTCTAAAGATAGATTTGAAATAATTTTGGGTATATTTAAACTTATGGAATTAGTAACATATTATACGAATACTTGAAATGAAATTATTATATAATTTAAAACTAAGTTAAGCATATTTTATTATAAAGGAAATGAATTTATTATAATAGTGTGATTTGATACTTAAATGATAATTATAAAGAAATATGGGTTTTATGAATATTTTAGGAATCCTATATTGTTTGGGCTTTATGTGCAAATATGAAAAATCTTGTGGTCTATATGTAAATATGAAAGAAATTATGGAAACTTTATGTAATTTTCATTCTTTATGTATACTATATGCACTATGTGAAATGGATACATAAATAATGACACCATGGCCCGCCTTGGAGAATGACTTGGTGAACACTTAGTCTTAGTTGTTAAATAACATCTCGGCCCCGCCTTGTAGAAAAAGACTTGGTGAATGTTGTAGTGATGTCTTGGCCCTGCCATGCTAGAACAAGGTTGGCATTCATCATTGATTCAGCCGCTATAATAGAGCTCTAGATTTCAATATGAAACAAATTATAGTATACTCATAATTATTTATTATACTTCTTTTGATGCACTTTTATTATGATTGATATTATGCACTTCTATCTTGTTTGACATTAGTAAAATATAATTTGAATTAATATAAAAGATTGCATTTACTATTTCGCATTATTCTTAATATTTTTTTGGGATGAAGTGAGACTTCCCTGGAAATATCACCCTACTGAGAACTTCTCACTACCAGAAATAGTGTTGTTAACGGATTTTCCTGACAAATTTTATGGTGTTATCGAGAATTTTGAGTTACAGCGAATTATCGACGGATTTTGTCAACGATAATAACGTAGTCGGTAACTATACCGACGGAACATATTGAAATTTTCCTGGCAAATTTTTCAGGATTTTTTCAAAAAATCCGTCGATAAAGGGTATGACAAATTCACCAGGAAATTCGTCATCATTGAATATTATCGGCGGATTTATTTTCGTTACCAATGGATTTTTCCGTCGGTAATTTTTTAGTATTTTATTTATCGACGGAAAAATCCGTGGTAATATTTTAATTTTTATTTCCCATTTTTTTAAAAATATAGCGGCAAATTTTTTTCACTAGTAATTTAAAACTAAAATAATTTTTTAAAAATCAATTTTTCCAAAATTTTCCATTGATAATTAGAATTTTTTATTTTTATATTTAATTTTGTTTTTTGTGTTTTATTTAAAACACAAAAAAATTATTTTGGCTTGTAATTTGAATGTTCCCTGTATTTTTACCAGCTTATATTTTATTTAAAGCTAATTATAAATATGTAAATATATTTAATAATAAAAAATTATTAAAAAATGCTTAATAAATAGAAAACGCAATAAATTTAAGTCCAAGATGTAAAATAGATAAACTTTCAGAATGTCTACAAAGAAATATAAATAGTTCAACATATAAGAAATAAAGAAAAAACAATAACTCAAATCAAGGAGAAGTCATAGCATCACCGTCACTATCACCATCACCATCATCAATTTGGGCAGAGGAGCCAGCTACATCTTTTCCACAAAGACATCATCTCTTTCTTCATCTGCTTTCTTAATCTTATCTCCTTCTCCTTCATCTGTTTTCTTATTTCCTCTCCAAGGCCTTTTCCTTGTCCTCCATCTTCTTTTGCATCTCCTGAAAACTGCTGTCTCTATGCATCCTTCTCTTGCATATGATGAAGTTTTGCATTGCAGGTGAACTTGCTCGCGACCTCACCATCTTTGGCGATGGACCCAGTGCCTGTAGATGCGCCAGTGACAGGGCAGTGGATAAACTACTAGCATAAAATGACCCCATGCCATAGATACGGTTCTTATAATAACCGCACTACCTCTTGCCAGTTGGTCCCCATCAATCGGTGGGCACTCCTCACCTCCTTCAATTCTCTGCTCCCGCTAGGTCGTAGCCTCCTGATAGCTACTCATAGGCATGCTATAAGAAAATAAAATTAATTAAACATCTATCAAATATATGAAGTAATAAATTAAATATATATACAAACAATAAGTGCTCAGAACATATATACCCAAACATTCTCTGAGCAAGTATCAACCCATGTCTTGTCTGCCTTGCGCGTGTGAGTCTTTCTGAACAACTCACTCTGTGTGGTGGCCTCTTTAACTCATTAGCCTGCATTTTGAGTGAACATTGATAACATTAGTAACTGAAAATATAAATTTAACAAGATTCATGAAAAAAGGTTTAAAATAATGACTAAACCATTTGGCGACGTGTAGACTCGATAGTAGTTGAACCACCACAATGAACAGATCCACCATTTTGCGACGCTCTGCTCGCCTTAGCCTTCAAAGACTTCTCTTTAAATTTCTCACTTCTCCAATATTGCCACAAATAGTCCAGGCTAGCTTGATTTATCCACCTGGGTTCGTCTCTCGTTCTGATGTCGATGTACATGTCTTGCAACCTGTGAGCTCCTGGATTTGAAGAGCTTAAACATGTAATCTTCATCTTTGGGATGGATGATGAAGTGGCTCTACACATGGAAATAAAAAATGGTAATTAAAAGCAGTTTATAAAGTAAATCACACATTTTTGTAGTAATTATTTTATTTTACCTTCCACTCGTAAACCAGCGCAACTTCTCATTCTTCGACAGCTTGCCAAATGACTCAAGGCCGTTCATACAGTTTTGGATGGTGTGTGTCACCTCGTGCATGGCCCATGTGGCTGGATGCCAATTGCATAGCAAATAGTACAAAACATAGTTATTATATATCAAGAAATTGTTCAAATTATTACAACAAGATTCATGAGTTGAACAATTAAATTACTTACCTGTTCTTCCGAGACGTACAAGCGGTACCCGTTGCTCCCTGTGGACCCATGTCCTAATTGCCCTCCTCGGAGCCACCAACTGCCTCGCTTTAGCACCCCTTCTGATTCGTGTGTGGGGGGTGGAGAGGGTCTCTAGTCGTGGTGGTGGTGGTGATGGTGGTGGTGGAGGTAAAGGCACGACTCAGAGCATGCCTAGGAGTAGGGACCATGGTAAACTTCAGATGGGCACGGGGTGGTGGCATGGAAGGGCTAGAAGTGGATGTGTGAGCGCGTGGTAGATGCCTGAGTGGGAGGGGTGATTGTCTGAATTATTTGGGACACCCTTACCCTTACCCTTGCCCTTGTTTTTCCCTTTAGGTGTCATATCTGAAAAAGAAACAACAATGTATTACAAACCAAATAATATGATAATTTAAAATAAAAAGATGTAATAAGTATGAGAGTAGTAGATACAAAACATTTAATCTAAAGGGAAGACTATCTTCATCATTCTCAAGTCTCAACATCATCCTCAAACTCATCTTCCTTGTCCTCCTCATCACTACCATTGCTTTCGTTGTGTTCACTCACTAATTGATCACTGGAAGAGTGAATTATCTCAACCTCACCCGAATCGGAACATAAACTTGGCAATGTTCCTGTATCAATGACTACTGAGAGGGGACTGGATCATTCACTTGAAAAGCATCGTCAGGTAGTTCTTCAACCTCAACTCGACCCTAGGTTTAGTTTTCATGACCATCTTCCAATCCTTACTGCACTTACCAGGTTATGATACATAATATACCTGTCTTGCATTCTAAGCAATAATGAAAGGATCATATACATCATATCTCTTCGTATGATTCACCTCGGTAATTTTATATTGGTTGTGTATGCGTGTTCCATCAGGACGTCTTGGGTCATACCAATCACAACAAACAACACTACCAATTTTTTAGGTCCATCACCCACATATTCAATCTCCAATATTTGTTTGATTACTCCATACCAATCACCTTCCCCCTCCTGCATCCCTCTAACACAAACTCCACTATTGTTGTTGCTTTCCCTTGACCTCATTCAAATGTATGAAACTTATATCCATTCACATAATACATTGGCCAACTGTTTGCTTTGTTAGCAAGACCCCAAGCAAATTTTGTAAATAAGGACATGAAACATTATTGTTTTTATCAAACACCTACATGAATAATTGAAATTCAAACATCAACACAAAAGATGACAACTAGAACATGTGTATGGTTTTGGATCAAATGGTTACTAGAAAGTTAGGTCACATACAAATGATCTGAACCATGCTAGAATTTGTGAAAGGGTGTGTCGCTCATCAACTTGTTCAAAATACCTGTAAATTAAATATTGCAAGTAAAATAAGATTTGATTTATGTCAGGGAATCAACAATTGAAAGTGATACATTGATATCACTTACATTTTAAATGGTTGCACTTCATCACAGTTGATTAAGATATGCAAATGCACAACATGTTTCTCTCTAATAGCCAATGGGGTTTAGATTTTCCAGCTGCATGTCCGGCTAATTGAATATAGACAAAGTATGTTGAACTGAACTTTCACCCCCATCATCATTTCGACCAACCCTTGTTCGTTTAGATTGAACATGTGGCTCAAAGTAATATGAACAAAAGAAAGATGTCTCCTTGGAGATATATGCCTCACATATGGAACCTTCTACTTGAGCCCTATTTTCAGTTCTCTTGAAACTTTCAATATTTCTTTCAAAGGGATACATCCATCTATATTGAACTGGCCCACATACCCGTGCTTCGTATGCCAAGTGTATGAGCAAGTGTTCCATAGAATCAAAGAAATCGGAGGAAATATTCTCTAATTTGCACAAAATTATAGGGATGTTTCTTCCATAATCAAGAAATCTTCAACCCTCATAGTGGACGAGCATAGGTCTCTAAAATATTGACTCAACTCAATCAATGGCTTCCAAATAGGGAGAGGCAATTCTCTAAATGCAATAGGAAGTAAACACTCCATGAATACATGACAATCATGACTCTTCATGTCAAAAAATTGTCCTTGTGCAATATTGGCCCATCTACCCAAGTTAGAGGCATAACCGTCAAACATCCTCAACTCTTGCATCCACCTACACACAGATTGCTTCTACAGAGGTTAGTGCATAACTGCCTTCGACTTACACACGGCCATTTGGTAACTTCTGGAAACTCAACTCAGGTCTCTTACAATAATTTGCTAAATCTTTCCTTGCTTTCACATTGTCCTTAATCTTATCGGTGTCTATCATAGTGTTTATGATGTTATCACACACATTTTTTTCACATGCATTACATCAATACAATGACGAACTAGATTATCCCCAATAAGGCAGCTCCCAAAATATACTTTGTTTGGTCCAATTATGATATATCCATATCCTGGAAATCGTATGGCTTTACCCATTTTGGAATCTCTAATGCCAAACTGTTTTTATGATATCAGTTCAACCATTTTCTTTTTAAACGTGTCTTTTACCAATTCATGATCAAGGTCCAAAATGTAACATCTACTTTATGGATTAATGGCTCTCACGCTTGTCCTCATCACATTTCCAAAATTTCGTCATCTTACCCAAGTCAAGCATTTCATATGGACGCAAAGTCATAGGACCAATCAATCTATAACCCCTAAATTTCATTGATATAATGTCATTCATGTATCCTCCAATTTTGTGCCTTAATGAAACCTCCAATGACACAGTTTTCGACCATGTTTCAATGTAAATGCCTTTGTATCCTCCATACAGATTGGACATGCTAATTTTCCTGCATCATCCAACTGACAACATTCCATAGGCGGAAAATCATTGATAGTCCACATCAATGATGCCCTAAGCAAGAAATTTTATTTCATGGAAATATCATAAGTTTGTACGCCTGAATACCACAACTCTTTAAGCTCATCAATCAATGGTTGGAGGTAAATATCAATCTTGGCTTTGGGATTATTAGGGCCAGGGATTATACAAGTTAGAAACATGTAAGGATCTTTCATGCACATTTCAGGAGGAGATTGTACGGTGTAACAACCACAGCAGGAATAGGGTTTGCTAAACTGATTATTCGGAGTAAATCGTCTGCACAAAGCCCAACCTAACATTCTTAGGGTCCAAGCAAAATCAGGATAAGTTAAGTCAAAGTGTTTCCAGGCTTCACCATGGGAAGGGTGAGTCATGACACCATTATTTCTCTTATTCTCAAAGTGTCATCTCATATGAGGGCTGAACTCATTGAAGCATACAACCTCTTTAATCTTGGAATTATGGGCAAATAGTGCATTCTTTTATAGGGAACATCCTTATATCTTCCATTTCAGATCTTTTTGGTTTGAACCTAGGGCTTTCACAAAATTTGCATTGGGTTAGGTATGCATTATCTTTGTAGTACAACATGCATCCCTTCAAACAACAATCTATTTTTCTGATTTCAGCCCAGTTTTGAAACTAATTTCTTGGCCTAATAGAAATCCTTTGGAACAACTAGGTTGTGGACAAATCTCACACATCAATGTTATCCACTGGTCAAATGAATTTTGACTTTGGTTAGCTTCTGACTTTATAGCTAACATCCTAACCGCTAAAGACAACTTCGAGTGTACACACCTTCCCATAGAGGGGCCTTTACAGCCTCCAATATAGAGAAAATTTCTCTGTTAGGAGCCTCGATAGAAGGTTCATAATCTGCATAAAATTTGAGGACCAACTGCATCATAAATCATTTCCTCATATCGTCTAGAATTATCCTCCCAATTGATATTTCCCGTGACATGCTCACCAATATTAACTCTACTTGAACTACCTCCAACATATGTATTTTCAACACTAGCATGTTCAAAATTTTGTGTGGCAACTTTCCCATGCATAGTCCAAACCCAATAATCCGCCATAAAACCATCCTTATACAGGTGATACCTAATGGTGTCCATATCAAAATAATTCCTACATTTGCACCTAGCACAGGGACACCTAACTTTTTCCTCATTCATAAATTGTACCTCTAACAAGCCACCCTTACAAACTATTCAACTCCACGTAAAATTCAGGTTTGATTTCCCTCGTGGGGTGCATCCTGTCATACATCCATAGTCTGTTGCGAAACTCATGGTTCTTGAATGTGTAATTTAACCTAACAAATTCATTTAAAGTTTTCCAAATTAAAATTTTATTTAATTATAAATATCTCTCAACAAACCATCTTCTAAAAGTAAAACTCTTTTAAGCAAATAGTTTGTACTCTTTAACTTAACAAAATTTCGCAGCACCTCCCTTAGATTAACATTTCACTCTTTAAATTAAAAAAAAAATTTTGATAGAACCTCCCTGAAACTAAGACATCCCAAAAAAATTAATTTCAATATATACATATATCAATCCATCAAATAAAATTTACAATACAATCAACAGTCTATGCTCTTTAGCGTAACAAAATTTCGCAGCATCTCCCCTTAAATTAACATTCCACTCTTTAAATTAAATAATAAATTTGATAGAACCTCCCTGAAACTAAGACATCCCAAAAAAATTATTTTCAATATATATATATCAATCTAGTCAAATAAAATTCACAATACAATCAAACAAACATTTAAAGATCTTAAAACCGTTCTAGAGCACACCCATTATGACATCACAACATGCATATCCTAATTTCCGCATACACAATCAATCTCAGCAAACAATGCAAACAAGTTGGGGAAGGACCTCTACGCTCTTCCCCAGCATGCAATCCCATTTTCCTACAATTCTATCTTAGAAATCATAAGTCTCTATCCTAACAACAAATGTAATTAAATAAGGAGAACAATTACTTACATTACCTTAAAAAAACAAGAGAATTATATGCTCCACCACATAAATGTTCCAAGTGGACTCGACATTCTCGAACAAATCTTGCTAAATATGGAAAAGAATGATGAGAATACGAGCCAAACAACTTAAAACAAATCAATAGTTTCATGATTCACATTTGGATTTAATACCAAATACACTAAGCCAAGCTCATTATTCTAAAAATTATTCCAATTCAAAAGTTTTGAAATTACACAAATACAAACTTGGTTCAACCAAACCCCACAACTAAATAGATCCAAAATCCTTGCAACCCAAATTAACAAGAAAATATCAAACCAAACCATATCAACAAATAAACAATCCAAATTTCTTGTAATCAAAATTATCAAACAAAAACTAAAATAAACCAAATATCACTAAGTAAGAGACCCAAATTACACTTGAAAAAAAAAATTCAAATAGTGTAATATCAATAAGAGAGGGGAGCTTACCTTCTTCTCTCGGCATGGCCCGTGAGAGGGTGGCGATTGGAGGGGCCGCATGGTCAGGGTCGCACGGGTCGGGGTCCTGGGGGTGGCGCCTGGGTCACGGGGTCACGGAGGTCACACTGGGTCTCTGGTTCAGGGGGGCAGTCAGGCGAGGTCGCGGGTCGTGGGGTCGGAATCGCCAGTCACGGGTGCGGGTCGCTTGTGTCATGCGTGGGCTCACGGATCGTGTCGTCGGATGCTGCCAATTGTGAGGCTCCCGGGTGAGGTCGCGGCGGCTGCGCTCGGGTTGGCTTTTCGCCTGGTTTTGGTCACGCAAAGAGTGTGTGAGAGAGAGTATGCGATGAAAGTGAATCACATATATTAAGTGATTTTTGCGACGGAATTTCAAATTACCGACGGATATTTTCCAGGAACAAAAAAGTTTTATTTTATTATTTCCGCAAAAATTCCAGGTAATATTATTTTTAAAAAATATTTTTTACTAAAATATTTTCGCAGATTTTTCGGTAATATTATTTTTGAAATAGATTTATTTTCATAATTAGTTAACGGAAAAATTCGTCGGTAATTGCTGCACATTTGGCACCAAAGGCGCGAACTTTTCGATGGATTTTCTATCGATAAATCTCCGTAACTATCTTGCTATTTTCTTTTTGTTTTTCATGATTTTCGTAAATAAGAGGAAAATCAAAAAAATCCGTTGGTAACTCGATTGTTTCTTATAGTGTCTCATCCTTTTTTTATGTTTGCAGATAGCATAAATCGTCATCAGGAGTGAAATGGATGTAGGCTTAGACTTAATTTCTAAATAATCAAATTCTATTATGTGTGCTAGATAGAATCTTTACTATATGTTACCAGACTTTGGTTATTTTATATTGTTGTATTAAAGTTTTCCTTAATGTATTTTGAATGTGTAATATGTATTGTATCCTATAAATTGATGTTAGTAGTGAAGTATATTTCTATAGATGATGGTTGTCTAAACTGGGAATTCCTGATTAACAAATAGTAGTAATATGTTAGAAAAGAAATATTCTTTGTCATTTAAAAATTAACATTGGGTTGTGAAGAAAGTGTATTCCTGTGAAAGTGTAATGTGGAAAAGTTCTAGCTATGAAAAACTTGGTATTTAAGTGTGTCCATTGTGACCCACTTCTAAAAATCTACAGATGCATGATTTATAATTGATATACATTATTCAGTATAGGACTATGAATGAGAAATAATTATAGGTTTAAAAAAAATTCTTGTAAAATTTCAGATTATAGGTTAATAATGTTATGTTAGCTAACTATTGTTTAAAATAATAATGATATTAAAAATTAAGGTGGAAGAATTAGAGTTTAGTAAAGTGTTACATTTGCCATCAAATAAATGTACACAATCACCTTAAAAGTTGACAATTGTCACTTCCAATGACTTCAAAACTATTAAAAATATGGGTTTTGTTGTGGTTAAGGAAGCTAAAAAAAAAACTTTAAAGTTTTGTTATGGGTACATTGAAAATAGCAAAATACATATTTCAAATGCAAATATTTTCTTTTTTAATTCTTCAATCAGTGCCCTAAGAGAGGTAGTTAGATAAACCCTAAAAAGATTATTATGAGTTTTTTCTATGAGCATTTTTAGAGTATTTATTAAGAAATTAAAATTAGAATTATTTTAAAAAAATTTAATATATTCACCATCTTACTAACTTTAAAAACTCATTTTTAAATATAAAACTATTATTTTTTATTTCTTAACAAATGTCTTTAGAGGCACCCGATAGAAAAATAAAAAATTCATTACTAATTTTATTTATAACTATTAAGTTTTTTTTTACTGTGATAACTCTTTTAAACAATAACAAGAGTAATATTATTTATATATTATATGTGGACATCAAGAGTGGATATTATAAAAAAGGAGAAATATAAAATATTTGACAATAATAAATAAAATCAAGACATTGTGTTTCTCTTTATGGCATTCGCTTTTGATATAAAAATTATGTCATTCCTATAATATAATAGAATTCAATATTGTTACTCACAGTTATTCAATATACAAATTCCTATAATATAATAGAATTCAATATTGCTACTCATCCATCATCATGGGAGTCGGAAGAGGAGTCATCTGAACTCTTCATAACTAAATTCTAGTCATAAGAGTTGTGTTATTTGAACACAAACATCAATTAGTCTAAGAATAGAGAATAACGAGAAAAGTGTTAAAATGAATATCCCATAAAATTTAAGAACGATGGATGGAGTATTTATGCAGTGTACGAGACTGTGAATGTTAAATTAACGTTTGTGTAGCTACAATTGTTTAAATGTGCTTTATTTTATCCGTTTCTTCCGATAGACATTTAGTGGAAGTATGACGAAAGCCTTTCTGGAAGAATTTTGTGTGGGATGTGACGTTAACCAATTAGAAAGTTGATGGCGGAAGGCCCATATCCAAGTACCGTCAAGTATTAGTTTTTGTCTTCCACTGTTATTGGTTAACTTAAAGCAATTATTTTTTCTGTTAAATACTTGCACACTCTACGCCGGATTACTATATTTGAAAGTAGCCAAAAATCGTTGTAACGCAAACATGAAAAGTATTAAATAATCATAAGTTCTAACAAGGATTATGAAATCGATTAACAAACATAGAAGGCTAAAATTTAGAGATGGACCGGTCAAGACCAACGGAGATTTATCTAACAAAAGGGTTAGTCCCCACAACATAATAAATTCTATTCAAATTTCAGTTGGAAAAAATGCCAACATTTAGTACCTTGACTGTGCCTCAAATAAAATTGCCTCACTAGAAGATTAAACATGGTGAGAGTTAAAAACTTATTGGCCTAGTTTAATTAATCTTATGTGAGTTGTAAGTAATTTGCACTGGCTTATAATTTTTATAGTTAAAGTTTAAAACTATTACTTTTAACAATTTTTTAAACTAACTTATGTCAAAAATAAAAATTAGTTCATATTATTAAATTGTTAGATTTCATTTGATCATAAAGGCAATAGCAAGTAAACAAGTTAAAAAATGTTATTTGTCTTTTTTTAAGATTTTCAGCTCAATTTACAGTTGATCATTAATTCAATTTCTAGTTATCAACACGATTTTCTCACTTCTTTAAAAAGGCTACCCTTTTTCTTCTTCAAGATTCAGCAATTGGCTGTACAGAATTTGATAGCAAGAGCTAGTAATACGTATACACAGAGATTAAGGAAGCAAATTATAGATAAAAAACAGAGAATCACATAGCCATGAAGGACTTGACACGAGCCATCATTTCATGTGTTCTGCTCTTTGAAATCTGAGATTTGCTTAGAATCTGAAACGCATGGCCAACACCTTTGTACACTCCATACTCTACCCTTTTACCAGCTCTTTCTAGAGCATCACAGAACTCCAAGTTTCTGTCCTTCAATATGTCCATCTCCGAGATGCACACCAAAGTAGGCAACAAGTGCTTCAGCTTCTCCAATTTCATGGCACCTTTGGCCAAAGGGTTGCACCATGGATGGTCACGGTCAGCACCACATGGCAGTGCCAAGCGCCAGTAAGTATCAGATGCTGCCAAGTTCAAAGCAGAACCGTGTGACTGTGCCATGCATTTCTCTGAGGCCGTTCTCACTTCTCCACCAAAAAAGGGTTGTATCAGAATAAGACCCTTGAAATTTAGAGGCCTTAAACTAGCACCTTCACATAATGCAGCTACCCTTATGGCAACATTGTAGGCTATGTTGGCACCAGCACTATCACCTGCTAAGAAGACACTAGAAAAGTTGCATTTTGTAGCCCACCACTCACTAGCCTCGTGTTGATATAGCACTTGTTGTTTCACCCACGTTAAGGCCTTTAAGCCATCATCATAGGATGCTGGGAGAGGGTTCTCTGGGGCCAATCGATAGTTCACTGACATAATCACGCACCCCACTTTGGCAGATAGCCTAGCAAGAAAATCATGGTAGCAACTCCAAGCTGCTGAGCCAACACAGAAGCCACCCCCATGAAAATAGACCAGCAAAGGTAGCTTCTTTTGATGGCATATTGGGACATAGAAACGAGCCCAAGTGTTTGTAACGTTGTCAATGACCATGTCTCTTGATGTCACATTCATCTCTGGACTCAAAGCACAAGTGACAAATGGAACAATTTGGGGTCGTTCCACGTGGCCATCTTTGTGCACTCTAATAAGCCCTTCAATTTCCTCAACCACAGAACCATGGTGGTGTTGTTGATAGTTGTTAGTGCTAGTGTATTGTGGGCTAAGGCTTAGACTTGAGGCAAGAGGAGCCATTTGTATTTTTCTTCTCACGCAAGAAGCGATTGAAAGAAGAAACAAATTAAAAGTTGGAACTTGTTTGGGTACTTGGGTTTGAAGCTTTGTCTGTGGTTTCCTTTTATATACAAAAAAAAGAAGCGAACACTGTGACAAGGGAAGAGAGAAAGTGATCAATCAATCTTTCCCTGCTAAGTGGGGGAGTTGTGGATGTTGCGACACGTCTCCACGTGAATTCACATGTGAAGGGTCACCTCAGTTTCTCGAATGGGCCTCCTCTTTTGAGAATTCAACGCTGTCACTGCCTAGTTGAGAAGCATGAATCTAAAAAAGGAAAATGTACCCGGGGGGGTGGGGGGCTGCTGGCTGGTGCATGCCCGGCTATTATTTTATTTAAGCTACTAAATCAGGTGCAAATTAATCACAATGAATGGTTGTTACACGCCAGCAGCTGATGTTTGAGCTTAATCATGCACAAATTGACTTCTGCTTATTTAATTTGCAAGACATCAAGCTTTACTTTTCCTCCTATTCCCTCTTCTCATACTATTCATTTTTTTTCTTTTTTATTGTTGTGAAGCCATTTATTCACCGTCAAAAACTGTGATTAATCCACTAGTTGTAGAGTTCACATGTGTGAATCTTAGCTCACTAAATGTTTAAGGAGCTCAATTTGTTATCAATTGTGTTAGGTCTTGTGATTGCATAATATTCATCTTAGTTGTAGGAAAATCACACAAACCATCTATGCCTCTAAGGATTATGGTTTGCTTTACTGGTATAGGTAAATAGCCACTCATGAAGCACATATAATCATGTTGGGGGTACAACCAGAGCTGGCGAGAGCCCCTTTTCAGTATGTAGCCCGATATTGTTGACATTTTTCCTATGTCAACAACATTAATGTTGACATTTTAAGCAACAATTGAGCGTAGTGGAGTGCAAACACTGCAGACTAACGTTAGGCTGCCCATTGCATCATTTCAGCAACACTGTTTTGAGTCATTATACACTTGCGGTTGAATTAAAAGCATTCTAGACATTTCTTTGAAAGTGGTAATTGGAGATTGTTTGTGGCCATGGGTATGGCATGTCATTCAATTGCGTTTTGAATCCTCGTCCTCACATATACAAAGCATCTCTAAAGCATGGAAGCTCTCTCGGGTTTTCAGGATGTCCATTGAACATGCTCCTCTGTGAACACCCATACCTTTGGAACACGTAACCAAAAAAAATATCTTTGGGACTTGAAAAAAGCACTCCAATTGAAGCTCTCAGGTCTACGATGTTAGTCTTTTCAGTCACATTCATGCATCTTATTATTAGTTAGGAGTTTTTTTTTCCTCTTAATCTTTTTTGAAGAATGGAATGCCATGTTAGCATTGAAGTAGGACAGTCAATTTTCCCAATGTGGAACGATCATTTGCTGAGGGGTTTGGTAATGGCCCCAAATTTGGGATGACAACACAATTTTTAAGGGCCATAATTAAGACATACTTTATATGGACACAGCATGCTGCTAAACTCTCCGGCTAATTAATGTATTAATATTTAATACCTCTGGTCAGCGATAAAAATATTAAATGATGAGAATAAATTAATATCTTAAATAATTTCACAGTGAAACCAAGTTGGATTGGATGGGTTACTGTTAATTTATATAAGTCATTCAATCATATCAACAAAAACATTTAACTTGATCATTGTTATCTTAAAGTATTACAAATAAAAATATATCATTGGATTGCAATAGATCAAGATGGAGTCGTTTCTTCTTTTCTTTTTGGAGGCAGTTTATAGGAGAGATGATATGGGTAAAGGGCTCATGCAACTTTGTTCCTTAAAATTTTGGCTTTTGCACTTTCCAAAATTCTCTTTTGAGTAGTATTCCCAACTGCAACTGGAGGAAGAAGATAAGACAATACATGATAAAAAGTGGAAATTGCTTTCACTGACAGTTGCAGATCAAGGAATATGGAATGTTATTTTTATGAAAGTTGCTAGCAGCTATATTATATTCTCCCATCATATAATTTCTTCTTTTTCCCTCCTCCCTGTACATAGTGAAATATAGATTATCAAAAGTTATTACTAATAATTAAATCTGCGATTTTAGAAAGACTGGACATTTTAATTACTTCAAGGACATTATGTTTCAAGTATCACTGCAAAGAACATCATTGACAGTTGCACGTTCTCCATGCAAAGGGACAGAGAATAATATATTTTCGTCTTTATTTCTCTTTTCTCGATCCATTTTTTTCTTCCTTTTTTCTTATCCAAGGGAAAGGGATAGAGAATAATATATTTTATCTTTTATCTCTATTGGTACATGATACATTCAAATATTCTACTAGTGATATGTAGTATTGATTAATTGGACATCAATAAGAGAGTTGAAAATGTTCTGTTTTATCAATGTCCCATGCTGATTATAACTCGACTAGTAGAAGATATAGGCGGATTCTTACGTACAGAAAGTAGTTGATGCAGTTGCTTTTAAATGTAAAAATAATGTGACTAAATAGTCTCTACCTTTTTCTTTACTGCCACCCTCACTCCCCCCTCTATGTCACACCTCTCCCCCCTCCGACAACCTCTCCCCATCCCTACTATTTTGTGAGCCAGACACCAACCAACAAATCAAACAACCAAGACCTCACAATCAGAATTTAATTTTAAAAAAGGCAATTACACATAAACTTTGTATTCCATAAACCCTAAAATTTGCATCATCATCATCAACTAAAGAAATCCACTAATCACAAGGAAAAGAAATCAAACAGAGCACAAACCTGGCAATCCAATTCAAAGAGCAATCGCGCATCCTCGGCCTTGTGCATGATCACCTTGTCCTCCATGGCCTTGAAGAACCTGTCCCCAATGGTAGAATTGAACCTCATGAGGCGGCAGCAAAAGCTCCTCCAACCGCGGATGAGGTTGACCACGGCGAGGAAGTCGTCGCGACCGACAGAGAGCGCGAGCTTGTCGGAGGGGTGGAGGGTGAGGTCGTTGACGGCACGACGGTGGCTGGAGGGGAGGGTCTTAAGGTGGACAAACCATCAACATCGAAGAGGGAGATGGAGTCAGCGGAGGGGAGGTTGCGGAGGAATGGGAGGGACATGAAAGGAGAGGGCGGTGATGGTGGCGGAGTGGTGGTGAAGGGAGTCGATGGAGGCGAAGGAGGAGGTTGTAGATGGATGGTGTCGTTGACGCGCTGGAGGCTACGACGGAGCCGGAGACAGCGTATCACTTGATGAGGGAGAGGTGGGACGGGTAGGAGAAGAGACAGGCAGAGGTCGTGTTGTTTAGCGACAGCTTTTAATTCTTGTAACCACATTTACCAAATGTGGCTAAATGCAACCACACCCGCCCATGTGCTTCCCCAAATCAACTATAGCATAGGAATTGACCATCGACTGTAATATAGCAAACACCAAAAATATATAGATACTTGTGTGTGTGTGTATATATATTCTATTTTCTATTTCTTTTATTCCACGCTTCTATCATGTCATTTAGGGAGTTACATAGAGGTCTCATTACGACTTCTCTGACAGAAGACTCATATGATGGGCTAAAAGCCTTCCCAGAAAGAGTAGAAAACTGTTTTTCTAAAACTGACATAACCTTAACTAACTACAAAAGAGAGAGACGAGACATAACCTCGCCCAAACAATAAGCAGCTGAACGTGGGAAAGATTCAGTTTAATTTGGCTTTCAACAAAAGGTAATTATCTCAACTGTGTTTTTGTTTTCTTCCCCTCCTTTTGCCGTGAAAGCCAGGTTATATACATCCGAGTTGTAGTGCAATGTTATTTTCACATGGCCGAACATAACTGCCCTGATTAAATTATATTTGTTATTGACTTATTGCGGGGGCAAATGAGAAATCATTGGCATTATGCTGTGTTCTTCCAAGCTATATGTATAAATAAATAAACACACACATTCGACCGTGTTTCTGAATCTGATAAATATAATGTATAAATGTGAACATGATGAATTTTTTGATGTATACAATCAATCAAGATGCCACCACAAAAATAAAAAAATCAGCAGAATTGAAAGATGAGCTAGCGACTGATAACTGCAAGTTCCTTTTGACGATCATATATATTGCTTGCTTCTTCATCGATCAGCACAGTTGCATTTTTCTGAAACACAGATTAGCTAAACCATATATATATATATATATGATGATGATGATGATGATGACATTATATTCTATATTTGCCTCTAACGCACCATGCCCCATTGCACTGCCGGCTGCCTCATAGCCATCATCTGTCTATGCCTTTCAACATTTCCTTTCCATCCTGCATTGTATATATTATATATTTCCATGGAAATTAAATGTGTTTTGTTAATAACAGGCCCAAAAATAATAACAATAATAAATCACAACACATAATATTAGTCCAATTGAAGGTGAAATTAATTAAATGAGCAATTGAGCATTATTATATTATATATTATAAGCAAGCATGGGTCCATAGTCCATACCGAGTGACATAATATAGCCTCGGTTTTCAAGCTCTCTGTACTCTTGGCACATAGCGCACTCCTCACACAGGCAATGGGTGAGGCAATCATTGCAGTGCTGTCCCTCCAACGAGTAACGTGTCCTCAACTTGGAGCGGTTCCATGCGGTGTAGCAACATGTACAACCACATACGAAGATTAGGAGTGTGTACAGAGTTCCACTCGATCTACAAGCTGCATGCGCACACACACACACATATAGCTTAGCTTGCGGTTTAGTAGTTTACCTAAGTGTGAATTTCACTATGCAAATGTTAAATCAACAGATTATGTTCACTAATAACATAGATATATCCTTAATGTCGTGTATAATCATATCATCGAAATTCATACTTGAACATAAATTGTGAATATTATACGTATCAATTTGAGTCTCTTCACACAATGCCAAAGAAAAGAAAAGAAAAAAATTTAGATATATCCAAGTTCCAATTTAAATTCACTCTTTCCAAGTTTAATTTGATATAACAATATTTAACTAAGATTCATGAAAAAAAATAAATAAAGAAATGTTTAGTGTACAATACAAATTTACAATATACTTATATATGCTGAAGAAGACAAATAATATTGTGCGTATAACTGTATATTGCAGATTTGTATCATACACAAAACATTTTTCAAAATAAAAACCATCAATGTTTGACAATTTGGGTTTGATTTCATATGGAACTTACAAACAACGCCCTCATTAACGATTTCTGTTACGCGACCAACTGAAACACAAGGGCACCATAGTGTCAAGCAACCTGAGAGAAAGAGGCCAGGGATGATCAAGCATTTCAAATGAATTGCGTTACCATCGCACATAAACAATTAATCCACATAATCATTAATTCCTTGACTTAAAATAATTTACGAAATGGGTAATTGAATATGGTACTATATATTTATATTTTTTTCTAATTAAATGCATATATGGAAAAATGTTAAATATATATATGTACTCACAACTTTTATAATCGTCGAAACAATCGAAGAGGCCAGTAGACCATGGTTCATTAGATGGTGATAGTGATGGTGATTGAGATGGTACCGGCTGCTCCTTTGTATTTGTAGCCAGAAGGTAGGAGGAATCGCTCTGATGCTTTTTGGGAGAATACACGGTCATGGTGGTGGTCGTGATTACTTTTCAATTCAAACAGAGAGCAATTGAATATGAATTGAAGATGATGAAGGGAATATATGAATCTTGTTTATACTCCAAGCCACCAAAATCCAATTGTTAAATAGGAGCTTGTCGTATTACAAACAAGTGCCTCTTGGGAAATGTATTGTATATATGTTTATAGAAGATGTTTGGCCAGCACAGGGAAAGACACAAAAACAGAAATCAATTAGGAACTGGAAAATTAGAAGAAATTAACAGCCTAGCATAACGTACAATGAATAATGAATTAAATAACAAATAAGGGAGTGGGGTGGCATCGCATCCAAAATATCCTCAGTTTTTTTTTTTTGGGCTAAAAATGGCCATGTTTTCACGTGTACATGCTGTCACGTAACGTAAGCACCACTGCGTTCTAGTAATCACACCTGTATTTAACGTCTTAGACGTGGCTCTGAGTTAAATTTTGGTGGTAGCTGCAAATTTAACATATGTATAGTTACTTTCTCTTTTTTTCTTAAATATATTCTTAATTATTTGTAGTTAGCTGGTAAAATAATTCAGTCTGAAGTTTTCTAGATCATGCCACGCTGCAAACCTAGCTTGGCTGGACTCATGCCAATTTGTTATTTCTCAGCAAAAGAATACAAAAACTAGTACCCTTTTTTTTTAATGTTCGGAAAAAACTAGTACTCAAACAAAAACCTTGAAATTTGATCCTTCAAAGTTTCAACTTTCAAGGATCATGTGCCTAGCTTTGCTCATGTCATGTCATGTGGCTTCTTGCACCGCCCAGTGTAGAATGTCTCGCCTGCTATCATTGCGATTTGGAAGCATTGCCATCCCTTACGCCTGAAATTGCTGGATTGTTCAAGGAGGACCCCCTTTTTCAGCAGTTATGTTACTTTAACGTTAAAATTTAACTCCAAACATAGTGCTTAACTCACATAAACATGCTAATATCCTTTCCATTAAAAGGGGGAAAAAAAATCCTATCTTTAAACCTCAATACACCCATACAACTACAAGATATAATACTAAAATTAATATACCGTATTTGTGTGAATGTCGAGTTTCACACTAAGAATCTTGTTTTATTATTATTATCTTTTTGGGTAGGAATCTTGTTTTCTTTGCGTGTTGAATGATGGCATTTGAAGCCCAATAAGTACTAACGATTGGCCCACGAAGGGAAATGTCAAGCAGAATCTTCAGCCGAAAGCCTTCACCAAAGAAAAGGAATCGCTGTTTAAATGAATGAATAAATAAAGGAATCCTCAAGTCGATAGTTGCCTATGGCATGTGGTATCTCAACCATGCAAAATTCTGCTGGGTCCCCACCTTCCGATAATAGAACCAGAGAAAACAAAGAACATTACTGCGGATAGTTGTTTATGTATAACCTTAAATTGGTCCTTCAAGGAGTTGTAGATTAACTGAAAATGAATTTTAATCTTTCGATAATTAAATTGATGTCATAAATATTTGAGGACAAAACTGACATCTCATATCTCTTTTAAGAATTAAATTGATATAAAAAATCTTTTAAAGACTAAATTAATATCTTACAGTTCATTGAAAACCAATTTAAGATTTTCCTTTTTCTTAATTTAGTTGTACATATTTTGTTAGTGATTGCCGATTAGATGCATCTAATAAACTTTAAATATTCAGCGTAATTAAAAATTAATAAATAAATAAGATTAATTTAATATATTGTCATAATAAAATATCTTCTACAATGAGACTTTTTTTTTTTTTGAGGTACAAGGTGCTTTTACATTTACCATTATTAAAATCACATCACAAAGTGGATTTTTCATTTTTTTCGTTTACTTTACATTTAATGTCCAAACACTAGAGTAGAGAAGAGAAAATAAAAAATATTCAATAAAAAGATTGAACTGTTCATATCAAACGAGCTAATTGTCTATCCTTACCTAAGAATTTCTGTTGGCTCCAAAATGTCCAAGTGTGTGCCTCGCCCTATAACATAAGTGAAACCAATGGCTTGAAGCAATGTATACAATCATATTCAGAATCTATGACATCTGTTACGGGTCTCTTCCTCTTAAGAATGTAGATACTCTCCTTTTTAATACATTATTGTGTGTAATAATGAGAATTTTGGATACTTTGCACGAGCCACAGAGCATACATAAATTAAGTGGAAAATGATTTAAGTATTTATATCAATCCAAATATTAGTATATATTTGAAGTTTGACCTTTTGATGTCAGTTATGAGAAGTGATCCAACACCAATAAGATACTCTTAATTGACGTTTAGCCATAGCTTAAAACACAAACAAGCCAATATTATGAACAACATGTACTACGCATAAATTGATATACGTATTTTAATGGTAACCCGAACCATAGGCATGGTTGATGGTGATGTTTGGTGATGAATCAGGACCATTAATGTCACAAGATAGTAACCGCCAAATCCATTCTGAACCACTTGATTTGGCTTATAGATTCAATGGCTTCATCGTAAGAATTTAACGTACTCAAAGCAAGCTGCGTGACATTTGCTAACGTACGAAAATGGACATATTGTGATATTCTTCCAACTTGGACACTATTGTAGATGAGATTTATACGGTCCTACATTCATGGGCCCAATACAGTGACCACAAAAAGCACTCTCTTTTCTTCTCAGTTACCAACTTCTTTTTAAGTCACACACAAGTAATTTCCTAACACCCATCAGAGCCTACAATTCTTAAGCTTCCTTAATCCTAAGAGATCCTTATTGATTAACCTTTAATTAACTTGTGTCATGGAGATGATGAACTCAAATCCTAGTGTTGTGTTTGAGGCAGAAAACGATGACGATGCTTTCTATGCTGAGATTAGGAGGCAGATTCTGCTGTTGACATCGGAAGACAACGATGATGCACTAGAAACCAGAGGCTTCAACCCCGTTAGTGTCACTAATGGTGGTTCAAAAAGGTCTAGTTATAGTTTTAAGGGTGCATCATCAGCACCTGCAAGCAATTTCTGTTCGTGGGAAACAGAGAGCTATGGTTCACCACCAGTTTGGCTAGTGAACTTGTGGAAGCCTGGGAAAGGTACTGGGTGTTCATTCCCAGGTCTCATGCAGGAGAAACCAAAGACCAGGTACGTATGGTACAAATTTGTTTTCTGTTTTCATTAGTTTAAAGACGATTGATTAAACTGTTTTAGGAAATTTTAATCTTTAATCATATGGTACCTTTCAATTTTGGCAGGAAGAATGAACAATGGAAGGAGAAGAAGCTATAGGCCCGTTGTGAATAAGGATTGAAAAATCTACACTTAAGTGTATGGTATTGTATCTTGCTCACAATACAGCCGACATGATTTATTTAGAGTAAAATAGGCAAAAGAAAATAGGGAAGAAAAGGCTGTGCTAAACTGCTAAATTTCTTTCTTTCATTCATCTGGTAACTTTTATTCAACTTTCGTGGTATATATGTACAGATCATACCGTTATTAGAATGGGGAACACAGAATACAATAAATTTGTGTAAATTGTTCACTACAGTTTTCTTTTCTATTAGATGACAAAATACCATTGAAGTGATGAGAGCCAAATTCAGTTTTTTTATTTTAAATTTTTTCAATATACTATCTGATAGTGAAAAAGGTGATTATCATATGCCCTTAGGCCTACGTAGTATGTACCATAGCTTTGATGCGTAACACTAGCACAATATCCGCTTGAATGTGATAACAATATACAGAACATTTCTCAATAGTTAGAAGCTTGTACAGATCGATCAAATCAAGATGCAGTTAAGCAAGGTTTCTTCAGAGTGTGGCCTATTAATAATAACCATAACCATAGCCATATTTATGCTTTAGAGGGAGGGTGGCAACAACCCATTACTGAGATCCTATTACTACAGATCTACCAATCAGATTTGGAAATCAACATTGGAGGTCATACACAGGGGTGAACTATGTATATCTAAGTCAGAGCCTACTCTTTTGGGCACGCTAACCATAATGAACTAAGTGCTCGTAGTCGTGAGTTGTAATCATTTATGACAAGGAGAGCACGAGCAGCCTGATGCGTGGTCAAAATTCGTTGCAACTGTTGCAGTGTTTGTTGCCTCAATAGGTCAGCCTGAGAAACAGAACAGATTCACACACACAACAAAATGCACAAACAATCTTTTAAGGTGTGTTTGGCAGTACTGAATTAAGGAGGAATGAAGATTAGTTAGTACTATAATGACTTATGTTAGAATGACTACGGAGAAGTTATGTTACCTGATGAAGGAAATTCTCAAGTGTGGCAAGCTTCCCCATTGCAATTGCCATTAGGCCCATGTACTGAGCAACATTTCCAGAGCCAGTGGGGCCTAGGGAGGTGGACGAAAGTGTCTCTAAAAGAGATTGTTGCAATGCTTCCATGCCTTGAGATAGAGCATCCTCAGCCTGCTGAGAAGAATGCTGCAGATTATAAATCCCCATCAACTGCTGATCTGTTAACGGCTCAAGGTGGTTTCTAACTATCTGAATATCAAAACAAAAAATGCAGACAAGAGTCAAATAAACAGAATGTACTTTCTGCTCCGAGGGAGCAAAAGTGAGCACTGAGATGGTCAATCACCTTGAGAAGTTCAGATGAACGGAATCCACCAAGCCACATGAAGCATCTTTCAGCAGGTGTCTTCCATGTCCCAGAGAGTATGTGAAATACATCGGCCTTTGCCCCTGTGCTCTTTAACCGAAATAGTTCGTCATAATGCGCCATGACACCATCAACAAGAAGATTCAGTTCGTTATCACCCATATGAGAGTTTACAGCTGATCTTAGGTCATTGATCAGACGTTGATGCTCATCAACCCAGTGAGCATAGTCCATGTCGAATGCTAGTGCACCTGGAGCTTCAAAAAACATCATCACAATTACGTCCGCTCTTTCTTAGATGTAAATTTTCAAATATATCACACTTCGCTTAAGGAAATTTGCCATGAAACATGAGGGCAAAGAATAGAAGGAATCTGTTTTCTTTGTCACTCCTATACTAGCCACTCCTAGCTACTAGCCACACAGAAGCCAACCATGTTAAACGCAATTATTTGTTTAAAGTTTTCTGCTACACAGGCCTAACAATTTTATTCAGTGCCACCGGACATGAACAAGATCTTTTACATGTGAACTTCCCTAGCATATTGCGCATGATAATAAAAAAGCAGCTAAAGTACAATACCAAGAAACTAAGGACCAAAAAAACAATTAAGTCAAATAACATTTAATTTGAGTACGCATTCACCTCTTCTGATAACAGAGATCCTAAAGAAATGCATGAAATGTTCTTTCATTAATTGATGCCATGAACACTAAAAGCGTGAGAAGTGCAAAAGGTGGATTCTTTATAATTAGTTAATTACCATTTCCAACAACCGGACGACCATGATCCCCTGCAGTTCCATTTGCAACAAATACACCCTAAAGGAAATAGCATCCCATGGAGAAAAATGGTAAGCAGAATGATAACAAAATCAAATTGAACACAGAATATATCTATTGGAAATCTTTAACTTCTTACACCTGCTGACGTGCTCGTTGAAGCTCTTGCTCTAATTGCACAAGCCTTACTCGACTGTTCTCCAATTGCTGCACATATGCCTATCAAAACCAAAACATACAAATGATTCGTACATAGCAAAGGTTAGGAACTTAACTAAACTTAGGATCAAATGAGCAATTTTGCATCACATTAGGAGCAAATTACCTTTTTCTTAATCGACTCTTCCTTGCAGCCTCCCGATTCTGAGCCAGCCTACGAAGAGTCTAGAAAAATGGTATCCACAGAAATATAGTATTAGACTATTAGTAATTTAGTACTAATGAAACTTAAAATTGAATTCGTAAGCATAAGCTGTTGAAGCAAGTGGTAGCAAACAAACAACCTTCTGGTCTTCAGCTTTAACCTTACTTTGATCCTTGGAGTCCACAACTGCAACTGCCCCATGCCCAACTCTATGGCACTATGACACGATTCAGAGACACTTATCAGAGGACACGTTAGACTCAAGCTCATACATTACAAAGCTAAATAAGCAGTTCTTCTATCCATGCCAACATTTTCCAATACCCTTTGAAGTATAGTTAGTTGCTATAGTACATTGATCACACGCATAACAGTATCAGTTCCGGTATTATACAGAAAGCTTTCAATGTCAATAAAAAACGCAAATTGATTATGATTAGGATTGACTTGTATGTGTGGATAACAGAGCATTTCTTGAGAAACAGAGAGACACACTTGGTTCTTATCATCGGTGTCGATATCTGTGGAAGCATCATCAGTCTGTTGGCTATTGTCAGCCATGGCTGATTCACCCCAATTCTCAATATGCGCGCTCCCGAGTGGCACGGTAGCCATAGTGTTCTCTTTCTGGAACATGTGATGCTGCCCTGTTTCAATGTACCCTGCCCCTGTTGAAGCAATATCTGCAGGCCCAGGTTCTATACAAACACCAGAAATTTTTATTCAGATACGGTACGCAAAACTTATCTACCTACAAGAGAGAGAGAGAGAGAGTATTCATACGGTGTTGAATGTCCCATACTGCAAGTCACTTGCAACAGCAGCTACATTGTTCGACTTTACACTAAACGCAGACTCTACAAATAATTAAAAATTTGTGATTATTTGCAGGGGATGAGCTACTTATTATTATATATTTATACAGAGGACAGAGAAAGAGAGTGACTTGAGCTTAAATCAACAGCATCGTGTTGTTGCAATACAGCAGTGGAGTGCTGAAGCTCCGCAAGGTCAGAGAAACGCGTTGGATTTCGGCTGGTTTCATCTCCCCTGTTTCAAACCAGTGAAAACAGGGAAACTCTGTTTTTCAGAACAGTTTCCACAAACTCTTAAAAAACGTAACTTTCTTCGTATGATGACAATAATTGAACAGGGTGAATGACCAAAGACAGAAAGAACTATACTAGTACAAGTATGAAATTTACCGAAGCAAGAAGGGGTAGTGGTAATAGAGTCTTGGGCTTGATTGAGTTGTCTTGAAGCTTTGCATCTCTTGTTTGAGCTAATAATAACTAAACACACAAAACTCTGTTCTCACTCTATCTCTGTCTCTCTACGAAAGCATCAACATGAGAAGTTTATATATCATAGAAAAAAGCAAGCAGTTTGAAGCATGGGAGAGAGGTTTGATGTACCTTTACGAAGAGGGTAGCGTATAAGTACAGGTCCTTTGTTTGTTTACTAAATATTTGAAGCAGAGGGGTGTCTTTATTATTATATTTTTTTGATAAAGAGGGGTGTCTTTATTATTGCTTTTTCTGATTTGGGATTTTAGTTTCCCAACAACTTCACACACTTCAATAACCATCTCAATCTTCACTCTTCCCTCCCATTTTATTCCTAGTCCTGCCTCATTGTTTTCCAAGTAATCACAGCAGATTAATTATAATAACAAAGGTGTTGGAAGCTTAGCCCAATCAATGAAAGTGGGATCATAATTTAGAAAAGGTTCATGTAAAGTTGATAACCATTACACTACTATTTTGTTGGTGAGTAATGATATAACCTCCAGCAAATCATATTATAAATTAATCTACACAATAAATAGTAAAAAAATTAAATGCAATTATGTTGAAATTTTAATGGGTGATTAATACTTACTTAATTTATTATTTATAAAATTTTATCGGAGGATTGAATAGGAGTAAATATCATTTCTCTTTGTTTTATTAGCATGTAGATTTAATTATTTACATATTTGAAGACAATTTGGAACCCTTTATTAGCACGAGCTTTTTTGTATTAAGTGTGTGCTAATTCATATGCCACAATTCCTGCACACCGTGTAGGCCCCTGGATGGTGATTTCGAGCCACACCTCAAGGCATAAAAAACGGAGTACTGAATGATTGATCCTTTGCATGCTTCCCTCTCCCTCTCTCTAGGGTTCTGTAGAACTGTGAGCTTTGAGGTTTTCTGAGTTCTACAATCTGCAAAGTCTGTGATACAGATGGATATATAGTAACAGTGATATTATTTGTTTAATGGTCTTATTATATCATTATTTTTATATAATTTTCTTTTACATAATAAATAAAAATATATTTTAATATAATAAAACTAAGATAATACTAAATAACTACTAGTGCTAATACTTGAGGGTTTTTTTTTATATAAGATTTGACAGTATATTTAAATCAATATGATATTTTAAAAAAAAAATACGCAATATGATTTTTTTCAGGATAGAATCCGTTAAAGGTGGATTCAAAGAAAATCAATCACATTAGATTCAAAATTAACACAAAATCTCTTAAAGCGGATTCAGATCAATCAAATCATATTCAAAATTAATATATAATCCACCAAAGGCGGATTAGAATTTGACTGCAGATTTAGAATCTTCCTGTAAAGTAAAAATAACACAGAATTATAGGGATAGATTCTATAAACGTCATATACAAGTAAATTTATCGTTCTCATATAGTATAAATCACCTACCAAAACACCATATACAAATTATTTTTCCAATACCTGATCTTCACAATTAATTATGATTTATGGCTTGATAAATTTTAAAATGATTTAACAATAAAGATTATATTTATATCACTTTATTTCAACAATAAAAAGAAATTATATTTATATAAAATGTTTTTTTTATCACTCCAGCAATTATTGTGCTGCGTGTCACGTAGAGGAAGGGGTATAGCATATGACAAAAAGTGTATGCTGACACTGATTGGATCGTGATGAGATTAAGACCATTAGAAGATAAAACATAGATATTCGCATGTTTGGATTATATTGTTCGTCTTTCAAATTCCAGGTTTCATGTAAAATAGTTTTAGCTATAAATAATATATTTAATAAAATTATAATCAAGTTGTGTTTGAAATTTGTACTCATCCAGAGTATTAAATTATGATTTGAGCAGAAGTTTAAAAGAAAAAATCACATATTCATTAAATTCAATAAATAAATTATCACACAAACATACTGAAATTCTAGTGTTCTTACTTTCTGTGCCTGTAATTAAGTTTTGTTGAATCATGAATAGTTAAGATATATTAGTTGAATAAAAGATTATAAATAATATCATCAGTATATATATGTATTAAAATTTTATTAAGGGGATCGAGATTGGGGACAGAAGAATTGCTTCCCAAATTTTCTACCTTATTGCTGCCATTGTCATTTATGATTGCATACTGTGTGAAGTAACATTAAATTTTAATTATTTTTATTTTTAATGGGTTGTAAGAATAAACAGAGGGAGGGAGCTAGATAGGTAGAGATAATCAAAGCAAAAAAACTTTGCTTGAAAGGAACCACTAGGTCTAGGCCACAGCTTTGGGTGAAATGAAATCAGAAGTGCAGTGCAGAGTAGTGCGGTGTTTTGGGGAGGTCTTTTATTAAGCCTTGCAGCGTGTGTCAGACGAGAGTATGTGTATTTTACGCTAATGTTAGCAACAAGCTTGGAACTGCAGACAGAGAGTGAGAGCAAATGCAATGCCTCAGATCGGAAAGCGTTTGCTGCATCTTATACGGCATTTGTACACTTGATGACGCATCTCCTCTAGTTTTGTGCTAATAATAATAATGTAATGTATTGTATTGTATTGTGTTGTGCTGGTTCTTTGTCCATTGGGGTGTTACTCCATCGTTTGTTTTTGGCACTGCTGCATCTGCATGGTTCATCAAGCATTCGCATTTCCCGGCCCAGCAGCACCGTACCACTCCTCCTTAGGTCACGTGAAGGTTATAACTTGATGAATTATCCTTTCTGATCAACAAAAGACTATTTAAGAAATTAAATAAAAACTGCTATGAAAAAGTAGGTAATTAAAGTCACTGGTATTGCATGAAAGAAAATAGAAAACTGATCTCACTTTAACAAGTAAAATTATCAAAGAATTTTATTTTTGGATTAATAAAATTAAAAATAAAAATTTTTTCAGTTTATTAACCTAAAGATGAAACTCTTCATTTTATTCTTTAAAGATCCAAATCTATAAAAAAAAAACTAGGTATATTACTATCAAGAGAAAAATTTAAATTATTTTACCTCAGTAGTGGTTTAAAGATTGGTTTTAGAATATTGGTCAACAGTAAGTCCCTAAAAACAAACACAGGAAGCAAAAGCTTTGTAATGTATAATGGGGATAAATATTTTTAATCCAGTAATTTCATACGCTTTTATTCCTCTAAGGATCGAGTACGAATACTTTTAAAAGATCCTTATATTTTTATCTGATATGAATTTGTATTAGATATATATCCGCTTTAGATATCTGCAGTGGATATCCTATATCTATCCTATGACGAACTTTTCTAGATATTTGTACTTATATATTTTTGGACTTCTATTTTTATACTAATATAAATAGAACCATAATCAAGTGAATGATGTTATTTTATTACATTTATGATAATACTATTAAATTAAAAATATCATTTTATTATAAAAATTATATATTTTTATATAATATATCATAATCTATCCTGTTTTATGATTTTTAAAATGTATTATCTTCATATTCAGAAGATTTGTATCAATGTTCCGTCTTATACTTACACTATGCTTCTTCTTCTTATATTATTATTTAGTGGATGGGGCTAACATAGAAATAAAGTCATAATAGTTGGGGATTTGGGGGGGAGTGATTGAAGACTGGAATCGTATCAATCTTATCATCTGTGCAATAAGACACAGAACTTTGCAGCTGCAGCCTGCAGGGGCAACAGTAGGATATCAGAGCTTGGGAAAAAGCCAAAAAACCAATTTTTATGGTAAAAAGTAAAATAGACCAGATATGGAAAATGGAATCATTTTTATCAACAAGCACGTCAAAGAACCTTCCAAGTTGTAAAACAAAATCCGCATACTGCAAAAGGGGATCCGTTAGCTGCTTAACGTCCATTGGTTCATTATGATAACTCATAGCAATAAGAAATCACTTTATTTTCACCTTAAACCAGAGTCTCTATTAAGTAACTAATCACTGGTTCACCGTGTATTAGTGATTAAGTTATATATAACGGCACTAGCATTTCTCACTGTTTTGCTTTTATTCCTTCTGAAGACGTGGAATCTTTGTCACCGTGTGGCCTTTACCTTTCTTTTTTCATTATTTGTTTTTGTTTTTTAACTTTTGAAAGAGCCTGTTGAACTTGGCGGTAATTCGGGTGTAAAGACAAAATTCTCGAAAACTTGTCATAAACTAAAAATATATTATTACCATTAAACAATAGACCTTTTAAATAATTAAAGTGTCAATTTAATGTTGTTTTAAATAAATTATGTATTGCAAAATTCTCCTGAATATAACTGTAATCATAATCACATATTTTCTATGTGCTTATGCATACTAACATCGTTCAGCAGAATTTAATTTTAATGTCCGTTTTTTTTTGGTACTTTAATATCTGTATTAACAGCTGAGTTTAATTTTAATGTCTGTATGTTTTTGGTACTTTAATGTCTGTATGAATATAAATTTTGTTTATATATGGGGAAAAAAACTCCACTTTTTCTCCTTAACAAGAGATCATGCGTAATCTAATTTTTTTATTTTATAAATATATGAAATCCCTCAAACTTTTTAATTTATACATTTCAATCCTTCTATTATATCTCTATTTATTATTAACTAAAATATTACACATTCAAAAAAAATTAAGAAATAAAATCACATTTATTTTTTGTTTAAAATTTGGGATTTCTATATAATTCCATAATTTGTATATGCTTAAAATTTGTTAATAATGAAATTGAAATTTTGAGCCCATCTCCACAAAAAAACAATATTTTTATTTATTTATTTATTATTTTGCCTTACAATTTACTGTTCATCTATTCCCATCAAGGTTTATATCTCTTACAATAGTCACTGCATGCCATAATTTTCAAACTTAAACAATATCAACTTGATCAAGATTCCATACTTATTAAAATTGATGAATTATTGATAGAACCAGTTAAACCAAATTTATACAAAAAATATATTAAAATTTATAAAATTTAAATAAAATATAATAAAATAATAACTAATTAACAATTTGACACTCTTTATAGGGTTCCAATATAAAAACATAAATAAATAACGTAAATTCTAAATATTATTCACATTTCACAATCACGATCACAATTGATAAATTCAAAATATAATTATACAAGTAAGTTCATAAAGTTTTACATCACAAACTCACAAGTTATGACAATACAAAAAAATTAATATATTTTTCTATAAGTTAGATTAGAATTTCTTTTAAGGTTTTAAAAAAAGACATCATTTAACCAAAAAAGAGCAAAACAAAAAATCGATCTAATCCGGTTCGATTCAACTATTCAAGTCACTAGTTTTGATGCAAACCCGATCAAATCGATGCGGAACTAATCCAAAGTGACTCGAGTCAGTTTTTAATACTTTGCTGCATACCATTATATATTTTTAGTTCCCCTTTGTATAAAAAGGGCAAAGAGGCAACCATGGACTCTCCACATCCAACATGGCTAACTACACCACGACAAATTTTCTCCTATTTCTTTCTATTAATTCAACTCGAAATATGAAAGTTACCTTCCATCAGAAACCGCAAAATGAAAGGGAAAATAAAACATGCTAAATATGATTTACATGAAACGTATAAAATAAAATAGACTATTGTTGAAGTAGTACAAGAGAATGTGAATGGCGGTCCACCCCCACCTTAAATAGAAGCGTTTTCTCGTATACGGTCATCGAGACGAGCATGGCTTAAAACTTCCCTTGCTCGAGCACTCCTATGTTGTAGCCGCTGGTGTAGTGTCTCGGACATCTGGTTGAAAAATTCAGTGTCCCATCTTTGGATCAATAAGGGGTCTTGGCGTAGCATATATATATCGATGTAACGGCACTTTCCACCACAACCATTGCCAATCCAACCTGAAACCTCACATGCAATATAGATGTTATACACACAAATCACATGTTCAACCATATACAGCTTGACTGATTTCATAGTCTAAGGTTATAGCTAAGAAAATAAATAAATGAATATTATGCAAGGGATGCCATCGTTAAGCTTTTGTCGTATGTGCCTACATTAAAAAATTACATATTCAACAAATGTACAATCTGAATATTTTTCATGGTCAACATAAGAATTTTTAAGTTCATGTTGCAGCCGAACCCCCAAAAATAAACTTGAAACAGGAGAATTTGTGAACCTTACCAATACCATTCCCATCAGCATGGAGGTGGACCCAATCATCATAACTCGGTCACTCCATTTAATCCAAGCCCAGACACCGGAGCAAGTTCCGGTTATGAGCCCACCGAAAACAGTGCCCATTAGCAGGACAGCACCTGAACAATCATAGGCCACAAGTGCTTCAACTCCAGTTGACTGGAACAACTCCCACGCATCTCTAGCCGAACGGTTAAAGCTTTTACCATACACTGCAATCTGTAAGGTGTCGACCATGAACAATGCTAGCATAAGTTTTTTAAGAAATAATACGATGACCAAACTTCTACACAAGTTGCCTTTGTGGTTATATATATCAATTATCATAGAAAAATGGACAACTGTTTCTACTGATCAAAAAAGCTTTTTCACCATTTTCACCATTCTCACCATTCAGAAAATGAAACAGACATGTCTTCTGCTCCAATGCAAGAGCGGAGAAGTTTTCCATCATCTTAAATTTTTCTCAATTAAAATTCTAATAGTTATTCTGTTCATTTAGCTTTAACTTTTATAAGATACTACTGCTGGAAAGAATTTGATTAATTTGATCATCAACGTTTAACCATTCTATATCCGTTAACAACTTGACTCAGCTGGAAAATCGTATTAAAATGTGACTTTGCACAACAATACGCAGATTAAAATAAGACAACTCTGGTAGTGGCATTTGCTTCATTAGGAAGCAATCGAAGCAGGGTCTGATTTTCAGTTAATCTCAGTAATATGACTAACTTATCTTTCCATTGAGATATATAGGCAGCCACATTCCTCATATCAAATATTTTCAAAATGTTAGAGGAAGTCCACAATCTCATATTTGATTGTCATGATGCAGTTTCTATCGTATGGAGGACTGGTTAACGGCATGGACACAGAAGTCTACCTGAACATAAGCATACTTGTTAAAAAAACGGACAAGAGTCTCCACTAGGTGGAAAAGGAAATCTACACAGCAAAGCAAACACTCATTGTTGCCAATCTTTGACCTAAATCCCCGTATCTGAAACAAATATCAAAATGTTGATCAAGAAAAAGGTCAAAAAGGCAAGCCTCCATAAATGAAAGAAATGATTCAATGAACTTCAAATCGGTCACAAAAAGGCAAGTGGTTACCTTCCACCGCAATGTCCTAATAGCAGCAGTGAATAATGAGCCATAACAAATGCTGCCGAAAGATGTTGTTAAAGCATACTGTAAAGATTTTGTTAAGGAGTCGGCAGGAATTGATGCTGCCTCTCTACCACCATGGAAAAGAACAAGAAACACCATCCCAGACACTACAACATGTACAGTATTACAGAGCACTGCACCTGTCCAAAATAAGCTCACAGAGAGAACCTGCATGCATGAATGGCAGTATCAGAGTAATCAGATGAGGAAAGCTTAAGTAATCTGCTGCCATAACCAGTCCCAACAAGAACAGATAGAATGAAGAGCAAAACTTGCCCGCTCACCACAAGAAGCCACCAGCGTCCACCATCACCAATACTAGAAGCCACAACACCAGCTGCTCCAAATGTCCATAAGGCCATCCATAAAAGCACGACAAACATAAATGCATATGCCACTCTCATAACCTCAGGAAGATTCCATACCATCTTCACAGCTTTTTGCAAAACCAACATTGTGAATGGAAGTCTGGAGAACAAAACGAGTCACAGAAATTCTTAATAGGCTCAATTAATTATACTGAAAGCAAAAAAGAATGGGAAGAAGACACTAGTAAAAAAATCTACAGTGATAACACTTAGCTACCAAAAATTAGAAACTTGCAATTTTAAACCATGAATGCATGAAAGTATGCAAACTAATATAAAAGATTTTGAAAAAAATGCACATATGCAAGGCAACCAACTGTTTATTGGCAATTCTAGGGAAGGGAGACAGTTGAAAATTTGAAATTCTAGGGATTGGATGGTAAAGGGAAAAGAAAGAATATATTTGTACAAGGATTTCGGACAAATGTGATATCGTCTTACAAAAATATATGCGCTTTGACTTCGATGCAGAATATATATTCAACCACTTCACCTAATGATGCAATGAAGAAAACTTAACCTGTATTGCCGGCTGCACCATTGACTTCAAGATAAACATTTTGATAAACCAACATACTCAGAACAACTAGCTATACGAATTCCATGTGCTGAGACAAGAAAATTATTTATTGTGATACAAAACACACACCAAACACTCTTATTGACATGAAATATGTAAAGGATAACAATTTCATGGCAATACCTGTACAACCGATAGAACATACAAGAACTGAAGAGCAGCTCCAATAGCAAAAGCAACCCCCAGAAGAACTGCTCAGCCCAGAAACACAGAACACTGACCACAGCAAGATAAGTGGTGAGGATGTGAACAGACACCTTCATCATCTGAGTGGCCCTTGAACCCAACAACAACAACCAAGTCCATCCAAGGACAGTCCCAACACCACCGGCAGCAGCATAGAGCGGCCAGTAAGTCTCAGTCAACCCAGAAGAATTCTCCGAAAACCGGGAAGTGTACTTATCAATGTTGAGCCTATTCTCTTCCTCGAACCTATTGAGGCCCAGAACCCCAAGAAGGAATCCAAGGCCAACCAAATGGATCAGAAACACCCCTAACCAGAAAACATCGTGCCACCGCCGCCGGGATTGTTCCAGGCTGGCAGCTTCGCTGCCTTCGCCACTTCTCCTACTTCTGGCCGCATTCTATCAAAACAAAAGCAACTGAATTTCAAATGCTCTCAATTCATTCCTCACTCTTAAACCCAATTGAGTGAATATAGAGAATTTTGGTACTACAGGGTAACTGGGGTTCCCCAAGTACATCAAAATCATTACTAAAAAAAGAAAAAAAAAAAAAACAGCATACGGAAGTATCTGGGTGTAACCAGATATGCAGAACCAGTCAAAATTTGAGAACAAAAAAAGGAAAGTGATTTTTTTCCTCCTTTTTTGCCACAATAGAGAGTAATTACTAATTGGGTACCTGGATAGAAGAACAAAATCAATCAAAATGATGAACCCAAAAAGGGAAAAAAAAATTAGGCAATAGAGGAAAATGATTGGGGTGCCCAGATAGTAAAAATTAGTTCTTTCGAGAGAGAGAGTGATATGACATGGGATACCTGATCAGCGGTGGCTATGGAGGCAAATTCGGAGGAGGAAGAGGAAGAGAAGGAGCGAGAATCCATTATCAGAGGGGCCAATGGAGAAACATTGCAGTGTGTAGAAATAGAGGAATTTGGTAAACGGAGGGGAAAACGTGAGCACCAAGGCGAGAAACTTTCTGAGAAGAAGAATAACAATACAAGGTCAATGGGGTGGGAAGAATTTAGTTTCTAGGGTTTTGAACGATTGTGAGAGTATTAATAATAATAATAAATACAGTAACAGTTTGAAGAAAGACGATAGAATTGTGGAGAGATAGTGAAAGAATAGAGAATGAAACTGAAAGCTAACGGCTAACACAGGAGAGAGGGGACACGAACAGTAGTTTTGTTTTGTTGGTTTGGAAGCAGCGCAAGTGCTGAGAAAAGAGATTGGCCTAGTTGTAAATACTAGTATTGTGAGAGAGAGAGAGAGAGAGAGAGAAACAGTCATTTTCTGTGGGCTTTTGGAGCCAATTAGCCACGCGCCATAACTGCGATGTTACTTTACTGTCATGTTTTAATGTTAATGCCTTCTCTGATTGTCAAAACTCAAAACTAACCTAACCACGGTATTCTTACACCTGGCCTCATTTTATATATAGTCCCGGTCATAGAAGTTGAGGAGCTTTTCTTTCCAAACGTTCTTACCTTAGGATATTTTCTAGTGTGATATGAATCGGGGTTAAATTAAACTTACTAATCTTTTGAACGCATAATCAATACTACGAATGAAATACATAATTAAAGAAATAGAATATGGCCATTGTTACTCCCATGTATTTAATGTCACTTCCTATTAATTGCACATTTTTATACTATTCTTCAAATACCCCAAACCATTTTAATAGTTTATTTTTTTATTTATTTTATTCTCCCAACTAAATTAAGAAGCCCTACGTACAACCAAAAAACAAAAAAATTAAGCAACTTGATAAGATGCACTATGAATATGCCCCCACTGTACAGTGATATAACTTGCAAATATACTAGTGTAATGAAACAAAATTAAATAACTTACAAATTTAATAACATTTTTTCAAGTCATACTAATGCAAAAAAAAGCCTAAAATAAATCTTGCAATATTGCAATTCCAGAAAATAAAAATCATCAAAAGTCTTCATGTGATATGTGTCCCTGCAATACCAAAAAATATAAAAAAATATAGTGAGAAACTTGATTACATTAATTAGAAGACATAATAAATAATGTCATATATATTTACCTTAATAAACCAATTTTCAAAACATTGACGTAAAAAGTATATAAGCCCATCATTCCTAATCAATCACGCTGCAAACAGTTAAATAGAAAATTATAGTGACAATTATTAAATCTTATCAAAATAAATTAAAATATCAAATAAAATAAATAAAACACATAGGTTACAAAGATGATGTGTGATGCTCTTTTTAAGAGTAATTTCATAGATAACTTTAACACTTAATTTCATTTATGCTATCATTTTTAATACTCTTAGTTATCATTTTTTCTCGTCAAGTTACTTAATTTTTTTTTTTTGTACGTAAGATTTCTTAATTTAGTTGAGAGAATAAAATAAATAAAAAAGTCAAACTGTTAAAAAGACTTGGGAGCATTTGAGGAATAGTATAAAAATATATAATTAATAGAGAGTGACATTAGACACATTTGAGTGACTACTCCCTGAAACCTATTAAGATTAGGTTGAGAGGTTTAAATAATTTGCATCAAATTATATATTTAACTCTAATAGTAAATAAATAAAATATAGATAACTTTGATTCCTTAAAAAACCTTTTTATATTAATTTTTTGGGTCAAGCTCATCAATTCATTAGCTCTTATAACTCGCAAGAATTTGATTGATTGGGTTCAATTTATAGAGTCCTAAGATATCTTTTTTTGAGCTTATGGCTTAGGATATTTCCTTTAAGACATCTGGTTAAAAGTCAAAATGCTTGTTATTTCAAGTAACCCCGTGTTGATTTCTTTCTATAATAATTAATGACTTATAGGTCTCATAAAGATTGCTCATTTTGGTTTCAATCGCTCTAAAAATTTTCTTTGATTTTGGTCTCTGATTTTTTAATTATGTTTTTTTTTTGGCGCATAATTAATGTTAAGTGGCGGTATAAATAAGAACTAAAAGAATATTTTTAAAATATTTATAAAAGTTTGATTTTTATACAAATTATTTTATACTATTATTTAATTAAATTTTTTTATTTGTATTATATTTTAAATATTGAATGTGAAAAGTCAATCGCCTTCGTTAGTGTTACAATACATGAATAAATGACAGTTAATACATAGAAATTACAGCCTATTTATAAAAATAAAAATAATATTTTCAATAGTTGTCACAATTAAACGCATATTCTAGCATATTTACAAGAATCAAAATTTAAATAATAGGGAAAAATAAGGAATTAAAATTAAGACAAAAGTTTTAAAAGAATCAAGGCAAAACGAATTATATTTATAAAAATTAAAGGCATTTCTAAGCCTTAATTAATTTATCATTTACACTTTGATGACGTGCTTCTTTTTTATAATGGGAAAAAAGTCTCAAGTTCGAGGTGTTATGGATATTATGCATAAATTTTGTATTATGTCGAGATTAAAAATAAACTTTGATAAATTGAGAGCTATGGCCTCACCTAATGCCCAACAGGAGGAAAGATGTTTTGTCAGCTCAATATGAGGGATTTTATGAGTTTTTTACTGGGTAACAGGGCGGCGATTTCATCCTGTTGCTTGGGAAGTTTTAACACGGCAAAAGAGTTGTGGGGTTCTTGGAATTAGAGGAGCTCGTGATATGAATACGGCCTTACTTGGAAAGTTGATGTGGCTCATTGAAAATAATTCACCAAAGATTTAGGTTCAAGTCATACGAGCAAAATATCTCAATGGCTCGGTCTTTCACTCCACACCATCAAGGGCGTGTTCCTATATATATAAGGGGATTGACAAAACTCCGGTGAAGCTAAATAATGGATTTTATTTATGTTTTAGTTCAAGGAGTGCCTCCTTATGGTATGATAGTTGGTGGGATGGGGAACAAGTGACTACTATGGTAGATTTCGTTCATATTTCGAATTTGAAGCAGGTACTGTGATCTTTGGTGGAATAGCCAATGACACTTTAATATCTTGAATACTCCTTTACCTAAAGAAATTCGTTGCTTTCTTGAGGATCGTTCTTTACCACGGTGAGGTAAGTGTGATGCGACATGATGTTGACTTGGAGGAAAGCAATAAATATTCTCCTGCAAGTGGTTATCAATGGTTACTAGATTGTGCTTTGAAGAGGTTGGAGGGTCTTGGATATGGATTTGGAAACTGTTGGTTCTTGAGAAGTTCAAGTTTTTGATTTGGCAGATATATCACTCTACTCTCCCTCCTGCCAAATTTAGGTTTAATAGGTAAATTGCCCCTTCACGTTTGTGTCAAATGTGGTCTTGGGGAGGAAGATCTTCTGCATTGCCTCTGTGATTGTTGTCACTTCGGCTCTTTGGCTTGACTGGGTTTTGGCTAGGATTTACAATTCTTCACCCTTCCTTTGCTTGATTGGGTAAATGCGTATTTGAGATTTTCCTTTAATCTGTCATTTGCAGTAGTTATGGTGGGTTTGGTGTTGGCATAATAAACAAAATATTAAGCCGTCCTTGTGGAAGATGGATAAGGTGTTAGCCTTGTTACTTGTAGACATCTATTCTATCGAATACACTTGTCTTCTAATCAACATCGCTCTATGGTTCCGTGTGTGGTACGCTGGGTTAAAGGAAAAGGAGGAAGTTAAATTGAATACTGATGGTAAGCTTCGGGTTCCTGATGCGATGCATGGGATTAGTGGGTTTGAGAGACTCAAATGAGACGTGGATTGAGGGATCTTCTGGGTTTCTTGGCATCATTCTGTTTTATTTGCTAAGCTCATAACGTTCAAGTTGGCCAGGAGTGTGAAAAAGGCTATCATTTAGTGTATGTGAAAGTAACTACTACAATCCGTCACTTTATTTACATTCAACTCTTGACCAGCACCATAATTGTCCTGCTCTTCTCTAATATCTCACCATTTTGAAAAGAGACTAGGTTTTACGTTTGTCTAATGGGGTACGCGAGATTAATTTCTATTGATGAATGACTAAGTTGGGTAGGACCAATAATAATACTATTAATTTTGGTAAACTCCCCTTTCACTTATTGTCTCACCTTCGTGAGGATATATTAGGAATAGGTATTTGCGTGGTTAGTGTTCGCTGTTTGTTTTCATCTGTAACCGAAAAAAATAAAATAAAATTATCAGTTATTCAAACGTACGTAGCGTAGGTTGCATGTCGCTGGCAATAATTGAAGATGTAGTTTGGTTCTGCGTGCGGTGATAATGAAGTTATTGACCCCATAATCAATAGGATTATCGAGGTGTTGTCTTGTCTGTGTTGCCAAAACTGGAAGTATTTTATTCAACAGAATAGAAGAATATTTTCCTTGTGACAAATTATTTTGATTCTATAAATAATTTCAATGAATTTTCATATTCTTTGTTGGATGCTTTTACCAAAAGCCCTACCGCAAAGTTATGTACTTATCTCTGAGGTGTATTACTCAGATCACGAAGACAATGATTTGTTGCTTTGATGGTGAAAATAATCTAACGTTTTAAAAGTTGGAGCGAATAATAAGATATACAAGAGTCTTGATGTATTCTATTAGCAATTAACTTCAAAAAATTAATTCAAAATTACACTTACAATAATATAAGTTGTAATTTATATAATATTAAAACACTATTTAATATACGTAGAAATAAAATTTAAAAATAAAAAAAATGGCGTTAATTAGGAGAACTCAATAATTTTCTATAGATAAATTTTCTTCGTTTTAGTATAATCCGTGTGAAAGGTTTTTTTATTTTAATATTAATATTTTTATGAGTTTAATTTTGATTAAAATGTAAAACTTTTACATAGTCATCCACTATAATTTCGTATCAGTATACTCATACACTATTACTTAAAAAGTCATTAATATAAGAATACTTGATTAAATAACAATATAAAAATTAAAAAAGCCAGTATATTTAAATTAAATTTTTATTTTTTTCCATCAATTTTGCTTCATGTTAGGGTGTGTTTGATGGAGGGAAAAATGGGGATAAATTTTCATAAATTAATGATAGCTTTATGTGTAATTCGGGTATAGCACTTTAACTTGTATGCAAAGAATATCAATTTTTATTTATTTTTCTTTTATCACAACAGAGAATCCATTTCTCATTAGTTTACAAAAAATATTTTATAAGAAATATTTTTATTGCCACGTGAAGATTACATCAATTTCTTTTTTTGGCAGTAAATATTAGATTTTCAATAATATAATATTTGATGGAAGTCATAGCTTTCTTTTTTGGAAAAAAAAAAAAAGTCTGGAAACGGATTTGACTTATTTATTTGATGTACTCATTGGAGCTAGTAATCAATTTCGCATATAAAATAAAGAAACACTGCACGTGAGCGACAATGAACTATGCAATGTTCTTACAACACACGGTAGCAATTCTCTTAATTTGTGGAATGCAAAGTAATGCTGCTCACACAATTACATCATACAATTAGCTGGTTGCAACTATAGAAGATGTTCACATGACTAAAACATTTAATTATCAGGTGGCTTGAAAAGTTGCCACTGGAGGATGAGATAACATTTGTGACATGATTTATAGCGTGAAGTTCCCTTTAGGACCGGCATTTGCATTAATTACTTATCTCCATATAATAATTTCTTCACGGCCCATTCTTTCAAAGCACAGAACTTGTCTTGCTCCTTCTCTGCTCGTCTCCATCACACACTGTTATCTCATTATTAAAAAGGATTGTTGAGTGTTAGGGTTTGTATTCTTCTTTGCTACGGTAACAGAAATTTCTTAGAATTTTCACTAATCGTGCACCCAGGTTTATTTTAACCAAATCTTACAAAATGTAATATAGTTATTAACTTTATAATATAATAATTATAATGATAACATAGCTTAACAACTTAGCAGGCGAAATCAGAGGCCAATAATTGTTTATTTGATTTTGTTTGTGATTATGCCTGCGATTTTAACTACTGCGATTCTGGAAAAGTTGCAAGATTAAATTTCTTTCGATAGTGGCTTATTTATATAATGACTTTTTATATAATCGATTATGTGAGAATCAATTTATGTTTAGATCTTTTAGCTAAAAACTGGTTTTAAAATAATATGTTTTGTTTGTTGGATGATATGAAAAATATTTTGTCAGGTAGATCAGTTAAAATGGCGTGAAATGATTACTTAGCTTTTATTACATAATATTTGATACTTTGAGTTAATTTGGTAAAATATCAGAATTCTAAAATAATTAATTTCTGCTTATAATTAAAAGTTTCAAAAAGTCTACCAAACATACTTGATTTTTCAGAAACAGCTTGTTTTTTAAAAAAAAAAAAAAACTTAGGGCAAACAAACCTAAAAAATAAAAAAGAATTACTTAACAGAGATAAAGTTGCCCATCTAGATCTTCAACCGAACTTGGAGATAAAATTTAGAACTTTTCTATTAGAACGTTGAGGTTGGAAAAAGACTCGTGCCAATAAAATAACAGAGATGTCTTCGAACTCATTGAATGATTATAAAAATACCTGTAAATCAGTCATTAATAGAAAAAGAATTAGAAATCAAATTTAAGATATGAGAATATATATAGATGAACCGACACCAGGTCAACCAACCATATTCACATATTCTAGAACTTTACAACTATATGAGAGAGTTGAGAAGGGAAAGACAATGTGGGCTCATTGAATTGAAAGATGCCTCTGTGTAGAAGAAGCATCAGCCAGCCAGTTCCACGTGAATATCCACCAAAAACACAAGGGAAGTTTTACTGCATGTCCAAAATGGGTTTTATGGTGCACTTCTTTAAATTTTTTATTTATTATGAATTTTTTATTATTAGTTATTAGATTAAATTATCTAATAAAAATAATAATTATTCAACAACTAATAATAAGAGGTTTCTAGTGAACCCAAAAACTTAAAGTACACTTATAATTATTTCGTCATCAAGCCAAGGATGTGGGGCTGTTTTCTATTCAAGAGATTTGAGATTTGGATTTGAGTATCCAATGATACTTATCTTCTTCCGATCACAGTTGGCAAAAGATGGCAAACGCTGATACAATACAATAGTACAATAAACAAACAAGTGACTTCACTTGTATTATATCAAGGTTTCGATTTAAATCTCAATTTTTTTTTCAGTTATGTCCCTAATGTTTTCGGAATATTTTAATCCTGTTGTTTTAATAGACAACATCCAAATTATAAATGGAAAAAATTAATCTAGAGGTCAAATTATGGTATTAGAAAACAACAAACAAAATATAAAATGTCATATTAGTATCTTACAATATTAAAGATCACAATAAAACATAAAATGTTGAGTTTACGTTCATCATTTGAGTGATATTTACATTTTGAGATTGTTAGGAACGTAAATAGAAAAAAAAAGACTAAATCAAAGCTTGATAAAATATAAGAAGACATAAATGAAATTTTATCCTAAATAAAATTTATGGAGGAAAAATCTGGTGTGGAACACGGGCAGTGTCCGTGTATGCCGTTACATGAAAGCCCATTTGATTGGTTGGTTTGCTATCTGAGAGCCCATGGGCCATGCAGAAATGTATTTATACTCATTACGTGTGAAATATTGTGTTGATATACTTCTTCTCTATTGGATAGGATATGGATATAACTTAGTTTGAGAGTTATATCTAATCAAATAATAAATAAAATATATTGGTGATATTCCATTAAATGTGAGTATAAATAATATCCTACTCTTAGATTATGTGTATGAAATTTTTATTTTTGTGGTCAGGTGTGTATGAAATATTTAATTTAATTCGTTTCAAAAGGTATTAAGTGATGTGTGGGCTTTGTAACACCATATGCAACCACACCACCCTCTTTAACGACTATTCGTGGATTGAACCCAAAAACGAGAAAAAAAAAGAAAGAAAAAGAGCAAACAACTATTCGGGTGCGTGTAACGTGGTTGCTAATGCTATTTATTGTACACTGCCATTTCATCGGTAAAACAGTTTTGGTTTGGTGCCATTTTAAAAAAGATTAAGGGCATCTTTGATTTTAGTTTTCAATTTTAAGTTTTTATTTTTTATTTTTTAAAATTTTATGAAGAAAATATTTAAAATTTTAAAAATTGTAAAATTTTCAGTTTTTCTTAACATATTTCTAAAACTGAAAAACTGAAAATGAAAATTAAAACTGAAACTTGAAACAAAATAAGTCCTAAGCGCGTGTTTGATTTGAATTTTCAATTTTTTAGTTTTTTAGATTTTGTAAAAGAAAAATCCTAAAAATTCTAAAATCTGCTGTTAGTTTAGTTTTCTATTTTTAGATTTTCAGTTTCTAAATTTTGTAAAGGAAATATTGAAAATTCTAAAAACTACAAATTTCATTTTTAAAATTTTCAATATTTTCTTCACAAAATCTAAAACTGAAAAACTAAAAAGAAAACTGAAAATCAAAAATTCAAAACCAGACAAATCTTACAAATTTCAGGTTTTATTTTCATTTTTAATATTTTTTTTACAAAATTTTAAAAATTAAAAAACTGAAAATAAAAATAAAAAATTGGAACTAAACATCCCATTCAAGTAGATCTCTTCTCTTGTCTTATAGAGAGTAATACACTAGTCATTAAAATATTCTACACCACATATAAATTAAACATGTATCATTATTCATTTCCCGGAAGCCTCAGTTATCGGGATCAAAATGGCATCAACTTTAAAATGAAATTAGTCGAGAGAATGTGTAAATGAGTATTCATCTTTAATCTATTTTATATCGTTATTTTAACATATTAAATAATTTAAAAATGAATGCATTGCTATTGTTTGCACTGATTTTACAAACAGATTCCTCAAGACTGAAAAAAAAAAAAGTACCTTGTCCATTAACAATAATATGATCCATATTCCATAACACGTTAAGAAAGGGCCAACGTTGTTGTCCTGTCCATGAACATAAGGATGAAAGAGAGGGCTTAGGGCCTGCATTGATATTGATATCCCAAAACAAACAACCACTCCATTTACTTCCGCCATCTCATGCCATAATCGAGACCCATTCAGCTGGTCCTACCACAAATACTACAACCTTGTCCGAATGGTCCCTTACATACAAACAATTATTAATTAATTCATTAATTATTAATAATCACCCTACTGCTAAACGGGTAGCAAAACCAAAAACAGAAGGCAATAACAACAGGATTAAAATCAGAAATAAATAAACAAAACTTTTAATAATAGAAACGTCCTCCACTGTTTAGCAACTATTGGCAGCGAACCCAAAGAGCGAGTTAGCGAGGTCGAAACTGACACGTGTCCCCTGCTGCTGAACGTTCCCAATAATCGACAGCGCCGAGTTCGTGGGAGCGAACGCAAAGCAGAAAGTCCCCACCGAGTCCACCGGTATCAGGTAATTTTTCGCGGGCAAAGCTAACACCTTCCCTTCGGGAAAGTGAAACGACACCGTAGGCACCTCAACGCTCGTCCTCGACGACAAGTCGTAGCACGTGTCAAACAACGACACCCCGTTCGCCGCCGGCAAATCCCTCGTCCTACTCACAAACACATCCCTCAGAACATCATAAACATCGCTCCGCAACCGCGTCACCGCCGTGCCGGAATCCACAATGATCCCTCCGCTGCCGGTTGCTGGATCCAGCTGAAAACTCGACGGCGGAATCGGGAGCAACTCGCCTCCGACACTGATCCCTTCAAGCCCTACGTAATAAAAGTGTCGACCTCCGAACTCCGCCGTAACGGCGCGGTAACGGCGTCGCGAGGGAACGGCGAGTCAAACTCGAGAGTGGAGACCGAGTCAGAGTCGCGATCGACGAGGCAGTACGAAAACGACTTCGAATTGAGCTGAGTGGGAAAAGATAGGGTTCCGCCGCCGAGGCCGAGTAATCCAGCGGCGCCCACGAACAACCCTTCGTTGTCGTGGCCGCAGCCGATGGCGATGTTTCTGACGGAGGTTTCGTCGACGGTGATGGTTTCGGTGACGAAGTCGCCGATGGTGTAGGAACCGTCGCCGTAGAGACCATGTAGATGCAGTTACCGTTGCGGCACTGCGATTGGTCGAGCGATTCGCACTGAGTCGACTCGCAGGGAAGCTGGGAATAGGAAGAGGAAGAGGAGGGTTCGAAGATGGGGTCGGATTGGCGGTAGCAGCGGGAGCAGGGTGCGCATTGCACCCAGCTGATGTCGCTGCCGGTGTCGAGGACCATGTACGCCGGACTCGGTGGCTCGCCGATCCCGACTCGGGAGAAGTACTCGCCGCTTCCTTGACTCGTTCCGGAGATGATGGGTCCTTGTAATTCCGATGCACGGAAGGAGTAGTTTTGGGATGAACGAGTCAGGAGGGACCTGACTCGGGCTGAGTCACGCTCGAGTCGGGATAGTGTCAGGGACTTGTAGTCGCGGTGTGAAGGTTTCTGAAGTGATGCTCGAGAATGCAGTTGCAGAGAAAGCGTTGATGGTGAAGAAGAAGAAGAAGAACTCAATTGTTGTTGTTGATGGTGGTGGTTGAAGTTGAGAACTTGGTGGGTTTTTTGAATGGAAGCAGTGATGTCTAGGAGCGTGGTTTTTGGAATGTGGGGTGTGGTGCGAGATTGTGCTAATGGGGAAGACCAGAATGTGAAGAGGACGAAAAGCAGAGGACCCATATTGGAAGAAGGAACAGACTGGAGTTACAGTGCATGTGACTGTGGATGCGGGTGAGAATGTATGGGAGGGAGATTTGGGGTTTTATTTGTGGAGATGGAAAGGGGACCAGCAGAGGCATCATTTTCACGTCAAGGTTACTGCGACAGATAACAAATAACAATGCTAATTGAAAGCCAACTGAAAAAGAATGGAGCTTTGGATGAGGTTCTTGGTGGGTGGTTGTGGGAGGGTGATGTAGGATATGGGAAGCTTGGCGATTGGCTTTGTTTATTACTGCCATCAATGTTTGGAACACTCTCTTTGGTGGTTAATTTTTCATGGACTTTGCATTTTCTGGTTGAGATGTGGTTTGATTCCCTTAATAATTATGAGTGTCACACACTTCTCTTCCTCTTTCTTAAATTTTTCTATATCTCCGTTTTGTTTCTTATTCATCAGGTTGGCAATCTTTTTGTTCTTGTGAAAGCAGAAAGGGGCCTTGTAATGAGAGGTCTTGCGTTATGGGAAGGTCGATTGAGGGACTTTTTAATTTGGATGTTATTGGGATAAGCGTGGCTAGTGTGATAGTATGATATGATACTTCGAAGATAATTTTGTCTTTGGTTTTGGTTGACCAAATTAGGCTAATTTTAGAAGAGAAATTCAGATCAGATAAGAAAAATGATTAGCAGGATGAGACCCACATGGACACAGACATATCACCATGTTGGCATGTTGCATATTTATGCGACAGTAAGTGGGTTTATATCTTTAAAATCATGTCGCTGCTATAATGACCGGGCAATTATTTGCTCATGCATTTTTGTGTTTATTTACAAGTAGAACTAGTTCTAGTGTATGTGGTGTGGGGTCTTTCATCATCGTTTGCTTCCATTATCACCTTTGCTAGAAATGATGGCCCAAGACGTAGTCATGCAAATAGGGGTGGTAAAACAATTGAGTTCATCAGGTTGACAGAGTGAGTTGAATTTTTCAACCGGTCAAATTTTTTCACTCATGTCCGGTTTTTAACCAACCAGCAGTGGATCAAGATAGGTTGGCAAAAATTAACTAAAATTAGATTGGGCTATCAGGTTGACCTGTCAACTCATATTTTTTGCAAGACAAATTCTCCTTTCAATCCAAATAATTAAAATGGATTAATATGTCCCATCCATTTGCCACCCTTTCCTGCAAGCAAAGCACAGCTATGAGAGAAGTTGTAGATATGAGGCACGTCGCTGTACTTTAGGGTGATCAAATTGTTTTGTTGCGGCCCAAGTCTGAAGAGCAGTCTTTAGTCTTTGCATGTCGAAATTAACCATCATATTTGAGCCCACTAATATGTAAACAAAACACATAGCCCAGCAAGAAAAGTGGCGTTGACCCAAACAAACTGGAAGCACATCAATTGGTGTAGAAATAATGAAACATGACCACAAAAAACAAATACAATAGAATACTACTAGAGCAGAACTAATGAATAAAAATGCATAAAGAATGTTTGATCAATTATAAGCCACACGACAATTGTTGCGTCAAACTTGAAATCATTAGATAACAAGGTGTCTTACTCAAAGCTGCAGTCTCGTTTGAGAGTAATTCTTTGAGTAATATGAACAATTACTTGTCCAACTAATCTTTGCAATTCTATATTCATCTTCTTGATTGTTACCCAAGCTTGACTTTCACAGACGAGCCAAAACAGAATCGGCTTTAAAAATTTGCGAGAGCAATGCTTCTCTTCCCATTGAAAAGACACAAATAGTCATATATGGTTGTTGTAGTTTGATTGCCTTGAAAGGCGAATTATGGATTTCTTCCTTCATGATTTGGTGAAAGAGTTAAAAAGATTATCCAACCACAACATCAACTTGATGTCATCTGATGATACTGATTTACAAATAAAATAATTACCGAAAGCTATGACTGGTTTACAAGGACTAGGTCTATTTATAACTGACAAAAAAATTTAAAAGATAAATATCAGGATGGCTACCAGGATTTGGCCACAACATCAGTTGCTAACATAATGGTCCATAACGATTATCTTAGCTATATAAAAAAAAAAAAATAATGATTATCTTAGCAAGCATCCACAAACACCGAGCTCATAAATGATTCAATCTGATTGCTTGAAGAACACTACTCATCAGTCCTCACTCCTCACCGCTCCACTTCCACTCATATGGAATCAATCAAAGGTGGCCTTCAGAATCAGTGTTTTATATATATATTCGAATGCAAAAAAGATAGCTGCCACTTACTTTAATTGCCGTGGAAAAGCAACAACCCCAAAAATAAATATGAAAGGCTAGCTATATAAATCTTCCGTGTAAAATTACATTTTCTATCATTGTCTTTTTACGGTATTGAACCTGTAGAATATAAAGGAAACAAAAAATGTTATTCTGCACCACTATCAGGGGAAAGGACGAAATGAAAAGAAAAAAAAGTTTTTATTTTTTGATTTTTGGTTATAAAAAACTCCAAAAATGTCTTTTTCTTGGCCCCAAAATACAAGTAATCTAATAAACATGTGTTCATCTTCTACACACGAGTTAAAAGGTTAGTTAAAAGCAAACATGAAACCGAGGAAAAAAAAATTAATTTCGTCACATCTAGTTGACTTTTTGTCAAACAGTAAAATAAATAAAATAAAATATTAATGAATTTTGCTAACCACGCGCTTAGGCAAGTTTAAGATAGAAAAAATATTATTTATATTAATTAATATAATATATAAATATTGTGTAAACTACCTCATTTATTAATTGGATATCATGTGAAACTCATTCAAATGAAATTTATCAAATCAAATGGTAAATAAAATGTGAGTTAATGGTATCATATATTATGATCCAAATAACATAACTTTTAAAAGTATTAAAAAGAATAAGATTGCAAACCCTATATTGGCTCTATATGTTAAAAAAATAAAAACACATCTTTAAGATAAATATTTTTTCTTTTATTATCTTAACCACGCGCGGCACGGGTAATATAAATCCAATAAATCCAATATTAAAAACGGCAAGCAACTTCGTAAGGCTTGTATTTCTGTGATTTGATTCCGTGGGAAGGGAATAAGATGATGCTATATTGCTAGGATATTGTTGTTTTAACACTTAAAAGTATCTATTTTAATTAAGATAATTACTTTATTATTATTAAATATAATAGATAGATAAAAAAAAATGAAGACTATTATCATATCTAACAATAAAGTGTTAAATTTTTGGGTATTAAAATAATATTTTTATATATTGCTGATTGGCTCTGCATGAACGAAAAAAATAATAACCACGCACCAACACGCGCACGCGGAGCATCTCTCTCCTTTTTGAACCTTCACCAATGACTGAACAGCTTTTAGGTAACAACAAAACAACATTGTGTGTGTATTTGAGGTACTTCAATTCTAACAAATTGAGTCAATCACAGTTGCAACTTGCAACACACACAAATAGCTCTTTACGCTCTCTCTCTCTCTTCACACATTCCTTCTTCTTCTTCTTTGTTCGACCAATATGAGCTCAATCGTTCAGGTACTACCCATTTCAATTCAACAACAAATTTCTTTCCTTTTCTTATTATTTTCTCAATTTTAGGATTTGGCTTACTAGTATGTGTTAACGCCAATCACACGTTACTCGTTTCCATCAGGGTTTCACCAAGTCGCTGGCCATGACCGTGCTCTCTGAGATCGGTGATAAAACCTTTTTTGCAGCTGCGGTGTGTTTCAATTTTTTAAACCAAAAAAAAAAAAAAGAAATTCATTTTTTCTTCTCCATTTTTCTTATTCGATAGTGATCTTGTAGATTTTCTTTCCATGTACTAGTATGCTGCCATCTGACAAAGGGTAGTTAAAAGGTTCTATCTTTGAGCTTGTGGGCATTCATTCTTTTTTTAAAAAAAAAAAATTATCAGTGTCTGGAAATTTACGAGAGCTAGCTTGTAGGTCGGATTCTGTGGGCCCATTGTGCAAACTGCAGAGTTATGTTCTGGACTAGAACTACCTCATATATAACCTTGCTTGTTTGTTTCTCTTTGAAGGAAAAATTTCTGTCATGTATTTATGGGTTCAAATTTGACCAATGAACTGTTTAAGTATTCAAGTTTATTTTATTTAAATGAATTCTATTGTGAATTTGGGAATCAGTATTCAGTTGACTTTACATAAGACTTCTTTCCAGTGGTCTAGTTAGTATCACAAAACCTGTGCTGCAAGTGATGTTTGATGAAAAGTGTTTGCAATGATCACTGTTGCATTCTTGCATAGTTCATGACAAAGAACAAACGGCTTGAATATCTGTCTTTGTGGTCTTGAGCAGAAATCAAGCGTCTGACTGTTTGCTTTCATGATGCTTGTTTCTAGATACTGGCCATGCGACACCCCGGCGCCTTGTCTTATCAGGTTGCCTATCGGCTTTGATTGTAAGGATTTTTTCTTCTTTCTATGATTAGCTTCATTATCTTAAAAAAATAATTGTAATTCATGATTGTTTACTTACTATATGATTTAGTTTTTTAGTTGTTTTTATTTGAGTCTTACAGTTCCTGGAAAAATTTGAAAATTCTAGGTAATGACCATTCTCTCTGCTCTTGTGGTTGGGCTGCTCCAAATTTGGTGAGCATTCCTTGCTGCTGGTGAAACTTCACAATTCTCATCATTATCCGCTTATTCTTAGATGATACTTGAGAGATTCTATCCTGCTATTTGTCAATATGTTGCATTTATTGAAATTAGATATTATGCACAATTGTATTAGAGAGGTGTTATCTAACTCTTGTTTGTTATATTACTCTTTCATTATCTTTACTTTTTTGTTTTTTGCCATTAATGATCTTCATGTAATTTTGCAGATCTCGTAATGGAGTCATCACGTTACAACATTGTTATTCTTGGGGTTCGGATTTTGGTCCTTAAAAGATGCTCTATTTGGAGAAGGGTGATGACTTATTCTCTCAGTAACTTGTTGGTCCTTTTGTAATGAACATCAGCTTGCATCTGAATAGATATTTTTTGTTCTATTGCATTATGATTTCGCTGGGCAGCGAAAATTGGCAGAAGTAGAAGCAGAATTGGTTAGAGTTTTCAATTCTATTCGATCTCTTATTTTGAGTTAACTGTTTTTTTCTTCTTGAAAGTTGACAGCACCCTTGTATTGTTTATTAGGACAAAGATTGGAAGGCTACCAATGGAGCTAAGAAAGACAGCAATAAGGTAATTCAATATATTTTTCCCTAAACTTATCTATCCTCTGACTGCCTGCATATCCTACTGTTTTTTTGTTTTTGATTTTGAGCAAGTGTTGAAGGTTAAGTCAGGCCTGATGCATGCTTATGTTTCTGGGCTGGGTTAAGAATTTTGCTAATTATTTCCCATAAATAATTAAGTATAATTTTCAGAACAGAATTCTCAGCTGCTGTATATCTGCTGTCCTAAGACTGTATAAACATTGTCTGTCTTAATTCCTAGGTTGATGAAGACTTGAAAAAGCAGGAACGGCCATTTTTCTCACAGTTTTTGTCCCCCATCTTTCTAAAGGTGACAAGCTAATATTATCACTCTCTTAAGGTATTTAATTGGACACTAAGCTATGGTTAAATCTGATCCCTTTTATAAACTTCATTCTTCAGGCCTTTTCTATCACTTTCGGTGAATGGGTGACAAAAGCCAGGTGAGTGTAGTTAGAGAACACGCTCTTTTATTTTATTTTATTTTATTTTGCATAAGGTCTACTCTTCAGGTTTCATGAGCCATCTCTGCCAAAAATTTAAGCTGATGGATATAGACACATGAATGATTTTATATCTAACACGCATCTTTACGCGAATGCCTCTTTTTGGGCTTGAAGTGTGAACGATTTAATAATGGGGAATGAGGATTGAATCCCAAATCCTTGACCACTTGGTCATGATGGCTTTAATACTATATCATGAATCATCTTTCTCAAAAGCTTAAGCTGATGGGTAGAGGTACATAGCTGGTTTTATATCAAACATAGAGATTGCTTCATCACTTCACCAAGCTTAAATTTGTTGTGTTTCAGCTGGCTACCATTGGTTTGGCTGCAGATGAGAACCCATTTGGTGTGGTTCTCGGAGGGATTCTGTAAGTTTTTACTGTTAATATTTCTGTCTATAGTTTAGAGCCAATCTATTTCTGTGGAGATTTTGATTGTTTTCCTCTGGTTGCCCATGATGAAATGTTATTTCAAAAATTTTTTGCTGCAATTCAGCATACATGTGTGCCTATGTTGCAAGTGTGATGTGTTTATCTATAGGCATAAATATTTATGCAGGATGTTTCACATGCCTAAAATTGTGAAATTTATTAGGAGGGGATTGTAATTCTTACTTCTTTTACTTTTTAATCTCAGGGGACAAGCATTGTGCACTTCTGCTGCAGTTGTTGGTGGAAAGAGTTTAGCATCTCAAATATCTGAAAAAGCGGTAATAGTTTCTATTCCTTTTTATTTCTACTGCTTGTAGAAGTTACGTTGGATTTACTAAGACATGTATTACAATGTGACATGCTGTCCATCTGTTTTCCCCACTTTGACTTCTGTTACTTTTTTAAGCCAATGTTGTGTTTCTTTCTGTTACTTTCTTTAAGTCAATATTATGTTTCTTTCAAAGAGGATGCAATGTGCAAACAAATATTTGATATTATAACCAAAAGTCAGTAGAACACTTGTTGGGTTGTAATGTGCAATTCTGATTTACCCCATTGCTGGTATAGTATTAAGCACTCTGTGTGTGTTATCTGAATGTTGTACTTTGCAGGTTGCATTGTCAGGTGGAATTCTTTTCATTGTTTTTGGCATCCAGTCATTCCTTTCTCCAGTCGAATCATGAAGGTTATCCTATTGATTAGTGACAATTCTTAATGTTATTTATATGTTCAACAAGTATGCTTGTTTAGTGCTTTGGGTTGGTTGCCAAAGAGCTCAGCTCCATACCTTATCCAACGGGTGAAAACTTTCATTATTTTCAGTTTCACCCTTGCAAAATAAAGACACCATTGTAGAGCCAGCACCAAATTCAACATATAAAGTTAACTAAAGTGGATCATTCGATTTAGACATGTACCTACAATTCAGCTGTTTATCTTCCTCCTCCTCTTTTATGCATATGTATATTTTCAATGCTGTCTTGGCCTGAGGAATAAAAGGACCATTTTAAAAAATACAAATTAATTACTGTGCGCTGGGAAGCTAAGTTTGTAACTGCTAGAACTCCTGGCTTGGAGGAAGTGAAAAAACAAAAAATCAAGGATAGGGAAAGAGGTGGGAGGAGAAAGACCAAGCTTGTTTGTATGCTCCTCTTACTACTTGAATCAATGCTCTGCTGCTGACTTCTTTGTCAATGTTTTTGTAGGTGGTGGTGAAAAGCCTTTCCTTCATTGGAGCAGAAATTGACAAAGTTCACGTCTCAACCCAACGTGGATGTCTTAGATTTATACAAGAATCCCTCCTTGCAAAGGGAGATTTACTTACAAGTGGGTGGAAGCCCTCAAAGTGATGTAACTTCAGTAGCAGTCACTCGTTATTTAGGCTGATCTTTATTTTAGCATTGTTTCAACGTCTAGTGTCAAAAAGTTTTATTGCAATAAGCCTTGGTTGAACCCTAATAACTTCAATTATAACAAGCTGGCAATTCAAGTATTTTCCTCACTCAAATTTTATTTGCTATGCTACTCGTTAAATAAAATAGTAAAAAGAAGGTTTTGTTAATCTGCAGTTCTATAATTTCACTTAATTTTTAATTAGATCTCTATAGTTTAAAAAATTTTAACCAGGTTCCTAAATTAAAAATTTGTAATCAAATTCTTATCAAATTCATTGCTACAGTAATGTGAACATATGCAGAATATTCCTAGAATACTCTTTCCTTCTATCTTCCACCTCTTCCCTTAGCTCATCACAACCCCCACCACCACTATCATCACCACTACTATGCACCACCACCACCACAAACACACTCTCTAACCCTTGTTGACCTAATGGTGGCCAAGTTCAACTCTACTACCATCAATCCCCAGCCTCCAATGGGCCTCACAGAGAACCTCACAGGAGGATGCTATCTCCTTAGCCTTAACGTTGCTTCACTCTCCTTCTGCATTCTGCAACCAGCAACGTGTGTCCATTGCCCAAAGCTTCAACCTTTTCTTCTCTGTGGGTGTTTAGAAGCACGTCAAAAAACAAAGGTAATATGGCAAATTTTGTCTAAGTAATTAGCGGAGCCAGAGTCTACACTTTCCTTCCGCATCAAACTGTTCTTGTGATGCCAAATTACTCTGCGCAACATATGTAATTTGTCGTCTCAATTAGTTCAACATGTGATGAAGATATTTGCGAAAAAGAAAAAAAGTGCATGCCCATTGCTTGAATATTGGATTTACCCGAGAATAATAATTCTATTATACTGTTACGATGCTTCGCTCTGACTTCAAATTGAAGCTCTTCAAAAAGATTTGATTTATATAGACATGGAGTACAATTTAGAAAATACAATACAAATCCCAACACGTGCTTCGTTGCTTCTATTATATATACACAGAGAGATAAAGGGGAGTGAGATCTATTGGAGTTCACCGATGAGTGAAGATACTGGAAATGGTAAAGAACGGGATATATTGTGAATAAGGCTAAGAAGACAGCATCCTCCTGCCCCGAAAGGTTCTCTGCGATGCATTGGGGGCTGGGATGGTGAGTTAACGCAATTAGGTCCACAATGGAGAGGGTGTGGTGTTAGTGGTGGTGGTGATGATAATAGTAATCCAAGGGAAAAGGTGAAACCCGAAGAGAGTAGTGCTAATGGGTATGGGTTGCTTTCAACGTAATTGGTACTTAGTGAGGCGATTTCACTCACCACCGCGGCCTCCCAGACCATCATTATCATCCTCTAAGAACCACCATCTCTCCTAATTCCCTTGACCCACACGCGTACACACATGCCCACAAATACAAACATGCACACACGAGAGGAAATGGGTATGGCTCGTGAAGGTATCGAGTGGAAGGCTGGAGAGGCAGCGACCTGTTAAGGGGGTTGAGGGAGTGGCTGGAAAGAACACAAAGCGATAGAGAAGGGGACAGCATGCTCCTGCCGAAGCAGGCACAAGGGAAGTGGCGGTCTTCGCATGCTGGAGAGCAGAAAGCCTGACGGCATGGTTCTTGGTGGAAAGGTCTGTGCCGAGGTTGTTGGTAGGTTGAAGTGAGCGCGGCGCGGCCTCTTATTATGGTTGCTGGTTTGATGTGCTGTTTTGATTCCTGATTTGGGTCCTGAGATTGTGGTGATTGTGATGATTTAGGTTGTGATGATACGGTTATGGATGGTGATAGTGGTTGTGATGATGATGGTAGTTTGGGTTCACAATGATGATGGATAAAGAAGATGGTTGCAAAAGGGAAGTGATAGTGTGGTATTTGAGTTGTGGGATGGTGAAGGGTAAAGTGATGATCAAGTGTGAGAGTGGTGCTAGTGAACGAAGTTTATGGTAGTGTTCTGAAGGTGGTGAAGCGAAGATGATGTAGGTTTTAATGAGGATGAGTTGAATGTTAGATTTATTTTTAAAATGTTTGAATGTAACCCATAGTGACATTAGATATGGGAGTAAATCATATTTCTAGAAATATTTAGTTTAAGTTTATATTTTTATAGCAGTGAATTTGATAGGGATTTGATTATAAATTTTTATTTAATTTAAAGACTTAGTTAAAACTTTTAAACTATAAAAATATAATTAAAAATTGAGTGAAATTATAAAAACTTACTAATTAATTAAATCCAAAAAGAACAAAAAAAAAATTCTTGAAGCTCCTGAAGACTTGAAAAGGCTTCTTTGTACATGGAAGACATAACCAGGATGCACATACATGCCTGAACGCAAAAATAACAGGAGACTGGTGCATAACTCGAAGTTTGGTTAAAACACTTACGGTATAATTATTATTATTCGAATGCTTTAGTGATTGACTTAATATATTTTAAATTGTTTTGCGCTGATTGAATCAATTGAACTTGGAATAAAAAATCGCATGTTGGAACGAAGACGACAACATCATCGCCGACATGACTGGTAGACATTCATTTCGATTAAGCTGATCTCAGACCGAACCAGACGAAATAATAAACACCAGAGTTGATACAAAAGTTGTGCTATTCTTTATTCAAAATCACAACTATCCCTTGTCCAAATCATAAGTTCACCAAGTTTTATACATGTCTACTTTCTTGTTTGGAGGGTTTCTCAAAAGCTTAGTGACGGTAATTATGTACACCTACAAACATTCCAATCTCGCCCTTCAATAGCATCAAACACAAGGATATTTAAATTGAATCCTGTCATCAGCAACCCCCACTTGCAGGTTCAATCGAACTCAGTAACCCATTTCCTCGAAGTTGCATGCAATGTTCTTCAGCATCAGCTTGGGAACAGATGATCACCACTGACAATCCATTGTAGTGCGCTTCTTGCATGATGTTAACTGCATTGTCAAGGGTCATCCCCAGGAATAACCTTCATCAGTACTTGGACTACATATTCCCGCTTATTGAAGTTGTCATTGTGCAATATTACACGATATGGTGGGGATACTTTCGCGATTTCCTGCAGAACTTAGAAAAGCCAGAATGAAACTTTTTTCTATCTCTGTTTCATTCTATTTGAAAAAGGAAGTAATTGAAAAACACAGCATTTAAAACACTAATGGATCTTAGTTAGTTCTTTTATTGAGAGGCTTACAAATCCATTCTTTTTTTTTTTTTTTTTAAGAGAACAACAAATTGGTTTGATTCAATTCAACACCATCTCCATCCTTGCACAAGACACTTTTCCAGCATTTAGACAAGTTTTTACTTCAAAATAACCAAATAGTTATAGACACACTTATTATCGATAATGGGGACACCATTGACAGGACTCTGACCAATTTCTTTATTCAAGGAATTCTTCAAATATTCAATGGTTTCCATATATAGACATTGTAGTGTGAATCTCCATAAAATTGCATTCATTCACAGAAGTAGAGCCCTCGATTAGAAAACCTTAATTTGAAGAAGAATAGTTGAAAACTTGTTACCTCAAATCAAATTCAGATTCACGACCAGGAGTGCCTTTTTCAATGACTGGCTTTTCCAGCAGCCCTCCTCCCCCTTTCCCAGGTGCAGTTGCTAATGCACCGGCCATGGGAATGCAAAGACTGGAGTAAGGTCCTCTACAAAGTGAATACTTGTCCCCTGCATAATGCAAACCTTCAATAACTACAAAATTGAAGTACACAACCATATACAAAGGGGGAAACAAGGCTTCTGGGGCACCAACATACTTCTCATCACAAAGAAAATTATTGAGAAACAAATGAGACATAATATATTCTGCATCCGATTTATTTTTCCTGCACCACTTTCTTTAAACAAACAAAGAGAAAAGACAAGAACAAAATTGTAAATACTCTTTTCACTATCCTACATAACAAAATTACAAAGAGGATGAGCTTATCCCACCCATTATTGAAGAATTGCAGCTTCTGAAGTCCTTATCAACGCTGAACAGTTCACCCAAGGCAATTAATTCAGCAAAAATTACCAAATTGAAAGGGGGCAAAAAAAAAGAGGATTGTGAGCATATATAAGTATAACATTGTAGAAGACGAGAATGGAAATATCGCGAAATAATAAGCAAAGGCAGCAGAAGCGATTTCCCTAAGCTACAGGAAACTAGAGGGAATATAAATTAAAGTCGCAAAAAATGAAAAATTACATGAGAAAGTAGCGAATCGTAGGTATGAAAATTGGGGCTGAAAAACAAAAAGAAGGAAAGAGGTGGAGAAGAATAAAGTAGGTTGGAGAAGAAAGGGATGAAAGATGAGGAAGCGAAGGAAGGATGGAAAAGCGTACCTGGTTTAGGGTTGAAGACACTGTTGGGAAGAGAGGCACTCTCCACATATCGCACTCTCCATATCTCTCTCTCTCTCTCTCTCTCTCTGCAATGTGCAAATACAGAGAGAGAAATTTCTTTGGTCCCTGGCTGGCTCCCTGCAAATGCCAATGACGCTTGTTGTGTTGTGTTACGTCCGAAACGATTCGTTTTGTCCATTCACCCTCTACTTCTGACCACACTACTACACATCTAATTGAGTAGGTATCACCGTATTCGGATTTTTTTTTTTTTCAAAACTCTCAAGATCGTTTACTATTATATTTGGAGACTCGGATATATCTATTCTCACTCTCATTTTATTATTATTATTATTTTTTAAATGTCTTTTTTTCATTTTTTTTCAACTTGACACTTAGGACTTATTGGTTTAAGTTTTCAATTTTCAAATTTTGTGAAGAAAATATTAAAAATATTAAATATTATAAAATTTAATTTTCAATTTTCATTTCATTTTTAAGATTTTGTGAAGGAAATCCTGAAAATTAAAAATTAAAAGCTCCAACCAACAGACACTATAAATTTCAATTTTCATTTCAAGTTTTTAATATTTTCGTAAAATCCTAAAACTAAAAATAAAAATAAAAGCTGAACCTAAATTGGCCCTTAATTTCCTTAATTGCTTTAATGACAATATAGTTATCTCCCAATACAATAAGAAATTACCAAATCCTTTGAAACATCAACACAAGACCACTCATATCAATCTCATGCTGAGACACTTCCATTATAAATCAAACAAAAAAAAAGCAAAAGTAAAAAACAAAATCAATGTTTGATTGAGGTGGCAACACCCAGGTCGAAGCTCTCCAACGAACTTCGATATTGCACCTTTAAAGGGGGATGTCATCACGAGCTCTATCCAAGAGGTGTTCAAAAGGGGACATCATATTCTCTCGTAAGCAACACAAAATGTAAGGCGGAGGAAGAGGAAGATAAAGAGGTGAAGTGATGCAATGGGGTTAGATCAAATATGAGAATAGGGTTAAAGGGAAGAAAGGAATTGGAGATGGAAGGAGGAGGGAAGATGAAAAATGTTACATTTGGAATTTGGGAACGTGGGCACGTGAGAAGTCTCATCCTACGTAAGTCTTCTGGGTGGCGTACTCTCTAAATGCATACTTTTAGCGAAATTTCATACTTAAAACATGATTTCTTTCAAATCTTAGAATTTTTCTCTAATTAAAACATAATACTCAAATTCATGAAACTGAAGTATTTAATATACAAAACTTTGAAAGCATCTTAATTATACTCTGAAACAAAAAACAGTTTAACACTTGAAAACCCATCCATAGATTCGTCTAGCTAGTTACATAAATTCTAGCCATAATCTATGATCTCAAATCCATACTCGATAACTCCGCCGTATGCATAAATGTTTCTAACTCTGAAATTAAATACATGATCTGAAAATAAATGTATGGCTTAGATTTCCTACCACATCTATTGAAACAATTTAATACTAACATGAACCTAAACTAAACTTTACTTCAAAATAAAACTCACCACTTGGAATCACTACACTTCTAACTTAAAATGAACGATATATGTACCTACAGTGTGAGAGGAAGGGAGAGGGGTAAGTCAACAAACTCATTGAGTGAATTCTCACTCATCACCCCATATGGAACAACGACAACGATACATAATATATACATGTAACTAGAAAAATATTTTATATTTATATACATATATCTAGCTAGGAAAAAAAATTTCATTCCATAAATTCATAAACAAGCATCTCTAAATCCATATTCTATCTTGAAATTATTTCAACTTAGTGCAATAATTTCTAGAAAAATAGTAAATCTCTAGTTATATATATAGCAATAATGATAATATCCCTGAATTTCTTAGATCTAGGGTTATGGATATCAATCATGACATAATAAATTCTTTGTCTATATTCCCTCAAGGATCTAAATCGGACAACTAGCTAAGTTCCATCTATGCTCTCTAAGATTGCCCTAAGGACAACTCGATATCAAGGTTAATGATAACTTTTAGCAGTTAACTTATTGTATTTTTCTATAACTATCGTCTAAACTAGTTTGTACTTAATTCAAATATTCTGAAAACTCTTAAAATCTTTTAAAGCTTGAAAACTCTGGAACTTTGAATTTATACATCTCTAACAATCTGACTTTAGCATAACTGTGGTTATCAAACATACCCAAGGGAGCACCACTTGTAGGCATTGTAATTTCAAAAGCCACAGATATGTTCTGAAAGTTGCTATAATCATATTTGAATTCTATATTTCTAGAGTATCATGAAAATAAAAACTCTACGTTTTCTCTTCAAACTAGTATCTTATCATAGACTTGGTAACTCTAATATCATACTTCAAATATCATGTTTCTAAATCTCAAAAACTTTGAAATCATAATAATAATATTTTCTATTCATAAAACTAAGTCACACTCTATTCAATATCTATGCATGATAACTTATTTTGATATTCTAAAAACTTCCTGAAATCTCTTGAAAACGTGGCAATATCATAAAACTATTAAAACACATTGACAACTTTAGTAACTTGCTAAATCATATATTTTCCATTTGGTTTCTTCAAAACACATAAAACATGTTTCATGGCATGTAACAATCCAATAATGGTCCCATGGTTTTATTGAAACACATTTTCATGCTATATTCAAAACATAATATTTGCTAGTTTGTCATAACTTATAACAATCCTATTCTATACATATTATCATCTCTAGTCTTATAGTTAGAAACCATAATGCATAACATACTCATAATGATAAGAAAATAAGGTCATGAGTTTGAACTCACTCGTTTGGAGGAGTAGAATGTGAAGGATCAACACTAGTTGAGCTTTTTGGAGACAGGAATGACACCAATATACTGCATTGAAGCAACAAAACTCTAGATCAATCTCTAGATAACTCTAATATAATCCTACTAACCATGGAAAAGCACCATAGCTTGATAGACATGAAAAAACAACAATGCCAACAAGAATAATAAAGATTAAAGGAAAAAGAGGCAAAATCAACAAACCAACTTACCTTTGAGCTTTGAAGGAAGAACATGGGAGTTAGATGAGAGAATGAGAGAGGAATAGAGTTTGGAGGAAGGGTTTTGGGGTTTCCTGAATAGAAACACAAATAGGAAAGGGTTTACAAGGGGTCAGGGTCTCATAACTCAAAATTGTGTCATTTTCTACTATTTTGTCATCGTTCGCTCATTGTAGCGAACCAAAACCCTGCAACGGCCTGTTTGCACCTACTCACTCCAAGCGGGCTGCCTCATATGAAACAGAGCTGGCTCGCTGCTCACTGCAACAAATTGATCTGCATAATTTTGTAGGCAAAACTCATTATGCCTCTCTGGCCCTTTATGCATCAGGGCCTTTTCGGCAACACGGGTGGGTCTTGGGACCCTAAGGCCGTCTAACTCGTCTAGAGCACACATACTCGAGGTAGTACAAAAAAGTGGCGCAGCTGAAAAGTCCTAGGAATGGCCACTAGAAGGGAGAAACGGATTTTAATTGAGAGGATAAAATAGACATTTCCTTTTATAGGTTAATATTCAACATCTATTAAGAGTGAAGGGAGCTAAATGTCAAGTTAAAAGAGGAGCAAAGTATAATATTAAAACATCTCATAGGAGATAAATATAATTTGTCCTTTTTTTATGAAGTCAAGTATTATAATCCATTTAATCCATAAGCTTAATGGGTTTCGATTACTACTCACAAACCCATCTCAATTGGGCCATTTAGTAGACTAGGCTTGTAACACTTCACTAAGCTTTAATTCTTCCACCTTAAGTTTTAATAATATTATTATTATTTTAAACAATAATTAGCTAACATAATATTATTATCTTGAAATCTGAAATTTTACAGAACTTTTTTTTTAAACTGCTATGATTATTTCTCATTTATAGTTCTATTATGGAATAATATATACCAATCCTCATGCATCTGGTATTTTCAGGGAAAGAGAGGTGGGTCACAATGGACACGCTTAAATACCAAGTCTTCCTTCAGAACCTTCCAAATCACACTTTAAGTAATACACTTTCTTCCAGCAACCCAAAGGTAATTTTTAAATGACAAAGAATATTCTTTTCTAACATATTACTACTATTTGTTAATCAGTAGTTTAGTTTAGACAACCATCATCTATAAAAACATACTTCACTACTAACATCAATCCATAGGATATAATACATATTACACATTCAAGATACATTAAGGAAAACTTTAATATAACAATATAACATAACCAAAGTCTCATCACAGATAGTAAAGATTCTATCTAGCACACATAATAGAATCGATTATTTAGAAACTAAGTCCAAAGCTACATTCATTTCACTGTTGATGACGATCCATGCTATCTGGAAACATCAAAGAAAGGGGTGAGAGAAGTCTCCAGGTGGGTGATGTTTCAGGGGAGTCCCGTTTCATCCAAAAATACTAAGAATAACACGGGAGTAGTAAGATGCAATCTTTTATATTAACTCAAATTATATTTTACTAATGTCAAGTAAGATAGAAGTGCACAATATCAATTATAATAAAAGTTCATAAAAGAAGTGTCATAAATAATCATGAGTATACCTGTAGCTCCTTTTATAGTATCATGTTCTTTTCAAATGATTATAGTCTGAAGTTTCTTCATATTAAATCTATAAAGCTTACATTGCTAGGCGTCCATAGTAAAGTAAGATGAATACAAGTCTTTGTCCGCTAGCATGGCGGGGCCCAAGGTATCACTATAACGTACACCAAGTCCTGTCAGCTACAGGGAGGAGCCAGAGGTGTCGTTTACAACTCAAGACTAAGTGTACACCAAGTCCTTATCCGCTATAAGGCGGGCCAGAAGTGTCACTATTTATGTATTCATTTTACATAGTGCATACAAGTATACATAAAGAATGAAAATTACATAAAGTTTACATGATTTCTTTCATATTTACATGTAGACCACAAGATTTTTCATATTTACACATAAAGTCCAAACAACATAGGATTCCTAAAATACTCATAAAACCCATATTTCTTACAATTATTATTGAAGCACCAAATCACACTATTTTTATAAATTCATTTCCTTTATAATAAAATATACTTAACTTAGTTTTTCATCATATAATAATTTATTTTCAAGTAATAATATGTTGCTAATTCCATAAGCCTAAATACACCCAAAATTATTTCCAATCTATCTTTAGAAAATATGTAGGTAAATTACCTTTACATGTTCAATATAAGTAAAAAATATTTTTATCGATATAAAGATATAATCATAGGGTAAATAAAAGAGCAATAAAATCTAAGAAATATTTAAAAATAAATAATTGAAATTATACCCAAACTTTAAGAAATGACTTCAAGCATGAATCTAGTTAGTTTATATGTCATATTCCTAATGAGACCTTAACTTAAATCTTTGTAAATAATATTTCTTAATGTTAATAAATTTATATTCAAGTCAAATATTTATAATCCAAGGTCCATAGTCCAAGATAAACATAACACATAAACCAAGCTAAATATTACATGCTCAAAGGTTTAAAATCCATTCATTATAATGAATTAAATACAATACTTTTTATGAACCAAAAATGTTTTATGATCAAATACATAATGAGATCAAAATCAAGCTATATTACCTTAAAATTTCACAACTTGTGCACAAAAATTTATTAAATGAAAATACATGGTTTAACAAGTTTAGACAACATTGAAATATTTGAAGAAAGCATAATCAAAATTTAAATGATCTTAAATCATACTTTTTAACCATATAAGTAAACAAATAAATATACATTATATACACATAGATTAAGTATTTTATGTCACAATCTTTAAATCATTCAAACATATTAAAACCATAAACACAAACTTTGAGTATCATAACAACATCATATATGAAAATCATGCATGAAGCTTATTAGTGAAAGAAAAACCCCTACTTGTTCTTGGAGTTTTAGAAACTTAGCAACACCACGCTAGATCAGCAACTTCTTCAACTTTTCTAAACCTTCTCTAAGGGCTATAATTCATGTATAAAGGCTGGGAAGTGTTGAAGTTAGATGGTGATAAGAAGAGGTGATAATTTGTAGGTGATTTGCTAAAAATTTGTAAATATTTTTGTGTGAAAATAAAGAAAATGAAGAGAGAAATGATGGCTATGAGTGTTGATAGATTTTGGGCAAGAAAAATGAAGTGTGGAGTGATGTTTAGAGGGGTGCTATTTATAGAAAAGTTTAGGATTAAAATATTACTAATTTCATAATTTATATATCATATTTGATTATTAAATATTAAAACTAACACTAAATAATTTAATAAATTCTCAATTATCATTTAAAGACATACTAAAATGTTAATGAAATGATTTAAATTCATTTATTAAATTTTAATATATTTAAATATAATTTAATAATTAATTATTCAAAATAAGGTAAATTTGCTTATACTAGTTCATCTTAATTAAGTTAATTAATTAGTAAATGACTTATATTTTTATTCAAACATCATAATAAGATTATTAGAGATATAATACAAGTATTCACGAAATTTATATAATTTTCTATAATTATTTATATTTTATTTGATATTTTACACTATTGCTAGTTTTATTAAGAATTAATTATTAATTAACTAATAATTTATTTAACTATATTATTTTTCTTCTTTGGCAGCCTATAGGTTTGAAAAACATGTCTAATAGAGTTATAGAGGGTGGAAAGTTGTCTTGAATGATTAATATATGAAAATGACAAATTTTGCATATTTATCTTAAAGTTATATATACTAAATAATTCATAAAATCATCATAAAAATTAATTTTCCTTAATATATTGTTAAGAACATGTTTTTACCTTATTTATAAGTTATCTATAATTTTCATGAATTTTTTCTATAATTTTTAGTATTTTTAATATATCTTTACCTTAATTAGGTCTAATTTGAGCTAATTAAAATAATTAATTATCTATAAATAAAATATATAAATTTTATATAGCAGCCCATGTGAATTTTGAGCTACCTAACATGATAAAGAGACAAGCTCATTTTTGTTGAAATTTTTAGTCAAAGTTTGGTTGGTTGTTGAATAATTATAATATGAAAGTTTGACCATTTAATTTTATTTTTCAAATATATTTTTTTTTCTTCCATGTGGCTGATCTAGGTGTTAATTAATTGGTTTAGTATTATCAGCAAGATAAATCAAGGTTTAGGAAAATTTATCTTAAATTTTAAGTGATTATTTAGGTAATTTAAGCTTTAATTAAGTCAAAATTAATTAATTAAAAATCAATATGATTTTTAACACTATCCATAGCCTAATGGAGAGACCTATTTCATGGTCCTCCTTATTTAATATCATAACTTAGTTAAAAAAATTTTTACAAGACCTAGAGTTATTTTCTAGGATTTTTAGAGTTTATTTTATACTCCACAATAGGTTATTTTTGTGCAATTATGCTAATATTATACAAAATTACTTAATATTGATATTTATGATCAAATTTATGTTTAAGGTATATTTTTAATTTTTTATCATTTTTTTAATAATTTAATGACACTCTCTAAGCTTTTCTAATGTTTCTGTTAGTTTTCTACAACTAATTATGTTATAAGTTTATTTTCTATCCTCTAGTGGCATTTTTGTAATTTTAATAAAATCCAATGGAATAATTAAAATTTTACATTTTGGTGCTAAGTTCCAGATTGTACAACTATTACATTTTTTTCAATAATTATCCTTAATATTTTTTGCCTAAACAAAATCCTCATCCTTCAAAATAAAATGTTATAACAAAGTAACACTATATTAAGAAAAATTTGGGATGTTACAAGGCTAACTATGCCATACTCCAAACTTTCTTTTTTCATTTTGGGAATAGGCTTCACACTCCAAAAAATTTAAAAAAAAAATCGATTGGACTCTAATTAATCTAACTTAGCCTTAGTTTATAACATTACGCCATTAAGAGGGCAACCATTTAAACCTAGTGCTTCTCTATTTCCACTATTTTCTCCTCCATCATTCTTTGCACAGTCACAAAAGTCCCTTTGGGGTACCAACCCCACCTATGGTGGTGGCATGTGACTCCCTCTCTCCCCTTTTCTTTTTTCTTTTTTTTTTCTTTTTTCCATGTCTTTTGTCTCATATTGTCATCACACTAGGTTTGTTTGGATTTCCCTTCTAATGAGTATCTTGACGGCAATGTTTGAACCATGGATAGTAAAATAAAGTTTTAATTCTTGGTTTACTAATAGATGCTCATACTTTGGGCTTCAAATATTGTATCATGACAGGTGATAAATTAACATGTTATGTTAGTAATGGTCTTGTGAGACTTTGTTTTCTTTGTTTATTTTGCATGTTTAGCATGCTCTCGTTTTTAGTTTTTATGTGGAAGCACAAGCTTAGCCAGGAGATATGTCAATCTAAGGAAAAAGAAAGTTAAGCAGAAAGAACTCAAAGAGTTCCTAGGAGTGTGTGATGCATACTTTTCTCCATAAATTGGGTTGTTGATGTAAAGAAAACTTGTGAAAAAAAAAAAAAACTTCTAGTGTTGTAATGAAATCAATGTTATATGTTTGCTATGTATGGATAAGGTTGTAGTTCTTTAGACTCTACTTTGCTTAGCCATATAGCATGCTGTATGCCCAATTAGGGAGCTTTGTGTCTTCTATTGTTGTTATCTCCCATAGTGTGGTTGTGGGCATTTGTCATTCTTGATGAATATCTCTTTCAATAAAAAAAAAAAAATTCCCTAGTACTATAAATCAAACTAGAGCTAGCTATAGCTATATAGAATTAAACTTTTTACAATCTTGAAACAATAGAATAAATACAAAAGAATCATTTGAATTAATCAAATGTTAATAACTACAAGTTTTTGTTTTTTTCGTATTTGAATAAATTATTCTTCCAGCGAAAAGTTCTAAACTTTATATAAAAAACAATTATGAGTTTTAAGTTTGTTAAGATATAATTGGATAACAATATCTTTGTGATTTCAAACTTCATTTATTATTATCTAGGATAAGATCTCTGGCATTTTAATAATAATAATAATAACACGTATCTTACTTTAAATGGCTAGATCAATTAAAATGTGTCATCACTTTTGTGACACTAATTACCAAGTATCTAATATTCTTATCAATCTTATGAATTCGAGTCATACTTCATTGCTAATTTAGTCTCCTTCCATAAATTTTAGCCACCTATTACTGATGCATTTAAACTCTTAGGGTATGTTTGTGAATTTAAAATTTGAAGGGAAAGGAAAAGAAGGGAGACTTGTAGTGTAAGATTTTAAAATTTTACACTATAAATTATTCCCTTCAAATTACAAACTCACAAATATACCTCTAAGGACATCAAAATTAAAATCACTTATCCCCATCCTCTGTCCCCAAGCTTCCCCCTACCCTCCCCCCCAACTTAAAGTATGCCATGTGGAAATTACAATTTTTCATAAGTTATTTACTTGAGCAATCCATCTTCTAACACCATGGCTTTCTTCCTAACCCATTCTTTTCTGGCATAAACCGTTCTTCCCCATTCTTCAGTAAAGACTTAGCTTAAGTTTAATAAACAACTTCAATAAAAAATAATAATAATCTTTGAACATTATTGCATAAATTTTGACACAAGGAAGGGGCTGGTCTTTGGTAAATGGATTTTTCATGGAATACCTTCATAACCTACAATTGCAGGTGTTGCTCTCTATCTGTCGTGACTATTCACTTGGAAAACGGAGCCAACCTTTGGTATGAGATTTTTTTTTACACATGTCATGCTTTAGGGTTGTTTGAAACTGTTTTTGTTTTTGTGTTTTTAAAACTATTTTGAAAATAATATTTTGAAAATTGTTTTGAAAACTATTTTTGGTAGTAATTAATAAAATCGACTAATTAAATTGTGTTATACATTTTTTCTTGTTTTAAAAAACAGAATTCTAAAAACATCTTTAAGTTGTTTTTTAATTTTTGTTTTTAAAACACATAACTTATTTTTTGTTTTGTTTTTAAAATCAATTCTGAAAAAAATAACTAACCAAACAAGTTTTTTTTATTTTTTATTTAAAAAATGAAAATTGTTCTCCAAAACACTTTTCAAATAGACCTTAGGACTTTGGTTTTAGTTTATAGTTTTAGTTTTCAAAATCTTAGGATTTTGTGGAGAAAATCCTGAAAACTAAAATTTATAGTTTTCAAATTTTCAATATTTTTCAATAAAATTGAAAAATTAAAACTAAAACTGAAACTAAAAATCAAATAAGTAGCTTCATTTTTCTTTTGATTTTTCAGATTCATATAGTTGGGCTATGCTTTCACATTACCCGGTTATAATTCACAAGGGAATTGGAGTTATGGGATCCAGCCATTTGAATGATGAGACAAACATGGGAATTGGGTTTTTTTTTTCTTTTTTCCGGGTAATCAGGAATTGGAATTTTTGATACCTCGTCGTTTGGATGATAAGACAGACTTTGTAATATACAATCTTTGCAATTTGATGAGATCAAGGCAATCGCTCAAGGAGGAGGGGAGGAGAAATTGACGATGGTGTTTGGTTAGATTGGAGAAAGAAAATAATGGCGTTATTGGAAATAAAATAATGCTAAAATAAATTATTTATAGAATATTATAATTTCCACATGGCATATTTTAAGTTGGGGACAGACTTTGGAGCTGAGGATTGGGACAGGTGATTTCCATCCAGACATCGAGCCTCCCAATTTGGTTCCTAATTGAGTCGCTTGTAAGCTTAACCATTAAACGTTTTCAATTAATTATTTGCCGAGTTTACATTGGTTATTCTTTAAATATTCCAAGTTCTTCAACTTCAGTGCCCCATTATTTGTCCTCCATATATCTCTGTTTCTGACCTTGAATTTCTTTTCTTTTCTTTTCTTTTTTCAGGTTCCAAGAGCTTACACATAATAATCCAATTCGGCTGCTCACTTTGATGAGAATGAAGCTTTTGGATGTCTCTCTTAAAGCTTGGCTCCAATCATATTGAGTATAAAGAGGGTGGAAAGGGACTGAGACTGACAAAACAATCTACGGTATTCAAAATAAAATTGAATATCTAATTGTCCAAATTGAAGTACTCCGTTTCATACAACAACTTCAACGAACACAAACCACGACTTGGTGGCTGATCTTTTTCCCGAAGAAACGGGGTTGCTGGTCTTATCTACTTGATATTTTATTCAATCATATTATTTGTTTATCATCTTTATAAATAAAAAATGCATTTTTTCGACACTATTTCTTTATTTTTTGGCAAATAATTAAAAAAAATGATATACGTTTGTAAACAACAAATTTGTAGTTTGTTTGTGTTACTTATCAAAACTTCTGATCATTCAAAAAAGGGAAATATACATCTATACTTTTCAAGTTTGGTCAACAATTTTTTTTTCTGTCCTGGAAAAAAAAGGGAAATATACATCTATACTAGTGCTGACAAAAAAAAAAAAATTGTGACCAAATTGTATTTCTCGTGAAAACAGAATATTTGATCATTTAGCACATGGACTATTTGACCATTTAGCACATGGGCTCTTTCTATCTAAAAAAATTTATACATATATACCCTTAATGACAAAAAATTAGATCAATACATCATGATAATAAGTAGTTAACATAAGAATAGACGAAACAAATAAAAAGTTATAAATGATGCCCATGATTTACTTCACAATTGAGCTCATTAACTTAAAATTATACATTTTTCAAGTTTTGAAAGATGTGACTAACCTTTTTGTTACATTTGTTGAGTGTTCCAGAATATTCACTATCAGATGTAACTACTAATATCCTCAAGTCCTATAGATTTATTTAAGAGATAAATATAAATCATGAGTTTTAAAACTGTTTGCTTTTTAGAAGGAGAGTTGAACCCTCGACATTATTAAAGACAACTCTTTTAATACTAATATTTTATCCATAGATTCAGATTTAAGTCTCCATTTAAGAAGGTTAATTGCAGAATTACTTCAATCCTAAAATAAGAAAAATAATTAAAAAGAAGACGAAGAAGAAGAAGAAGAAGAAAGTTTATTGCGAGAGGGTGCGTGAACGCAAGCTCGCTCACAAGGCCCAAAGCAATGTGTGGTGAGCAGCCCCCGTGTGTGTGTACGTACGTAACTTGATTCTCTCTCTCTCTCTCTCTTACCAAACCTTTAACGGTCTCCAACGCTTCCTTGCCCCTTGCTTCCCTCCAATCTACGACCCCATTCATTCAACAACAATAGCATACTCCTACATGACACAAGAAGATGCCTTGGAATCTTCTTCTTCTTTCTTCAATAACTCCACAACACACACACAAACATATTGGTACCTCAAACCAAAACACATAAGCAAAAACATAGTAAAAGAAAACTAAAGGAGCAGAATGAGAGCACTGAATTCGCATTACGTGGTGATCGATCTCCACTGCTCATGGCACTACACAAAGCACAACCTTCCCACCTCAGCTCTTGCCTACCTCAAAAGCTCAAGCTTCATCTCCACACTCTCTTCGTCATTTCGTCGAACACCTCGTTCGTTCAAAGGGATTCGCTCCGCCAGGTCCTCCTCCGCCTGGATTCCCTCGCCGGATATTCGCCGCCCCTCCGATCGCTTCTCCGGAAATGGGTCACCTCCGAATCCCCAAAACGCGCCGTCCACGTCGCGACCCGAGGCCGCCACGGAGCTGGAGGTGTTCCTGGAGCTGCTCCCTGTGAAGATGAGGAGGGAATTGTGTCGGCACGAGGAGATTGGGGCGCTGATAGAGGTTGTGATGGATCTGGGTCGCAAGCCCCTCGCGAGGTTCCCTTCCGGTGATTGGGTCATCTCCGAACACCCCATCAAGCACGAAGATTTGCGCCATGCTATTTCCAAGGTGGGTGGGTGAGTTAGTTAACGTGCTGTTTGGCTGGGTACTTTTTATTAAACGGTTTTTCTAATTGAGGGGTCTTTTCAAAATTTGAGCTTTTATGGAGCCACTTTTTGGAATTTTTTATTGTTTCAACTGTGATGAATGAATAAGGCAATTATCTGCTCTCTCAGTTAGTGCTCTGTGATTTATTTATTGGTAAATGGTTGTTGCTTGGGCAGAGCTAAGATTGTGAATAATTTGACCAAAGAAAAAAAAATGTTAAGGTGGGGTCCAAAGGCTTAGAAAGAAGAAGGTTGTGACTTGTGAGGAGTGTGTAAGGATTTGCCTTTGTAAATGAAGACTGGAAGGAACTTTTTTTTTTTTTTTTTTGTAACTTATATTACACATAATGCATGGTCCAGAACCTTGGAAGTTGGCATGTAAGGTTTCTACCTTGTGACTACTGGTTTGATGGTCAAAGGTTTAGTTTCAGAAGTGTTAATGGCTAATGTCTTCTGATGTAATGGTTGTTCATTTTTAGGTTGGTGAGTTTTCTGATGACAACCGATCTGGTATCGATAGCTCTTTGCATTTGTATAAGTGCAATCCAATCGGAAAATGCAAATCATCGGTCTTCTTGCCAAGGTTGGTCGAGCTGTAAGTGGTAGTGCTGAAATCATACGTGATTTGGTTGAGGATGGAGGTTCTATCTTGGTCATAGGACCTCCTGAGTGGGTAAAACAACCTTAATCAGGTAAACCTTAATATCTGTACTGATTTTACGTCTCTTTTTGTATGTGGAAGTGGTTTAGTTGCTGTTGGAAAACTGAAGTTTTGTTCTGAAGTTTCTCACAATCTTTTTTCCCTTCATGTTTCTCTCCAAATGCCCCAACAGAAGATCATCCCTTACTGGTCCGTGATTGTTCATGTTTTCTTATTAGTTTAAATTTTATGCATCGTTGCTGTAGCCACCGAACAATTGTGTTTTCAAGTTCTATGAATGTCAATATAGGTCAAAATGAGTTATTTAGTATGCATGTCTGAAGAAGCTGCGCTTGTGCAGAGAGATTGCTAGGATGCTGGCAGATGAGTTCACAAAGCGCGTTGTAATAGTGGATACATCCAATGAAATTGGAGGTGATGGAGATGTTCCTCATGCAGGCATAGGCAGGGCAAGGAGGATGCAAGTTCCAAATGTAAACATGCAGCATAATGTCCGTACTAATCTCAGCCATTAATAGTGGATAATTTGCCTTTATAGAATAAGTTCTGATAATTGTGATCTCCTGTGGCGCCATTTTTGTTTTATTTATGCAGGTTATGATTGAAGCAGTTGAAAATCATATGCCTGAAACCATTATTATTGACGAAATTGGAACAGATCTGAAGCATTAGCAGCCAGTACCATTGCTCAAAGAGGAGTTCAATTGGTTGGAACAGCACATGGAATGACAATAGAAAACATAATAAAAAATCCTTCTCTTCAGATCCTTGTTGGTGGCATAGAGGTATAAAGTTGCTCTTTTTTGTTTTCCTGTGGGTTTTATGATTTATAATGATTAATATAATTTTTCTGTCCCTTCTGGCTCCTTCTTTCAAATAGTGAATCAATCTAAATTTCAGAAGTATATACAAATGGAATATGTACAATGCTTGCTCACACTGGTAATGTTTATTGAATATTTATCTGAACAGAGTGTAACACTCGGGATGAGGAAGCCAGGAAAAGGAAAGTGCAGAAGACAATTCTTGAAAGGAAAGGGCCTCCTACATTTACATGCGCCATTGAGATGATATCTAAAACCGAATGTCGTATTCATCATAGATTAGATGCGACCGTGGATGCCATTTTGGCAGGTATTTTCCTCATCGCTTATAATGGAATATCTTAATTGATATCCAACTGATATAGTATTTGCATAATTGTTTAGATTGAAGTTTAATTAGAAGATCTCCTGCATTACAGGAAAAACTCCATTATTTGAAATCCGTCAATGGGATGATTCAGCAAATGATTTGGTGGAGTGTGCTCCAATGCCTGAAAAAAGTCATGGAGAAACCTCTGATTTAACTAAGCTTAATATCTTGAGTTCTGACATAGAATCTGATGAGGATGATAAAGACTATCCTGCTACTTGGTCCAAGAAAGGGAGTACTATTGGATCCGTGAATAATATCATGAATTCTGACATAGAGTCTGATGAGGATGTCGTAGACCGTCCTCCTATGCAGTCCAAGAAATGGAGTACTAGTGGATCTGTGACCAGGAGGAGTTCACCAGTGCAAGTATATACTTACAAGGTAAATTATTTTAGATGTTGCAAGTGCTAGGTGGAGTACCAAGTGATTGGGCATATTATTGGGATTTGGAAGCTTTAATACCTGTCTCATTTTCCATGTTTCATACTTGGAATAATAGGTTCACCAAAACTTTTCTTGATGCCTTTTGTTTTCATTAACCGAGCACTTGTTTCTTGTTGGATGAGTTTAGATCCTTGAAGCTGATCTACTACAAGTAGCAAAGGTGATGGGACTTGAAGATTTAATAGATGCAACTGATGACATTGGAGCTGCTGATGCAATTCTAGCATCTAGTTGTGAGATACGACAGAACCCATGGATCCGTGGAGTAGCCAAATTTCACAAGTTACCAATATTTGTCATCAAGGTGCCTTCTTACTGCCTCTTAGTTGTTCTTTCAATGTTTTATATTTTTGTCTTGCTGTAAGTTTTAGTTTACAAGAGGACACTATGGCATTGTTTAACCCATATGGTTGTTCCCATCTTGTCAGACAAGGTTTGGTTGTTGTTGTTGTTGTCTTATGTTGAGTCTTTTTCTTGCAGTCCAATACCATGGCACAAATGGTCAAGGCTGTACGTATGATCCTTGGGCAAGAATCATTTGGCCCTACACCAAAGAAGCCATACAATGATTCTCTGGACATTGAAATTGAGGATGATGAACCGAAACGAAAACCATCTCTGGAAGAGATTGATGCCTTGGAGGTACAAGCCCTTTCCGTTTATCTAATTAGCATCTGATTTCTCTTCTTGAAGTTCCATTTTCGGTGATGCAATTATTTCATGCTGTGTACTAGCAGTATAACAATTGCTTTCTGTGCTCAGCTGTTTGTGCCTTCGATAAAGCTTGGCCTTTACTGCATATTTGGCAGTTAAATTAGTTCCTTTTGATGGGAAATTGGTTCCCTCCCAGTGCTAATCTGTGCTTACTGATTTTCCATTCATGTTTCTTACTTCCCAGCAGTAGTTTTAGTTTTTCTGCTTTTAAAGGGCATTTTTTCTGATAAACTACATATCCTATTAAACAATTTTTTGTTTAACTTGAAAAGACATATTGCGTGGAGCATTTCATGAAATCTTGCAATTTTGACTTCTTTTTGAATTTCCTTGTACTCTCTGGCAGGAGGTTCGACTTGCAATAGAGTACATCGTGATTCCTGGTGGAGAGCCTGTGGAACTTCTTCCTAGACGTTCCAAATAATTGCACGCCAGCTTGAACTTGTGCAAAGCTATCAGTTGGCTGCGGAAAATCAGGTACAGAACAGAACCCCAGGTTGCAGATTCTTCCCTTGAGGCTAAAAGCCAAAAGCCACTGCAAATCTAGCTCTGCTTCCCGCAAGAAAACAAGTCCTGACTCAGTGTCTACTGGTGGTGGTAGCAATGGTACCACTGTCACCAGGCTTCCTCTTTTGCCCCAATGATTCAGAAGTTACTCCAATTCTAACATGGTTCCCTTCCCTGGTTGGCACATGTAACATGTACAGTCATGCATAATATTTATTTATAGCCAAAGAGCTTGTGTCTCGATTGGGGTGTGATGGTGATTTCGGAGGTTTGATACTCCACCAGGCCACCCCTTCCCGTTTGCATCTCCAATGTATGTAACACAAAAAATCAACAATGTAATTAGTTTACTCCTGAAATGTAATTCAATTTATAACAGTTTACACTTTACATATCTTTTAGATGTTGAAGTGTATAGGTAGCATCAACTAGGCACTTAAGCACTAAAACTAAATATAGAACAGTAGAAAACTTATGGCACAAATATGAAGGTCCGAGTTATATTTGTTTAAGGTTCATTGGTCATTTCATAGAAAGTGTAGTCCTTAAAAAATGTCTTCCATCAGGTATATTAGTCCCTACAAAAGGACCACTTTAACCAATTTTTAGTATTTTCTAAAATCCCCCCTTTTTAATAATAAATTTGTCCGGTTATATTTTTATGAGGGACGGATTTATTTTTCTGAAGTTTATCTTTACATTTCATTGTATTATGACTCTGGCAAACAATGTTATAATATCATCAATGACATTATAAATATTTGCACATATAAAAAATAATTTAATTTCTATATATTGATAATATAAAAATAATTAGATAGATAACAATAAATATTTATTAAAGTGACAAATTATAACAAATAATTATTTACCGTTACAATTACTGATCATAATGTATTATTTTAGAGAAATACAATTGGTTTATCAAAGAAAATATAAAATTAATTTGCACATAGAAATTAAATTTATTAAAAATAAATATGAGAGTTTAATTTTAATGCAATTGTAAAAGAGTTTTCATTATTATCTAATCAAATAATTAAGGTGAAAAGTAATCATATTTGCTAATATCGTAATATATAATCAAATAAATATGTAAAAAAATTTTACACATTATGTATATTTCAATTAAATTCTAAATAATATATCATGTATGTAAAAATACATTTTATTTTGTTCGGTTACGAATGCAATAAAAGGATAGGTTTGATGAATTTAAGAATAATAACATTTGTTCCGCAGGTTGTTATTGCTATTTGCTAAGAATCGGCAGGTACAAACGAGTAAAAGCGGTGGTGGAAGCTTCGAACTCCACGAACCACCTTCAAGGGTTTCCTTCAAAAACCCTAAAAATTTCCCCTCAATCACTCTCTGTAAGCTCCTTAACCTTCACAAGGTTTTCCCTTTCGCACTCTTTTCGATTCACCGATTTCTGAATTGTCGGCATTTCAATTTGGGTAGTTCAGGGAACAAGCGCGTTTGGGAGTGAGCAAAAGTGAGTGATGGCTGGGAAGAAGAGAATCGAATATTCGTCGGAGGGTTATCTTGGGACGTTACGGAGCGTCAACTCGAGCATGCCTTTGGCCGTTACGGCAAAATTCTCGAATGCCAGGTACCCACTTCCCTTTCCTTCAAACCGATTTTCATCCCTTTATCTCCTTTTCGAGAAAAATGTGCTACACTTTGTTTTCTTTTTTTTTATTATTTAAAAAATCAAATTCAAGGTCGTTGCATGCATCTTCTCAATTAATTGCTGTTGTAACTGTAGTAATTAGTAAGTGTGAAAGTTTTTCTTTTTTTTTTGGCTGGGTGGAATAGTGTCAGATTTGCAGTTTCTTTTTTATCATCAGAATTAAAGGTAGAAATTAAAATTTCCTGTTTGACTTTTTCGTTGCATCTTAGCGTTTTTTTATATAAAAAAAATAATAATTACTTTCATAGTTTGTTTTCGTTTAGTTGCAGCTCTTAGTTTGTTAATTGGTAAAAATTACATTAGCTGCAATGGTTTCCATTATGTTATGGTAGCATGACATGATGCTTTTATCAAGAGATCCTGCTCTGTGCAGTTGAGGTCTAATAATAGTTGATGATGGGGGGTTGGGGATATTGTTTTGGCTGAGCCTGTTGCTCAACGAACTAATTTTTCAGTGTGGTTTTGGTTGAAGTTTTTTTTTTTGCTTTTAATGATTGATGGGATTCTTCTCTAATTTTTGTTTTTTCGCTTGTTTCTTTGTTTTTCTGGAATGCTGGCTGTGAATCTTGTGATCTTTGAGATGCTGTAGGTGGTTTTTAGAAAGATTTTTTTATCAGAGTGATTCCGTCATGGCTGAAGCTCATTTTCAATTTTCTGATAAAATAATAGCTTGTGGTAACTATAGAGCTCAAGCTGGAGATTTGTATGGCTTTGGGATATGTGGAATTTGGTGCAAGGAAGGTAGCTAAGCAAATATCAGTCTTGACCTGTTTATTTATATGGCAGAGACTTCTTGTTTGTGCTGTCCTTAAGATTCCTTATTAAAACCGTTATAGTTTGGAATGGATATTTCACAGTTAGATTGGGCTGACAACTGGACGAAGTTAGCACTGCAGCATGCTTTTTGGAGTATGCTTTGTTATATCTGTTTATGCACAGCTTACAGATATATGCCTTGATTGTGTGGCTAATGAACTGGGGAGAAGTATGACTTTTGTCCGATTGAGTAAATTCATTACTCTTTTGGGTAAAGAAATTTTTCTTTTCTGTCTACCATACCTTGACGATCCTATTCTAGATAGTATATCTATTATGTTATGATGTTAATGCCTAGTGGGATATAAGAGAAGCGTATTCTGCACATTCCTTCTTTTGCCTCTGGTTCTAGATCAATTGTCCTCTGCTGTAAAATTGTTTCTAATTTTAGAGAGTAAGCACAGTGAAGCATTTTGAAAGGCTGCTATCTCTCGTGATGTCTTGTCAATTTATTTTGTCCCTTGATATATTGATGCTACGAGCACTGCTTCCACTGTGCCTGACTTTTTTAGTTATATAAGCAAGGGCAACAGACGTGCCATCGTATGAAGTGACAGTATGTTTGTTAAGTTGGCATTTCTAGTAGTCCTGGAATTTGGAAAAGTTCAGATACATCACAGATAGTTCTGTTTTTGAGGAAGAAAGTAGTCTACCCTGTGTTTCTCTATGGAAATGAGAATCTCCCAGTAGACACTAACTAATATATTGTTCCTTTCAGAGTATAGATAGGACCTCTTCAGTGGGCTCTGATTGTCTGGTGCTTTATAATCAGTGAAGTGATTGTTTAGTCAGTTCAAGAAGTCTTGTATATTTGCTTCAGCTGAGCAATCCAATCTTTGCTGCATCTTTGGCAGTTTATAATACTTTCATAGTCCAACGTGATACTCAGTTGTTTGGAAATTGTTTTGTGTCTGGTTGATGGCATCACTCGAGTAAGGGATACTCTTAAGGCTTATCTGCAATCCCAATCATGTGGGTATGACTATACACCACCAACAGGTTCTGCATTATTACAAGTTCTGTGGGAACTTAAGTGTTGCAGAACTCAAACATTTCCAAAGTTGGAGCATTGGTATCATAGACAATTGCTGCTCAGATAGTTGGCTTCTCTCCTCATGATGAGATATTGTATCTCATCAGCTGATATGCGTATTATAGATAGCAATGTTGAAGGCTGAATGAATGCATTTGATTTAATCATTACTTTCTGCATTGGAATTTGGTTGGTGAGGTTTTCTTTGGTTTTGAATGGTTCTGCTTTTTTCAGTGTACTTTTAGATAGAATCCAAATCTGCATGAGGACGGTTTTCTGCTCAAATGCTGGTTTGTTGGATCAGTCAGCTTAGAGGCAGCAGAATTATGTAGAATGTTAGGCAAATAATCGCAGTATCGTGAATTTATGCATTTGTCTAACTTGTTGCTCAGCATTATTTCTGCACAAGACTGATTCTTTGCTGCATCTGTTGAGGTGAATATTCACAGAAGGCAGCCGAATTGCTTAAGGACTGAAATCACGATATGCAATCAATACTATGCCTATGTCTTGCATGTTGTCTTTCAGAAATTTGGAAAATTATTTGCTGACAGAGATTTTGTTTTGAAGAGATATCCTTTGTGATACTCATCATAAAACTGAAATTGTGACAAAATGATCCTGTGACTGCTGAAGAGAAAGCAACAATTGGATTTCCATAATATACTGTTCATTTGTGGCTACATATTGTAATGTTAATTCATCCGAGTGAGAAAATAATAGTGCCCAATACAATACAGTGATTTTAATCAAGTAAGTCCAATCCCAATATTGTGTTTGAGGGATTAGATTGTTTAAAGGTCAATTGATGAAGTCATGAACCAGTATGGATTATGCTGAAATTCTAGCTCAGGTTGTGGAAGTAATTGTAGCAAGAGATATTTGTCATCAAATATGGGCAAGGGATCCTTCTGAATTGCATAGCTCTATTGAAATACATTTTGATGCTTTATCATTGTGACAGAGAAAGTAAGTTGTCCGGTTATAAGTTTTGCTTTGTAGTTAAATTCTGTTGCATGTATCACAAGAATTAAATACTGAAACTATTTATGCAATGCATAACTCTCTGCAGTCATATGTTTCCATTTTATGTATGCATAGCACTCCAAATATATTAGAAACTTGTTTATGTAAATGTATTCATTTCATAAATTGGTGGATATCACTAGTCTCCTCTTTTTAATTGAAATCTTATGCAATACTTCTTTTGTAATTTTTGACATGCAATCATTAGGTGCAACAGCTTCTTTCCTCTTTCAGGCCTCTGATTTTACTAAGCAATTTGGAAAGAGTGCCTATATTTTTTGGTTGGGTGGTGGTGGTGGTGGTGGTACAATGTACCATACCAGTTAAAGATTATTTGACATGCTTTTCATGTCCCTTTCATGTTTTTTCGCTTTTGTACCCACTTCTTGCTTGTATGATGTGGTTCTACTATATTGGTTTTCTAAATAATTTAGTTTCAATTAGGGTAGCTTTTTATGTGCTGCACCTTCTACTAGTGACTCCAGTAACTCGGTGTTTATATAATTGTACTGGCCTAGCTAGATTCCATTCCAATTAGACATGTTCTGTATGTGCTCAATTAATACTTTATTTTGCAAGTCTTGCAATTGTTATGCAGTGGTCACTTGCATTAAAATCAGCGCTGGTATTGTTTGTCATTCATAAATCCATTAAATATAGCCGGCATTACTTGAACATATTGCATTGCTTGGCATGAGGTTTTGAAGTTGTGCTTCCTGTAGATCATGATGGAAAGAGATACAGGCCGTCCACGTGGATTTGGGTTTATTACCTTTGCAGACCATAGATCAATGGAGGATGCAATCAAGGAAATGCATGGACGAGAAATTGGTGATCGCATCATCTCAGTCAATAAGGCCCAGCCCAAGATGGGGGGTGATGATGTAGACCACGGTTACAGGGGTGGCTACTCATCAGGTGGTAGGGGAAGCTATGGGGTTGGAGACAGGGTTGGACAAGATGACTGCTTCAAATGTGGACGTCCAGGGCACTGGGCCCGAGACTGCCCTTTGGCAGGGGGTGGTCGTGGTCGGGGTGGTGGTTCATTTTCTTCACGCCCTAGGTTTGGAGGTGCTGGTGGACATGGGGATCGCCTTAGTGGTGAAGTGATCGATACCTTGATGATCGTTATGATGGAGGACGATATGGCGATAGGATCGTTTTGATACCCGAGATTACAAATATGGCAGTCGTGATCGCTATGCCAGTGACAGGTATAGAAGGGTCATGGTTGTTATCAAACTACTACTTTGGTGTTTTAGGTCACTGGTCATTGCCTTTAAGTAGTATATGTTCATTCTTTACTATCTTGATTGTTTTACTTTAAAACTCTGTAGGTATCCAACTAGTGGAGATCGATTTGCAAGTGATCGATACAATGGTGGCTCAGATAATTACCCGCAAAACGGTTATGGCAAAGAAAGAGGCTATGACCGGTACAGTGGTCCCCGAGGAGGCGGTGATAGGTATGGAAGTGGAATGCCAGCTCGAGATGAAGGAAGGAATTATTGGGTAGACCTGGTCCATATGACCGCCCAAGCCGCGGTGCCCGTCCATCCTCATTTGACCGCTACTGATTGCTACTGCTGGTGTTCTTGTGGGAAAGCCAAATGCTGAAGCCTCCTTAGGGACCTAGTTTCCGTTAGGACATTCAAGTTTCAGAGAATGGTTAGATTTTAGCTTTAGTAGATCATGGTATTTGATAGTTCGTTTCTTTCCTAAGAGCGTGCAAATCCTTGTTGAGATATTCCCTTGCTTTGCTTGACGTTAAGACTCACTCACTATCCTCTTTAAGTGCAACCAAGTATGACTTACGGTTGTTTTGCAGCATTTTGTAATTTGTGTTGATAGTGTGTTAGGGCTGTTAAACTACTTAGTTATGGGGTACTTCTAAGTCTTTTTGGCTGTTCCGCGGTTCTGAACAATCACCAAAACAGGGCCAATTCTGAATGTTTCGTGAGGTTATACATAAAAATTGAAAAGAAAAGATAGCTTTGTCCAATTATGTATATAACTGCATAATTAAAAATTATTACATCTCACGTAATTACTATTAGAGTCTAATATCCATGTGCTGATGGTATAAATTATTTTTATACTCTTAATCAATAAAAGACTGCCATGCAGTCTAAATTTTATATAAACTGTGCAACAAAGTGAACGAGTTGTTAAGCTTTAATTGTCAGTTTTATACTGTCAAGGTGTATCAATTAATTCCTTCATATTATTACAACTCTGTTAAGAATATATAATACATGATTAAATCAGTGTTAATGTCTAAATAAGTCATGCTAAGAATAAAAAATTGTTTATGCTTTAGGCATAGTAGAAATTTATAAAGGAAAACTCATATATGCCAAAAGGAGGAAAAAAAATGGAAAAGCCTACTTGCCCTTGGAGAAACCTCGCAAGTCTTCGAAGCTGGTTAGTCTTGGCAGATCATTGGAAGAGAATAAAGGGAATTCCCAGAAACGGTAATGGTCGGTTGAAGCAAAAATTAAGGAAGTCAAAACCAAACCGGAAGTAGAAAGGGAAGAATTTTTTTTTTTTAAAAATTTTCCAATTTTTTTTTAAAATTTTTTAAAGTTTAAATATTAATATCTTATGATAGTTATAGAGTAAAAAAAATAGAACCAAAAAAGGACACTAACAAAATTGTTGGGTTATTATTTCTCTCTTCCAAGCTACTAATAAACCTTACTTAACAAATATTATTTTCAAATGCTTTGTGCTATTGTAAGATTTAAACTAGAAAAATTTTATATGGATGATTTTTATTTTATAGACCAATGAATATTTTTTTGTTGATTATGTTAATGTTAATGATTTAATATATTTATTTATATTCTAATTAATCATATGTATATATTTATATATATTTTTATTATATTTGGATAACAATAAATGATTGACCTTAAGGTTTAAATCAGTTTTGACAATTCAATGTCTGGTCTGATTTTTCTTCCTTGCGGCAGATCCTTGTTGAGTGTTGAGGGAGGCATTTTCGTATTCTTTCGCTCATTTTGAGAAGAAAACAAGCCAGCGGACATTAGCCCTTGTCATCACAACTCACAAGCTTATTCCATTGGTATTGTTATATTGAAGGCTTCCTAGCCTTGCTTTTTCCTTTTTATTGGTCTTCCCCCCTCCCCTCTCGGTTCTTCACAATGTGTTTGAGGGTTTTATGGATAATAAAAGAGAGTGGTTCTAATAAAATGGAAAGGCAAAATGAGGAATGAAATGAAAAATAATGGATGGGTAACAAATTTAACTAGGGAAAAAGAAAATAATAAGAATCATTTCCTTCTGAGCCTCTTAATTTGGAGGCTAAAAAACGGGGGCTTTATATAACAAAGAAATTACACGCTATCTATTTCTAATCATTCCATTCCCTCTCTTCGGATTGCTTCCAAACATTCAGAAACAAGATGAAAAACAATAATGAAACGTCAGTAACTAAGTATCATTTTTTATTTTATTTTATTTTATGCAATACTTGATTCTGTTCAATTTTATCCACGTAATCATGCGATGCTGAAGTGAAAATTAATCACAAATTTAAAAAAAAATACAGAGACATATTAGAAAATTAAAAAGAAAAATATTATTTGTATAGAATATCATAAACTATAACTACATTGGATGAGATGTAGACTTAAATGGATCAACTGATCAAATGATAGATGAGGTATGAGTTGATTTGAATTTTAATATTCTATAAGTCCAAATAACAAAGTCAATAAAAAAGTCTTAATGAACTTTTCCGATACTGCTCAATTAAAAAAAACCATTTGTAGAGGTTGTCGGTTTATCCACACATGCCAAGTGGGTGGTGAACTTATCCAATTTATTAAGAAAATAACAGGAATCTTCTGCATTGAACCTGCTACTAACTACAACTCAGGTAGGCCATGGTTTTGTGGAATCGTAGAAACGTGAAAGTGAAACTGTGCAAAACCATAATAATAATAATAATAGAATATGGATGGATGATGCATCGTTTGACTTGGAAGTTAGAACAACCACTCGCCAGCCTTGGTTGAATAGACATCGCCCTACATGTTCGGGAGTTGACTCATTGCGTCGCACTACAGTTAAGAGCTGGATATATTCCCCACTTTCTAATCGTATCTATTCCCTAACTCTCCACTTGCTTGCCCTGTTTCGCAATAGCTACGGCATCATGATTTATCTAATAGGTGCCTTCAGGAGTCAAAGAAAGAAATATTAATAATCTCATGATTAGCTTTTATTTTTATTTTTTAATATTTTATTAAAATAAAATAATTTTTAAATAAATAATAATAAATAAAAATTTATAAATAAAATTATTTCATAATAAATAAATATTGTTAACAAATAATATATGATATCAATTTAGCTACATACAATAAAAATAAAAAAGTAATTATAATTAATAAATATAAAATAAAATAAAATATTAAATAGAAATAAATATTTAAGATAAATAATAAATAATATGTAATATATAAAATTAAGGATCAATAATAAAAATATTTTGAGTTAATATTTATTTTAAAATTTAAATTTAAATAATTATAGTTAAAAATATATAAAAGAGTTATTTAATATTTATATAATTTATTGAAATAATAAATAATTATAAAATATTGAAATAAATAATAATATTTAAAATAAATTAAATTAAATTAATAAATATTTACATTAATATGATATTTAAAAATTATATTTAAATCATTAATAAAAATTTTATTTTATTTAATCTTTAATTAAAATATTAGAATTATTTATAAATAAATAATATTATTATAAAATAAAATATCTTATACATGTTGTGTTACTTCAAATACTATATAGTATTAGAAGCTTATTCAGGGTTTATATATTAAGCTTTATCCTATTAATTTTACATTATCATATCCTTAGTATCAAGATGTTCAAAAGCTGAGAAAGTTATGATATCCAAGCTATACAATATTTGTCTCCATCAAATAACGTAGAAGAGCATAATATATAGTATAAGTTCATATTATCAATGTCTAATATGACATTCCAAACATACCCTTAAGAGAGTTTTTCTTTTTTCACTTGAAATACTCTACAATGGGAAGGAGCAAAAAATATATTACAATTACGTGTCGGTAAAACAGAAAGTAGAATACAATGCTCAAATGAAGGAACAGAAAAACAAGAAAAAAAAGGATATAAAAATCAAAAACAATACTTCCAATATATTTGTTAGCCCTTTAAAAGCTTGCAGCAGATTTTGTCCAAGCATCAGCAATATACAGTTAGCTTTTAGAAGTGGCAACTCATAGCATTCGCCAAATAAAAAAGACACGACTTTAACTGATGGGATGGCTTTTGCAATCAAAATGAAGCGACAAATATGTTTAAGCGTTTAACTACACCTGTCCAATTTGATATCTCATTTATTCTCTACCAATAAAAAAGTAACATATATAAAGAATGAGTGGTTATTAAAAGTTGATTTCAAAGAAAATTCAGAAGTTACATTATACACTGATACAAAGGGGCGGATATATGTAAAAGGAGAGGGGCTTATGTCCTATTAGGATTTAAAATTTTTATTAGAAGTGTTTAGATGTATAATTATTTTATTCTATTATTTTATAATTTTAATCTAAATCAAAATAAAAATTATGTGAAATATTTTTATCATGCTTATGTATTATTTTTATTTCTATCATCTAATTTTTTTGGATCCGTCACCACTGATACATTTATCAACAAATGAGTGAAGGATAGAGAAAAAGACAAGAAAAATTGGGACAAATATCTCAATCACTACTTGGTGTGTGATCTCTCATCTGTGCAAGTATATTACTTGAATTATAGCTGTCGTAGTAAGAACTAGGTGGGTTACAGTATTTATTATCTAAGATTAGGGAAAAGCTATATAGTAAAACTCATAGAATACTTATAAGGAACTCATTTATAATTCGTCTACCAAAATGCCTGCATATTAATAGAGAGAATTGAACGTATATACGTTCCTGTGAGGTGTGAATTCGATCATCGTCTATCGTCATTTGCTAATTATAGCAGTTCGAAAAAAAGATGATTAGATTTATAAACTACCTTCATAAAAGTATTGTCAGTCTTATCGGTAATTGGTGTCGTAATAGATATTAAATAATTGAATCCCGTGTCAAAAAGGGGCGTGTGTCTATATATATATTTATTTATTTATAAAGGTCAGGATTTCATTTACACTATGTATAACTACACTAAAATTTACACATTTCAATAGCTTTTTATGGATATAAAATTTTATGAATCTAACCGTTAAATTTAAAATTATTATATAGTATATCAAATATATAAAATTTTATGCAGTATAAAAATAATTTGATATTATATTTTATTATGTCAATTTATTTTAATGAATAATATAATTTTAAAAATACTAGTAAATATCAATTATTAAAATACATGTTTGTTATAATTTTTCTGAAATTTGTCACACTTAATAATCAATATAATATCATATAATTTAGTGGTCAAATCAATTAATTCAATTTCTATAACAAGTTATTGAAAAGTATAAGTATACAAGACTTATATTTAATATAAATGAATCCCCATCCTTATATATATATATATATATATATAGAGAGAGAGAGAGAGAGAGAGAGAGAGAGAGAGAGAGAGAGAGAGAGAGAGAGAGAGAGAGAGAGAGAGAGAGAGAGAGAGAGAGAGAGAGATTGATTGGAGAAGTGGATAGACGATATATGGACTATGGACAGTCCATCTAGAATATCCACTTGCCGATTTTGCCATTTTACTAACACGATGTTCAAACGGACTTCAACTTTTATGACGATCATTTTGAATTTTATAAGTAGGAGCAGCTATGCCTGGAACCCTTCGATGTGAATGCAGATTTAACTTCAAAAGTCATGCACTGGTCCCATCTATGATTTTTCAAGTCTTCTGAATATTATATATTCTCCCTTATTGACTATACGTTATTTCTTGGATTATTTTTTCTAGTGAGAAATTGAGACAGATCTTTCTTGGCTTATTTTTCTCTAGTGAGAAATTGAGACAGATCTTGATGCCGTGGAAATGTTGCCATTGACCCACTAGATACGGGTCCAGAACGAGAATCAAGTTGTTATAAGTTATAACGTATTTTTTAAACATTTTCTAGTGTGCCTTAATATTTCTTTCTATTATTTTAGGACATGTTTGGTTTGAGTTTTTAATTTTTAGTTTTTATTTTTAATTTTTCAGATTTTATAAAGAAAATATTAAAAATTTTAAAAACTGCATATTTCAGTTTTCATTTTTTATTCTAGTTTTCAATATTTTTTACAAAATCCTAAAACTAAAAAATAAAAATAAAAATTAAAAACAAAAACAAAAAAGACCCTTAACTTTTTTAAAACCTTATTTATATCTTGTCTTTCAAGTTAAATTCATATAAAAAAAGAGTTTATTTTAGGGTTTTTATTATAATACTCTAAGGATATGGTATCCTTTTAAATCCAAAGATTATGGTTTAATCATAAGTATTTAAATCACAACTTGTAGATTTAAAAGGTTATTGATACCCTTGGGGTACCAAAGTAAAAATATTAAAATATTAATAAACTTAGTTGATGGGTTAAAAATCTTAAAATATTAATAAATTTAGTTGATAGGACATGTGATAAATTTTTAATTACAAGTTATTTAAAACCTAATCCATCAATTTTATAAGTTCGAAAAAATCTCCTTATTTTATATGTTTATATCTTTTCTATTTGTTTTTACCTTATTGGCTCCCCTGCTGTGTGCATGAGCCTGTGACTGATTTATTATCGGAGAAGATGGGGAAAAATGGAACTTTAGATATCTAATCTATGAGTATTTTTTTTTCCCCCACAAACACAACCACAAGCTAGCATGCCTTTTCTAGAAAACCATAAAAACCATTTCTAGAAGAAGCATGTGCTTTTGTAGTATACTCAATGAATTATTATCTACATCAACTTTTAAGTGTTTTTTTTGATAAGTGTAAATGTATTTAGATATATTAATTTATTATATTGTGTCCAGATATATTAATTTTTTAATTTACTAAATTCACACTGATTTATAAGAAGACACTTACGAATGAATGAAAAAATTACACACATATTATTCATACACCAAATTCACATGCTAAATTCTTACATATCATTTTCAGCTACTTCCGTTTTTTTTTTTTTTTTGGTTCTTTGTGCAATTACTAAGGATAGAACTATTGCCGATAACACCACCTTCATTTTTGCCTTGCACACTTTGGCTATGTTATACTTTTCGGCATAAATATAGCTCTTACTGGTCCTTATCTGCGTGGAATTAGTCTTTTTCTCATTGTCACGGTTGACTTAGCTAGATAAAATTAACTTGTGTTAGTATCCGTGTACAACTAGGATACAAGGCTATAATTCGGATAATAAAAACAAAGAGAGTGATAACAAATAGTAATACTAAAGTTAAGGAACCATTATTTGAAAGTAATTTTAAGATAAGGTATTATGGCTAATAAAGAACAATTTGTTTCTCCTTTATCATTTAAAATCAAGTTTTTTGACTGTTCAAATTGGAGAATTAAAGCGGAATAAAAGTAACTTTTAAATAAAAGAATGACATAAGTCTCTTCCACTCTACTTATTATCTTCTCTTCCATTTCATTATTAGATATTCTCTTTCATCATCTATAAAACCAATAATAGCTTCATGCCGTTTGGCACACTAATAAAATAAGAGTCGATAGTATAGACTCTATAGGGCAAGGATATAGTATAAGGTTGATAAAATTTTAATATTATATAATATTTGGTGTAACACTTATAAGATATTATATTTTATATTTTATAATATTAGCATTTATTTATAAATAATTATAATATTTTAATTAAGTATTAAATAAAATAAAATATTTTATTAATGATTTAAATATAATTATAAATATCATATTTAGGTAAATATTTATTAATTAAAATTTAATTTATTTTAAATATTATTATTTATTTCAATATTTTATAATTATTTATTATTCCAATAAATTATATAAATATTAAATAACTCTTTTATATATTTTTAATATTTTATATTTTTAATTATAATTATTTAAATTTCAATTTTAAAATAAATATTAACTTAAAATATTTTTATTATTGATCCTTACTTTTATATATTACATATTATTTATTTTAAATATTTATTTATATTTATATTTATTATTTTATTTTATTTATTATTTATAATTTCTTTTTTATTTTTATTATATATGTCTAGATTGATATCATATATTATTTGTTAATAATATTTATTTATTATTATTTATTTAAATTTATTTTATTTTAATAAATATTAAAAAATAAAAGTATAATTTATATGTTAAAAGGAATAAGCCTTAATATGGGTAATAGTATTAAATTATACAAGCATTTTAACGTATAAGGGATTATAATGTCTAACTTATACAATATATTCTCTAATCAAATAACATATAAAAGTATAAACCTAATATAGCATTACCAAACACACCCTTAAAATTGTTTGGCTTTTTCGGCCGCATGTGGAGGAGCTACAAGTTGATGCCGCCCATTCGCTCACAACCAGCCATTCTTTTAGACGAGTGCATCATACATTGAATTAATTTGACTACCAATATCATAATTGTCAATGAGATATGGCCCTCCCGCACGTAGATTCTTCCTCGCTGATTGGAGCGTGTCAGTTTAATTAAAAGCTAGTCCTCGTATTATAAAAGAAAACTCTTACAATGTCATTTAATTTTTTTTTATTCACAATATTTAAACTCAAATTGTTATTTCAAAAAAAAAATGCTGAATCACTTGCATTAATCAAATACTGGATAATTTATTTATAAGTTCAATTTTAATGCAGTACCAATACCAATGTAAATTAAACTCTTTATTTAAACCCCTATTCATTTTAATTATTGAGTTTTTCTAGAAGGATTTCTAAAGGTTACAGTTAGTTAGTTTTGATTTTCAGATTTTATAAAAAAAATATTGAAACTAAGTGAAAATTGAGATTGAAATTTATATTTTTAGAATTTTTAGACTTTCCTTTATAATATCTAAAAAATAAAAATCTGAAAACTCAAACCAAACATGTTATAAAGCATTCATTAAGAAATCAAAATTAGAATATCTTTAAATTTTTCATTAGTTGTGAACGTAAGCTAACCGTATTTATAAATCACACGGCATGTGATAAATTTGAGGTAGAACTTATTTGCTGCCAACCCCAAAAAAAAAGAAAAACAAAACAAAACACAAAAAAAGAAAGAGCCAAAGACATGTTAGTTTTATCTATTAAGTAAAAATTAAATCTAGGATGCCAACTCCATTCACGGTCCCTTGATTGGTATGCAGAGAAACTTGCACAAAAGAAGGAACCTGTTTCTCGATTTGATCAATGATTTTTCTCCCAAAAAAGTTACACGACCCATCTGTAACAGAATATTCATAGCATACTGCATACCCATTATTCCCCCGGCTCCGCATTTTAAATTAGGGATAGTAAAATTTTGTTCAACGTGCTCTTGAACGAATTGCTATTCTTAACGAAATGCTCTCATCAAATCAGAGTATGGCAATACCATTGTAACAGTAATTAACCTGCTTAAGTGCTTAGCATCGAAACGTTCACATATTCACAGTTTGGATTCACGTGTGCGTCTGTCAGCAAGTTCTGGAGCCTCATAAACAAAGAAAGTTTTCACTAGTTGTCAAATTTGATTGCAGAGATGATAATTGACCATTAATTAATTTCAATTATTGCTTAATTGCTATTTTTGTAATCAACATCTTGAATGAGCCTTGATATGAATTGCTACAGATCCGTGTATCCTAGCACATACAATTTGGTGAGTTTCAAAAATCATGCAATGTGTAATGTTGATTTTGACCAAAATTATTAATAAAAATTGCAGAGTAAGTGATGATTTATTTATTTTTTAAAAAAATTATATTTTATTTATAATATCTTCAGAATATGTGATAAATTTGAGAAAAATCATAAGATAAATAAAAAAAATATTAACAATTAAAATAAAATGCTTAAGATTAGTTGATTGTGATGCAAAATATTATAAGTTATAAATATTTGTATTAAGACTTGTTTGTATATGAGAGTGATAACTAAAAATAAAAGATGAGGAATGAAATTGGTTCAAGGTGCCACAATCAACAATGATTGATAAGCCAAGGAAATCATCACAAGAGTAATTGGATACTCTGATAAACCTAAGGTTCCAAGCAAGAACCAAAGAGACACTCTTACCAAAAGGTATTCAATCTGAATTTGCCAAAAATTTCTTCCAAAAGGTGTTTACAATGTTTATAAACTAGAGTAAAGTTCAGCAAGTGGGCTGTAATACTAGCCCATGATTAAAATCTAAATTAAATGAAATTATGAAATTAACAAATGATGGGTTGTACAAAATTCACAAGCTCAATTACATTATTACAAACTTTATTTAGTAACATAAAAGGCTTAAAAAGTTGGTGGTAGTCCATATAGCATCGGGGTCTTCAAGTGGGGTGATGCAATGCACCATTTGGGCTTCAAGTCTTCCAAATTAGGACGCCACAATCAACAATGATTGATAAGCCAAGGGAGATCGCCACAAGAGTAATTGGATACTCTTGATAAGACCTAAGGTTCCAAGCAAGAACCAAAGAGACACTTTTACCAAAAAGGTATTATGATCTAAATTTACCAAAAATTTCTTCCAAAAGGTGTTTACAATGTTTATAAACTAAAGTAAAGTTCAACAAGTGGGTAATACTTAGCTAGTGATTAAAATCTAAATTAAATAAAATTATGAAATTAACAAATGATGGGTTGTACAAAATTCACAAGCCCAATTACATTATTACAAATTTTATTTAGTAACATAAAAGGCTTAAAAAGTTGGTGGTAGTCCATATAGCATTAGGGGTCTTTAAGTGGAATGATGCAATACACCATTTTGGGCTTCAAGTCTTCCAAATTAGGAGCAGCCTCAAGAATTGTTGCTACAACTTGTTGCAATGCCTCCTTTGCTTTCCTAGCCCTTGATCTTGTCATGGGTCCCCTAAGTCCTTGAAGTGCTTTGTTGTCCTTGCCACTAGCCGTGTCCTCATTTCCATTCCTCTTGAAGAGGATTTGACCTCAAATCCAAGGCCTAATCACCTGCATAAAAAAGAGACAAATCAGCAACATTAAAAGTGGCACTGATATTATACTCACCAGGCAAATCGATTTTGTAGGCATTGTCATTGATCCTTTCCAACACTTGTAAAGGACCATCCCCTCTAGGTTGGAGTTTGGACTTTCTTTGTTCAGGAACTCTCTTTCCTCATGTGCACCCAAACCCAATCTCTGGGTTCAAATACAACTTTCTTTCTTCCCTTGTTAGCTTGCTTGGCATAGCTCTCAATTTTCTTCTTAATTTGAGCTTTCACATGCTCATGCAGCTTTCACATAGTCACCTACAGCTTGTGCATCCTTATGCTTAAAAACGTAATGTTAGGCATAGGCAATAAATCAAGTGGTGTCATAGGGTTAAATCCATACACAATTTCAAATGGTGAACAATTAGTTGTGCTATGGATAGCCCTATTATAAGCAAATTCTACATGAGGCAAACATTCTTCCCAAGACTTAAGATTTTTCTTTAAAATAGTCCTAAGCAAGGTGCCTAAAGTCCTATTCACTACCTCAGTTTGCCCATCAATTGCGTGATAAGTATAGAGAAGGTAATTTAGTACTAAGCTTACCCCACAATGTTATCCAAAAGTGACTTAGGAACTTAGTGTCCCTATCACTTACAATGCTCCTAGGCAGTCCATGGAGTCTCACCACTTCCTTGAAAAATAAGTCAGCTACATGGCAAGCATCATCAACCTTTTGCAAGGTATAAAATGTGCCATTTTGAAAACTTGTCCACAACCACAAAAATAGAATCCTTGTCATTCTTTGTTCTAGCCCAAAACAAAGTCCATAGATATATCAATCCAAGGAAATCAGGAACGGGTAGAGGAGTATATAAACCATGTGGCATCACCTTTGATTTTTCCTTTTTACAAACAATGCAATGCTCACAATATTTATGCACATCATGTTTCATATGGGGCCAATAAAAATGTTCATGCAATATGTCCAAAGTTTTATGCACCCCAAAATGTCTCATTAATCCTCCTCATGTGCCTTTCACAAGCAAATTTCTTATGGAACACTTAGGCACACACAATCTTTTTTCTTTAAACAAATATCCATTGTACCTATAGTAACCATTTTGAGACACATTTTCACAGCGCATATATTAGAAAATTCAACATCATGCAAATACATTTCTCTCAAAGTCTGAAGCCCAAAAATTTTAGTTTTAAGAGTAGAGAGTAATGCATGCCTCCTAGATAAAGCATCATGTAATACCCCGGTTTTAAATAAAAGGGTAGAAATTTTTCGAACTAAGAAGGGTGTTGGTTACCCTTTCTGTCATTTGAGGTCCTAATTTTCGTTAGTCTAAGTACACGCCCTTGGAGGGCTATATATTAGAGCTATTTTCTGGGACTAAAAGTCCAAAATTATTCCAAGAAAAAATAAGTTGAAGAGATTTTTAATGAATTTTCAAACCCGCAAGTGCTTCATTTTTAGCCTAAGTTTATAAAATCGTAAGATTTTCCAAATTTGAACTAAAACCCAAAAAAGAGATTTTGATTGGTTAGAAATTTGATTTTTCTAATATTTATTTGAATCCAAATAGGGGGTATTTTCCTATTTACATTTATGTTTTAAAATTAATGGAAAGAAAAAAAGTGATTAACTTAAAATTAAGAAATGTAAATAGTGAGTAGTGGGATAGTAGTCCAATACATACTAGTATTGGACATCTAGAGCCTGGAGACCACCCAGGCGGTTGCGAGAGTGAAGTGAATCTTGAAGCCTGGAGCGCGGGCGGTAAACAGAGTAAGGCGTGGCCAAAGTGGCTAGGGACAGCCAGGCGGTCATATGACCGGACGGTAAAGCGAATATAAAAATCTCATTTTGGGGTTCCAGACCATTCCAGACACTCCCTATCCCCCAAACTTTCTCAACTTGGAACAAACACCTTCCCAACCCATTTTCACTTATAAAACTCCATTTCTTCCAAATCTTTCAAGTTTAACATAAAATCTTCAATCCTCCAAGCTTAAAGGTATGTTATTTTGCTAGTTTTCTTAATTTCCTTCAAGTTTTCCTAGCTCAAGAGTGGTCCTCCATGTCTTCTAAGGAAGAGGGTTTCTTTACCTTGTTAGAGATGGAATTTGAGTATTTAGAGGTTTTTTAAAGGTTGATTTAGAGTTCTATTGCTTCATGACAGATATTTCTGTCATTTCTTCTAAGAGTTCTGTTGGTGTAACTTCTTTCTGTTAAACCCTCCAGGTGAGTGGGTTGCATCTGTAGCCTCTATGTTGTTCATTATACTTATTTTCATGAAAACTATAATCCACTACTTGGCTTTAGAGATTCCTGTCTAAGGATTTGAGATTTATATTGGATTATGTAGTTTGAATGGCCAGTTTAGAGCATGAAAGATATATTTGATAAAACTCATAGGACCATAGTTGTTATCCTGATATTATGCTGACTTGATGATACATGTGATTGATAGAGGTTTTTATGCTTATTTCAATAGATTTGAAACTGGTCTGTGTATATGTATTAGATTTATAATCATGAAATTTAGAAAAGAAATAGAATTTTGATGCAAACTTGCTATTTGAAGCATGATATTCATTTTGAGTTTATGATTTTTTGTGATTTGGATAGGAAAGTAAATTGAAGAGATTCCTTTTATTAAGTTATGAAATGATAATTTGAATATATATATACATATATATGTATATATATACATATATATGTAGGTACATGTGATTATGTAAGACTTTGAATATGATTAATGTTATTATGAATCCTTTCATGCATTGTTCCTTGGTAGCCCGTAAAAGGGGGTTTAAGGTGAGGGCTGACTCAAGTTTGGTCTGGAAACTCACCTCTCTCATTTCTCTTGTCTTTAGGATAGAACCACTAGTCCTCTGACAGGAAAGAATGGACAGTAAGCTTTAACAGAGGGTGAAGCATGTATTCCAAGTTGTTTAGAGTGCTCCATTATATTGTCCAAGAATCCAGAGTACTGCATGGTTTAAGTTTTGCATGTATAGGTTGTATTAAATTGTATTATAAGATTTTGTTACTTATAGAGATATGAATATGAAATTAGACTTCTAAAACGGGATATGAAGCTGAAATTTGAAAATGATGACTATATGTTTTAAAGGAGGATGATTTGTATGAAAAGATTTTATGACTTAACCAGTTTAAAATATTACGGTGCATATAGAGGAATCCAGGTCATGAGGCTTACGTGGGAACCAAATTTTTCAGAGTGGGTCAGGTGCCAGGTGGGTCGTGACACGTCGCCACTATGTTCCCCTTCCCCTTTTATGCTTAATGACATATGGAAATCGTTCCAAAAACTCAACCCATTTAGCATGCCTTTTATTCAGCTTGCCTTGTCCTTTCAAGTATTTTAGGGACTCATGATCACTATGAATTACAAATTCTTTGGGGAAAAAATAATGCTGCCAAGTTTTCAAACCGCGCACTAAGGCATACAATTCCTTATCATAAGTGGTATAGTTTAGGGCAACCTCATTTAACTTCTCACTAAAATAAGCAATCGGATGACCTTCTTGCATCAAAACAGCCCAATGCCCACGTTTGATGCATCACATTCAAGTTCAAAAGATTTACCAAAATTGGGCAAAGCAAGAATGGGTGCATTAGTTAGCCTATGCTTAAGGGTAGCAAAGGCTTGCTCTTGTTTTCTCCCCATTGAAACCCACATGCTTTTTAACTATTTCATTAAGAGGCGCAGCCAAGGAGCTAAAGTCCTTAACAAACCTCCTATAGAAACTAGCTAAACCATGGAAACTCTTCACTTCACTCACATTCTTAGGCGTAGGCCACTCTTGAATAGCCTTAACCTTTTCCTCATCAACTTGCACTCCTTTTACACTCACAACAAAGCCTAAGAACACTACATGATCAGTGCAAAAAGTGCATTTCTCAAGATTAGCATACAATTTTTCTGTTCTAAACACATGCATGACAGCCCTCAAATGTTCAATATGCAAGTCAAAACTAGTGCTATAAATAGAATGTCATCAAAGTAAACAACAACAAACTTGCCAATAAAATCTCTTAAGACATGGTTCATTAATCTCATAAAAGTGCTTGGGGCATTAGTTAGCCGAAAAGGCATAACCAGTCACTCATACAAACCATACTTAGTTTTAAAGGCATTTTCCATTCATCCCCTTTCCCTTATCCTAATCTAATGATATCCCACTTTTTAAATCAATTTTAGAAAAATAACAGGCACCATACAGTTCAAGAAGGTCATCTAACCTGGGAATAGGTGTTGGTACTTGCCTGTGATGTTGTTGATTGCTCTCCAGTCACTACACATCCTCCAAGTCCCATCCTTTTAGGCACAGAATTCCTGGAACAGCACACCGACTCAGAGCTTCTTGCACCCAACCTTTTGTCATCAACTCCTCAACTTGCTTTTGTATTTCTTTGGTCTCTTGAGGATTGCTCCTATAAGCTGGTCAATGGGTAAAGATGCAGCAGGATGAGATCAATATGATGCTCAATCCCTCTCAAAGGTGGCAATCCACTTGGAACCTCCTTTGGAAACACGTCCTTGTATTCCTGAAGAGACTCAACACTAGCAGGGGCAACACTTTTATTAGAGTTATCAACAGTTAAAACATTTTTCTTGCAATAAAGTAAATAAAGTGGCTTGTTGGCAAGCAGCTTCTTCACCTCACTTTCTTTTACTAAACAACTCTGTTTGCTCTCAAGTGTTTCACTCAATCCCACAAGTGTTTCACTCTTTTTCTTTCCACTCTTTTTTTTATCAAGTGTTTCACTCTTTTGTGTGTCACTCATCTCTTTTCTCTCTTGCACTCTCTTTTCTCTCAATTTTATTTGATCCTCACACACCTCTCTAGGAGATAAAGGTTTGGGACAATTTTCCTCCCATTATGCATGAAAAAAATCTTGTTTGTGAACCCATCATGAACAGTTTTGGTGTCATATTGCCACGGCCTCCCTAAGAGAATATGGCTTGCCTCCATTGGAACCAATCACATATCACTTTGTCATTGTATTGTCCCATGGAAATGTGCAGCTCCACTTGCTTGCTCACGGTCATCTCTCCATCTTCACTAAGCCATTGGAGTTTGTATGGCCTAGGATGTGGCTTGGTCTCCAAATTTAATTTGGACACTAATCTAGAGCTGGCCACATTGGTGCAACTCCCTCCATCCACAATCAAAGAACATAGTTTTCCATTGATTGAACACCTAGAGTGAAAAATGTTCTCTCTTTGGGAATCATCAAGTGATTGCATCTGACTTCCAAGCAACCTCCTAATCATCAATAAATCTCCTTCTTTGGCCTCCACAATGATCTCCTCATCTACCTCTTCCTTTTCCTCACTTCACTAGCTGAAGACTCACTAGTAATTTCTCCATTCCCCTTAAATAACATAGTCTTCTTGGTTGGACGCAGCTATGTGACATCTCCCTAAACACTTGAAGCATTTTATCTCACTACTCCTTGTTTTTTTAGGGGTCTCATTGGACTTGAATTGAGTCCTTTAGGTGCAGCCATGGTATTGTTCGAAGAAGTACCTCCTTCCTTCTTATTTCTTTCATTCCAATTTAAAGAATTGAAATTAGAATAATTCCTTCTCATGGTACCTTTTCTCTTAAGTTGTTGCTCCACTTTGGTAGCTTGATGTACCAAGTCTTCCAACTCCACATAATTTTGTAGCTCAACCACATCTCTAATGTCATTATTCAGCCCATTCAAAAAGCGTGCCATAGTAACCTCCCTATCTTCATTCACATTGGCTCTAATCAAAGACACCTCCATCTCCTTGTAATATTCATCAACACTCCTATTACCTTGCGTGAGTCTTTGAAGCTTGTTATGAAGGTCCCTATGATAATAGGAAGGGACAAATCTCTTCTCATCAACCTCTTCATTTCAGTCCAAGTATCCACCAAAAGTTCTTCATATTAAGTCGCTCCTTTTGCAATTGGTTCTACCAAATAAGAGCATAATTTGTGAACTCCATGGCTGCCACCTTTACTTTCTTTTCTTCATTGTAATTGTGGCATGAGAACAACTGCTCAATCTTCATCTCCCACTCAAGATAAGCCTCTAGATCACTCTTCCCTTTGAAAGGTGGGATGTTAAGCTTACTCCCTCAATTCGGTCGTCTAGCATCATCTTCATTATCTCTTCTCCTCCTTCCATCAATCCTCCTTCTAGCTCCATCATCATCACGATGATCTTGATTTTCTAACCTCTCAATTCTGTCATATAACTCCTCTGTATGCTCCCTCATCATCCTTTGCATTTGAGTGTAATAGCCTCAACTAACAATCTGTTATTTCCCTTAGGAGAGGGGTACCATCACCACCTGTTCCTGCCATAATTCAAGTAAAAAGAAAAAAAAATGAAAGCAATAGGACCTCACCACACTTCTCACGTGTTTGCACTCTTAGAGATATATCACTCATGTTTGTTGCTCTCTAATAGGCTTTTATGTAAAGTTCTTTCTTGCCTTTTACCACTCAAGTGCTCTTGTAGGCTCTTAAATGGAATCACAGGTCAATTCAACGAATCCAACAACTCCAATATTAAATCACAAAACAACAAGAGGTCAAACAAAGAAAACTCTAGACAACTTTTAAGACCCAAAAGAGACAAACAAGAAAAGCTACACAAGGATAAGCACACTCAAATCAAAGGCCAAACAAGACAAGAACAAGCTAAAGGTTTGAAGAACAAAATAAACAAGCCACTGTTCTACTTCTTTTTTTCAAATTCTTTTTTTTTTTCAAATCGTTCTTGATGATTGTAGATGACAGACTAAATGGAATCACATCAAAACAAGCACATATTTAACAACTAAACATCAAACTAACAAAGCCTAGAAAGATTAAAATGAAATAATTCTCCAGAACATCAAGAACACATGATGAACATTCTGACTTTTTAACCTACTGATCCAATGTAACATCAAAGACAGAAATGGAAACTAGAAGAACATCACAAAATTAAGCAAAATGATGAATCAAACAAGTACTCAAAAACAAATTCCAGGGTTGCTAAATCTGGTTCGTAAACAAAAATTCGCTGTATCTCAAGCTAGAAAATTCAGATTGCAACGATTCCAAAACGAGGTGAAAATTGAGACTCTGAACGCATAAATGACCCAAGAAACACCGAAATATGATGCGTAAAACTCCAGATATGAACCAAGGAAAACTGACCAATTCTCCAGAATTAGAACCTCGCTAATACCAAATGATACGTTCTGGAATAGAAAAATAAGGAATGAAATTGGTTGGGGGCGCCACAATCAACAATGATTGATAAGCCAAGGGAGATCGCCACAAGAGTAATTGGATACTCTTGATAAGACCTAGGGTTCCAAGCAAGAACCAAAGAGACACTCTTACCAAAAAGTATTCTTATCTGAATTTGCCAAAAATTTCTTCCAAAAGGTGTTTACAATGTTTATAAACTAGAGTAAAGTTCACAAGCGGGTTAATACTTAGTCCATGATTAAAATCTAAATTAAATAAAATTATGAAATTAACAAATGATGAGTTGTACAAAAGTCACAAGCTCAATTACATTATTACAAACTTTATTTAGTAACATAAAAGGCTTAAAAAGTTGGTGGTAGTCCATATAGCATCAGGGGTCTTCAAGTGGGGTTATGCAATGCACCATTTTAGGCTTCAAGTCTTCCAATTAGGGGCAGCCTCAATAATTGTTGCTACAACTTGTTGCAATGCCTCCTTTGCTTTCCTAGCCCTTGATCTTGTCATGGGTCCCTCAAGTCCTTGAAGTGCCTTGTTGTCCTTGCCACTAGTTGTGTCCTCGTCAGAAAGGAAAGCATAAATGAGAGTAGCATTGGGAAAAATAATGTGTGAGATCCCATATAAAAAAAAAAAAGGTTTTTCTAACAATAGGAAGGTAAGAGGCGTGCTCCGTGATTATGAGCGGCATAAGACTTTGTATTAGGGAAAGGTTACAACTTTGTACTCTCAGGATTTGCAGCTTTGTCCTAATAAATTGTCATGATAAAAGATTTACAGCTTTAGAGTATATTTGATTGGTGGGTGAAAATAGGAGTACATTTTTCTTGATTAAATTTTATGTATAAAATTACACATAAAATTTAATCGTAAAAAATTTAATCTTATTTTTACTCTCCAATCAAACATAACCTTAGAGTATAAAATGTTTGCAGTTTTGTCTTCAAAAATTGTATGAAGGGTTCACAATTATTCTATATAAAAATTAGGCCGAATCACGCTTAATTTTTTGTGTTTTTTTGCTTCGTTTATTTGTTTGATGTGTGTATGGTTGGGGGATTTTTCCCAACATGTAACAGGCTACTATAGATTATTGTTAGCGTTTAGAACATGAAGAAAAAATCAACTATCAACAGTAAGTTTAGTTTTTATCCACATGTCATCTAATTAAACCATATTATTTGCATAACTTTTCAAAGTGAGGTGAGAGTTAATCACTTTCTTGAAGTGATGACTCATGATAAGATAATAGTATAAATTCTTTTTATATAATCTCCTATATAAAATGATATATGAGTAAAATGCAAGTTTAGGTGCGTTTGTATTTAGTTTCTGAAAGCAAACGCAACCTTAATTTCTAAAAATATATTACAAAGCAAACTTAACTTTCTAATTTATAAAAACATCTGAGTGATTGACATCACAACAACGCTGTGGAATATTGTAAAATATAAATAAAAAATATAAGAGGTGGTAAATGGTTAGAGTCAAGTCTGTGATGAAAAGTCTTCCTCACTCAAGATTTCAATTAAAATTTATGATAGAGGGACAGAAGGCAAGACGAGGTTGAAGGGTCGTAGGGTGTCAGCTGAACGCTTTGCGTAATTACTTAATTAGCGTGGAACTAATTTACTTCATGGGAAAAAATATGGTATTCTCACATAAAATAGAGCAGCTTCTAGATTATATTTTGTTTATGGTTTTCTACATCAAGTACGCCATCCGTCCTTTAATTATATGATGGGTAGTTATGGTAAGTTGTAATCCTCAATCATCGCAAGGAGAGTCAGTTTTGTGGCATCATCTTTTTCGTCGCGTAAGAGAAATTCATTATAAAATCTGTGAGTAAGACGTTATCGCATAAATAGTCAACAAAATCATTCAAGGATTATTCTCCCTTTCATATAACTTTTCTTTTCCGTCATTATTGATTTTGTGAATTAATTATTAAATATTCATTGATTACAAATTATATTTAATTACTTGACTTTTAAATATATTGATTATAAAATAAAGGGAAAAGAGTATACAAATCATTTGAACTTATATTTTTCTTCTCTTTTTGTAAAGTATATATCATTGTAAACTTAAGAATAAATTGGCCTTCAAACTTTAACTAATGACTCAATAAATCATTTTGCAAAATAATTTGCTAAATAGTTATAGCAAATGGTAAGACTATTTTCTTATTCATTAATATAAGTTAAATTAGTTATTAAATTTTTATTGATTACAAATTATATTTAATTACTCGACTTTTAAATATATTGATTATAAAATAAAGGGGAAAGAGTATACAAATTTGAACTTATACTTTTTTTTTCTTTTGCAAAGTATCATTATAAACTTAAGAATAAATTGGCCTTCAAACTTTAACTAATGACTCAATAAATCATTTTGCAAAATAATTGGCTAAATTACTAATAGTTATAGCAAATGGTAAGATTATTTTCTTATTCATTAATATAAGCTAATGATTAATTTATTAATATTATTAATCAGATTTTTTATAATTAGCAATTTTTTATTATAATATTTTATATTTATTTAATTACCTATTAAATTAACTATTTTAAAAAAGAAACTTGAACATCAAATAAATTAGTTAATTAATAGTCTAAATTTAATGTAATTAAACAAATGATCAATATGTTTTTATGTGTTATTACTATGTATAATTGTGTGGACACATTTAAAACAAAATGATTTATTAAAATATTAGTCAAGTTTTAGAGATTAATTGAAAAGCTTTTAAACTTTGTGATAGAGTTTTACAAAAGATCAAAGTTTAGGATAATTTTATATTATTTTCCCTAAAATAATATATACTTGTTAATTAATTAGCTTAATATATAATAGCATAAAAGCACCATAGCAACATAATACAATAGCATATTGCTTAGCTAATTAAGTTTAGCGAACGAACACTACTAGAAAAGTGTAGTTTAGTGACTGATTTTGTGACTGAAAACAATCGGTCACTAATATGATAATTTTGTGACCGATTAGTGACCGAATAGGGCTAGTAATGGGGTGAAAAAATCAGTCACTAAATCGGTCACTAAATAAAAATAGTGACCGATTTAGCACCGATTGTATAATGTTAAAAATCTAACAAAATCAGTCACAAAATCGGTCACTACATTATCAATTAGTGACCGATTTAGTAACCGATATTAATTAATTCAAAAATACCTTTTCATAAGAAAATCAGTCACAAAATCGGTCACTAATTATAATTTAGTGACCGATTTAGTGACCGATTTAATTAATTCGAAAGTACCTTTTCATAAGAATTAGTCACAAAATCGGTCACTAATTGGTAATTTAGTGACCGATTTAGTGACCGATTTTAATTAATCCGAAAATTCCTTTTCATAAGAATATTAGTCACAAAATCGGTCACTAAATTATCAATTAGTGACCGATTTTTGCGATAATAATTATGGTAAAATTCCTTTTCATATGAAATCAGTCACAAAATCGGTCATTAAATTATCAATTAGTGACCGATTTAGCGACCGATAATAATTAATGGTAAAATTGTTTTTCAAAAGAATATCAGTCACTAAATTGGTCACTAAATTTCAATTTAGTGACCGATTTAGAGACCGTTAATATTTAGTGCTAACATCAATATTGATAAAAAAAATTAGTCACAAAATCGGTCACTAAATTATTAATTAGAGACCGATTTAGTGATGAAATTTCTTGTTCACAAAATCAGTTGCTAATTGAAAATTTAGTGACTGAATTTTTGGTCACTAATTGTTTAACATGTAAAAGAAAAATCAATTCCTCGTGGACATCTTGTTGGGCTGCACACTTTAACATAATTTTAGCTGAACCAAAATAAAGAAAGAGGAACTAAAGTTTGGCTTTTACGTTGGATGAGGGTTTCAGTTCAAGAAATGGGGGTTGAGCCATTGTTCTCCTAAAGCATTCTCTTTGCTCATCTGCCTCTTCGCCAAGCATCGCTGCTCCACCAAGCTCGTCGCTCGCCAAGCATCGCTGGTCCGCTCGGTCCGCCAAGCTCCGCCGCTCTCCGGTCTCGTCGCCTGCTCGCTCTCTAAGCTTCGCTCGCCGCCTCCTGCTCAAACGTCGCCGCTCTCCTGGTCGTGGCTCAGGTTGCTGTCCGCGCCGCTCTCTCCTGGTTGTGGTCGTCCTCAACATCGAGGCGGCTCACCCTCGTTCTCGGCCTCACACTTGCGTGCACCACTGAGCTCGAAGCTTGGAAGAACCAGCCATTGGAAGCTAGCCACCGCGTGAGATCCAGATCTGAGAAGCAAATAAAGACCAGCCATAGTGTGAACTCCAGACGTTCTTCTGACCCTATTTTGGCACCATTGATCGTTCTGGTATTCCAATCTCTCACACTTTGTTTTTGTTGCTGTTGTTTTGATTTGGAGATTCAATTTGTGATTTTTTTTATGTGATTCTTTGAGTAGTTGAATAGCAACTGATTACACTGTTTTCAAATGCTTTCTATAGTGTACATGTTCTTTGAAGGGCATTTGCTCATTCTGTTTTGTTTGTTATGCTCTATGATTTTTTCATTCATATTATATCTATGATACTCTGCTTTTAGTTCATTGTTATTTATGCAGCTAGACTGGTTTGTTTTCCCCAATCCTGATTAAGTTGATTTTATATGTTGTAGTAGTGTGTATCCATTGTGAAGGATCAATATTAGAGATTTGATTTGTGGGAATCAGAGATCATGAACGCATTGTAGTGCTTTTAGTACTTATTATTTGCTTTCTATTTAGGCCCAGGGGTGCATCAGAAGATTCAAATTTGCTGGTTAAGCGTGTCTTGATACATGCATATCCCATTGGGATGAAGTTTATGGTAATTACAAAATAGTTTTTGGTTTTCCTTTTTATTGAAAGCTTTAGAGCATAATGTATTTTTGGAAAAAATTGGTAATGTAGTGAGGAGATTTCTCTACTTCCTATAGAATATATTAGGATTGTTTAGCATTTAGAAATGTTCATTTCATTGTTTTTCATTTTAGGTGACTTGTATTTGTTTGTTTATAGAGTTATCCTTTTCTTTTTTTTCAAAATTTTTGGCAAATGTGCATTAAAAAGTGTTCTATTTATGACTCATTTGGCTCAAAAAATTGATTGGATTCTCATCATAATGGTCCACTAGATGCAACATTAATAGTGTTTATCTTTATTTGGTCATGAATAAATTTTGTCGTGGAAGTTAAAGAAAGGTTCCTTGTTATAACCTTTAATTTATTTCTCTACCAAATGAAGGGCTTTGTCTTTAAAGAAATCCTGAAATGAGCTAAATGACATTTGTGTTCCAGAATAATGCTCTTTCAATAGCATCTTTAGCTGCTCTTTGTTTCGATTTTGTGCTATTGCGGCTCTTCATAATGCTTGTCTTTGGTGGTTTAATTTATGGCTTTCTGCTTCTCTTTAGCTTTCTGCATGTTAAGCTCCTCTTTTATTTTAGTTTGATGAATTGAGTATCTAATTGTCAATATATTTTTTATTTCAAGGGCAGGCAATGTTAATTTGTGGTTTATAAAAAAAAAACCTTAGTTGAGTTAAAGTTGATATCATTCTCATAAGGTGAGTGTCTTTGCTCTTTTATTTTTCTATTTTATTTTTTGGTTATCATTATCTTCTAGGTTCTTGGAGCTCAATTTTAATTACTTTTAGAATTAATTGCAGTGACCTTTGAAAGGCATGATTCTTGCCTACATGGAGATGGAGTAAAATCATTGGCTCTGCTATAAGTTTCTCTTTTGTGTGTGGATCAAATTGAGCTTATCAAAATAGCATATATTGAAAAAGGTATAAATCTTGTGCATATCGTATTCAAGTTAATAATTACTATTACTATTATTTTAATTGGATTAGGAGTTGACTTTTAATTCTATTTGTTTTTTTTTTTATCTTGTATCACTCTATTTGTTATTTGAAAACAAATTTTCAATCTTGTGTAGTTATAATTGTATTGTGTTGTTTAACAATGGTAGAATATGGATATACGTCAAAATCGTGATTGGATGTATAATAGACTTATGCCAGGAAGGGGCTATACTAATGAATTTCTAAAGGGGTAGATGAATTTGTTTCGTTTGCATGCCAACAAGCGCACTTGGCGAATGGAAAAATTAGATGTCCTTGTTCTAAGTGTAGAAATTTGAACTACATTATCCCTGAAGAAGTTAAAGTTCATCTTTATAAAAAAGGATTTATACCTGATTATTGGTATTGGACATGCCATGGAGAATTGCGTGGAACAACATGTAGCACTCAAGCTAGTACTTCCACGACAGAACTAGGTAACAATGACCCATTAAGTAGATTTGAGACCATGGTCTATGATGCAGTTGGTCCAGATATTAGAATGCAGTATGATCAAGGGGTTGAGGAGTCACCAAATGTAGATGCTAAAAGATTTTACGATTTGCTATGTGCCGCACAAAAGCCATTGTGGTCAGGATGTGTTGATCACACTGAGTTATCATTTGTTAGATTATTAACAATCAAGTCAGGGAAATATTTCTCAACGGTCTTTTAATCAGATGGTCCAACTTATGAGAGAGACATATCCTCCTGATAATCTAATCCCCAAAGATTACTATGGAGCTAAAAAATAGTTTCAAAACTTGGACTTACTACAATTAAGATTGATTGTTGTGTTAATGGTTGCATGCTATTCTACACCGAAGAGTGCAAATCATTGAAAGAATGTAACTTTTGCGGTGAGCCGGTATAATACAAAGAAAGTCATAGGGGAAAGTACAAAGAGATACCCAGGAAGAGAATGCACTACTTACCCCTCATTCCTAGGCTAAAAAGATTATATGCTTCTATGAGTTCTCTCCGCATATGAGATGGCACTATGAAAATAGACGAGAGTCAGGAGTCTGTGCCACCCATCAGATGGAGAAGCGTGGAAGCACTTTGATCTTAGTTTTCCTGATTTGCAGCTGAACCACGAAATGTTAGATTGGGTTTATGTGCCGATGGTTTTACACCATATAGTCAGTCAGCGGCACGTATTCTTCCTGGCCAATGATTGTCACCCCTTACAATCTTCCACCAGAATTATGCATGACCACTCCTTATATGTTCTTGACCTTGATAATTCCGGCCGCATAATCCAAAAGGAAAAATCGATGTATATTTGCAGCCCTTGGTTGATGAGTTAAAATTATTGTGGAATGAAGGTGTACTTACATATGACATTTCAAAAAGACAGAATTTTTTCATGAAAGCTGCACTAATGTGGACTATAAATGATTTTCCGCATACGGATGTTGTCGGGTTGGAGCCACGGGAAAATTGGCATGTCCATATTGTATGAGTCAATCAAAGGCTTTTACTTTGAAATATGGTGGTAAATGTTCTTGGTTTGATTCACATCGTCAATTTTTACCTTTGGACCATCCATATCGAAGAAATAAGGATGCGTTTTTCAAAAAACGAGTTGAGAAATCTCAACCTCCTCTTAGAATGTCTGGGGATGATTTGTGGGAAGATGTATCAGATATTCCAAAAGTTACTGAGGTTGGATATATTACATGTCCTGGTTTTGGTATTACTCATAATTGGACAAAACAAAGCATATTTTGGGAGCTACCGTATTGGAAAACTAATTTGATAAGGCACAATCTTGATGTGATGCACATTGAGAAGAATGTATTTGATAATGTTTTCAATACGGTGATGGACATCAAAGATAAAACCAAGGACAATGTTAAAGCAAGAATGGATTTGAAAGAGTATTGTCAACGTAAGGAACTAGAATTGCAGCAATTATCCAATGGGAAGTATGTAAAGCCTAAAGCAAAATTCACCTTGTCTGTGGATAAATGGGTTAGTGAACTAAAAATGCCTGATGGGTATGCATCTAATTTACGTAGATGTGTAAATTTGAGAGAGTGCAAGCTCTTTGGGATGAAAAGTCATGATTGTCATGTGTTTATGGAGCGTTTGTTGCCAATTGCATTTGCCACTTCAGATCAAGTTTGGAAGCCCATAGCTGAGTTGAGTAAGTTTTTCAGGATTTGTGCTCAACAATATTACGAGTGAATGATTTATTGTTGATGGAGCAGAACATTATTATCATAACATGTAAATTAGAACGAATTTTTCCACCTGGATTCTTCAACTCTATGGAGCATTTACCTGTTCATCTTCCGTATGAAGCAAGAGTAGGAGGTCCTGTTCAATATCGATGGATGTATCCATTTGAGAGGTAAAAGTTTATCATATCAAGCCTTTACATATGTTAAACATTAAGAATCTTATCAATGCAACTAATAGTTACATTGTATCATATTGTTATAGGTACTTGAATAGATTGAAGCGAATGGTTAAAAATAAATCACGCGTTGAAGGATCCATATGCGAGGCATATTTGTGCCAAGAAACCTCTCACTTCTGCTCATATTATTTTGAATCGCATGTGCAATCAATGAGAAATAGTGTCGGTCGGAATGATGATGGGGGCGTTGATGAGATAACCCAACCAACTTTATCGGTATTTAACCAATTCTGGTCGCTTACTTGGAACTTGTAAGAGTCGATATTTGAATGATCAGGAATTAGCTGCACATTTACATGTCCTCCTTAATTGTGAAGAAGTTCAACCATACATTGAGTAAGAAGACTAATTTGATTTTAGTTTGTTGTCTTTACATTAATTAATATGTTTATTAATACTTTGAATTTTAGAAACTTTGCACAGTACTTGAGGCAGCTAATTCACACATTAGTCATGCCGATGTTGATGGTAGAATTACATCTGACTTTCCAATTTGGTTTCGGAGTTATGTAAGTCGATTAACACCTTTTTCTTAGAGTGCATTTATGCATGCTTGCTATTTTACATTATTATCATGAGTTTATTATTGTCATTGTTAGGTTCACGATAGAAAAAATTCAATAACAAATCAGTTTTTGCACCACTTAGCATGGGGTCCCAAGAGAAAGGTTCATACCTGGCCTGTGTACTTTATTAACGGTTTTAAGTTTCATACAGAAGAGTGGAGTATTGGTAAGACAACTATCAATTCTGCAATTTGTGTTAAGGGTGATGAACATGGAAATGAAGAGAATTATTATTATGGGATCATTAAAGAAATTGTGCAAATAGAATATCCTGGAGAACCTTAAACAAGTAGTATTGTTTAATTGTGAATGGTTTGATGTCACACCTAATCGTGGTGTAAAGATTCACAAACCATACGGTCTTGTGGAGGTTAATCATGTTAGACGTATTCAAAGTATGATCCCTTCATATTTGCAAAAGATGCAATTCAAGTGTATTATGTTCCATATCCAAGAAATATAAAAGAAAAAAAAATTGGTGGATTGTCCACAAAACTAAACCAAGAGGCACAGTTGATGATCGATATACTCTAGAGCTTGCTTATCAAGACGAAACAACTGTGGGTTTTGTGACCAATGATGATCTAGTTGGACCAATGAGAGATGAAAGTCTGTATGAAGAGGTTGAAGTGAATGTAGGCCATGATCAAGTTGATGAGGAAGATGATGACATGGAAGAGAATGTAGGTGATGACGAGGAAGAAGAATTTGATTTTGACAATGATTCTGAAAATGACAATGAAGACATTCAATTAGATAAATTCCTTGAGGAGGAGGAGGAGGAGGAGGAGGAGGAAGAGGAGGAGGAGGATGATGATGATGTCATTTAGTCATTTTATTTTTCATGTGATACAAAAAGGTAACTTGATGATATTGTAATATTCTATATTTACTATGTTTTTTAAATTTAACATATATACTAATTAATATTGCATTTAATTGTAGATGTCAGACAAAGATCAAGGAAAAGGAATAAGAAAGATCTCGAATTCCAAAAAGCAACCAAAAAAACTACGATTTACAAGCAATTCTCAGCAAACACCTCCTGCACCTCCTATAGCTACATCATCTCCTCCAATGATTTCTCCATCAGCTACATGTGCTCCCAATATAGCTACTTCTCCCCAAACAACACGCGTCTATAGCAGGTGTAAATTCTCCTAATCCACAAACCCATGGACAAGCTTCACCTCACCTTTCTTCCCATGATTCGACAAACAATCCAACAGTCAATGCCAAGAATGTTTTATATCTGAGTGGAGATGGGTATGTGATAAGTTTTTATTTTATTTAAGTATATATGATATATTTTAGCTTATAACATGTAATGTTGGTAGATTTTTGCCTTCACACATTGCTTAATGGGATTACTGATGTTATCAAAAGTCATTACCAAGAAGCATGGCCATCTTGGAAAAAAATACCACCTAATACAAGAGAAATGTTGTTTAATGAGTTTAAGGTAAGTTTTAAAATTTTAGTGTGTAATTTTTATGTATAAAAGCATATCTTAATCTTTTGTTTAATTTGATTATTATAGATCAAGTTTGATTTTGAGCCCCCAGATTATAATTGGGCTGAAAGAAATTTTCAAATGCGAGGTGCCTTATTAAAAAATATGCTTTAGAAGGCTCGTGTCACCATGAATAGGCCAAGATGGCTTGGAGAATCTGTGGAATGGGCTTTGTGAGCATTGGGCAAGTGAATCCTTCAAAAGAAAAAGTAGACAAGCGAAGTAAATGAGCATCTGATTGTGGGGGGCTTGGAGGTTCTCTTCACACCAATGGCTCTATTACCACTTTCAGCATAGAGCTAATTTGGTTAAGTTTTCAAATAACTTTTTCTTTTTTGCATAAAGGGTTAATTTTTGACATATTGCTTTGAAATCAAGCAAGAAAACATTCTTAATTTATATTATTATTATATATGTAGACAAAATTGAATGGGAGACCTCCTACACCCTTAGAGCTATTTCGCCATACACATAGACACAAGGATAAAACATGGGTGGATAAGAGATCAGAGCATATAGATGTAAGTAACTTGTTATTTGTTTAGTGCTCAATCCATGTCTATCATTTATGTTAGAAAATAATATCTAGTTATACACGTTAGACTATATAGTGTGTATATTCTATTAATATATCATAAGTATCCTTAAGTTGGTTTCTGTGTTAGTTGATATCATATTTGTGTTTGCAGGCAGAAGTCATTCGAGCCATGGATGAGGCAACCCAAAAAGCATCTCAGGAAGGAAGTTCTGAACCAAATGAGATAGAGGTGTGGCGAGACTGCTGGTATGAAAAAGGGGAGGATTTATGGTCTTGGCTTAGAGTCAACGTAGTTGATAGAAGGCCTTGTTATCGTGGCTCAAGCTCACATTAGCTTGAGTGGGTTCGTAGAGGAGAGCATGAAGAACTATTGAAAAAGATGCAAGATGAAAATGGTGCACTTGTAGCTAGGTTAGAGAACATGAGAAAGAGCTTCAACGCACTCATCAGGAAGTTCAACGCAATAACCAAATGCTACAAGAAATGATGAGACGAATGAATTTTCAATTTTCTGATCTCCAATCACCTGGAGACTAGCTGAGGGGAGGAAGGTGGTGATGATGATGATAATGAAGAGGAGGAGGATGATGACTAGTTATAATTACTTTGTTCTATTTTGAATTGATACTAGTTATTTCAAATGATATTCAGTAAAATTCAATCACTTGCTGGAGACTTGGCTGAGAGGAAGAGAGGTGAAGATTAGGAGGACATGTTATAATTACTTGTCGTATTTGGATTGACATGATTATTTTGTATGTTATTTAATATTGATGTTTGACACTAGTTAATTGATATTTAATAGGAGCTAAGAGGGAAAAGATATGATTAGGAAGACAAGTTATTTACTTGTTTGTATTTTGGATTGATAATGGTTATTTTGTATGTTATTCAGTATTGATAGTTGGCACTAGTTAATTGTTATTTAGTAGGTTTCATGTATAATTTCATGTTTGTTTGTTAGTGATATAGATATGTAAATTAGGTACATGAAAGTGGGAATCCAGAAAAAAAATTGGATTGGGATCTACAATAACAATTAGTGACCGAATTTGAGACTAAAATTGGATTAGAGACTGATTTTGTGACTGATTATTGGAAAAGTAGTGACCGAAAATTCAGTCACAACTAGTCACTGCATTTGTGAATGTTCGGAAGTATATTTGTGACTGATTTTTCGTCACTAAATTAGTAACCAAATGCGGTCGCTAATAAGCACACGCATCACAACCCCATTGTGAGAAATTCAGTCACAAAATCAGTCACAAAAATTAGTGACCGAAAATCGGTCACTAATGAGCCACTCTTTCCATTGTCCCAGGAAAAATTTCGGTCACAAATTCGATCACTAAGATTTAGTGACCGAAAAATGGTACTACGACACACATTGCTGAGGTCACAAAATCGGTCACAAAATATTAGTGACTGAAAAATGGTCACTATTGAGCCACCTGCGTCAGGGAACTTCGGTCACAAAATCAGTCACTAATTCGGCCACTAAATATTAGTGACTGAAAATCGGTCACTAATAATTTAGCAACCTTGAATCTAGCCACAACATTAATCGGTCACAAAATCGGTCGCTAAAATATTTTGTGACTGATTTATTACATTTAAGACCGAAATTTCGGTCACTAATAGGTGATTTTCTTGTAGTATCAGACTGATGAGGTGTTATTGTACAGGTATGCCAAAACTTGATAAGTTCATTGACAAGTAATAATAAACCAGAAGAATAGTATGAACTGGCTAGTCATGCAAGAAAACAGTAAGTATGAACGGAAAAATTTCTACATGGTGGGTAGTGGGAGTGTCATTGTTTGAGATGTGTACGAAACCAAACTGGTCATCAGTGTATATCTATCATGTTATAACTTACAAGAAGAAAAAAAAAAAGAGACAGATCAAAGTTATTTGAGAAAATGATTGCTCGGTTGCAGGTTATGCCTATGGAGTTGGCATTTAACCATATTTTAAAAATATGGTTAAATGAAAAAATAATATGGCTAAATCCTCTTCAACATAAAAAATAGAAGCAAACATGATTCATCTTGTATCCTTGTCCAATCACAAGCTAAAACTTCATTCAACTAAAAAAAGGATGAATTTTGATAATTTATGCCAAGTCAAACTGTTTTTACAACATCAATGATCCAATTTAGGGGAAAAAAAAGACTAGAACCATATGCTAGGGGTGAACCTAAAGAAGACCCTGATTCACGAATGATGAATCATTACCCATGGAACCCATGTCTTCTACTTAATATTATGCTATTTTTGTGGGTTTAGTTACATTTTTTTTTCGTTTAGCCACATTTTTGAAATGTGGTTAAATATAAAACATGAATCATATTTACTTCTATTTCTTGTGCTGAAAAAGAATTAGCCACATTATTTTTTGGTTAGTCACATTTTCAAAAATGTAGTTAAATGTCAATGGTACCATATGCCCTAAGCAATCACTATTTGAGAATCCTCAATAATTGATGTGTACGATACATGCTATTGTCGTTAAATAATTATTCATTTTAAAAACTTATTTTATCCATAAATAATTATCCATTTTAAAAGTTTAGGTAATATTAATTTTTTAATTAGTAATATCTCTATTAAATATAATTAATTCATTAATAAAGAATTGAAGAAGAAGTTGGAATATTAAAAAAAATAAGGATAATTTAATACATTATTTTAAATTTTTATTAATATTGATATTTTATCAATTATTTTTTAATTTAAATACGTATTTATAACAAAACAATTTAAATGCGTAGTTAATTTGTTGACGAATTAATGTAGACTGTTCATTGGGATTGACTAGATCTGGCTGGACATATCCAGAGTGACGGACGGAGAACCCAATGCGAGAGAGAGAGGGAGGGGGTTAAAATAATTGTCGTCTGACTTATTTAACAGTTCCTCTGAATTGAAGTTTTGAGGACCAGCTGGTGTTGATGACATACATGTATCTGCCAATAAACTTAGTTTGTGTTTGGATAGAGCACTTTAAAAGAGTTTAAAGTAACAGAAAACTAAATTATAGTAATACTAGAGGCGCGTTAGTCATTGAATTTTTTTGTTTAGGAAGTTATACCTACAAAATTGAAATTCAATACCCAATTATAACTCCATTTTTTCGGTATAACTACATAACTAGATGTACGTACATCTATATTTAGAGTTATTAAAAATACTTTTTAAAAAATAAAACGCTTAACAAAACTAATGTTATTTAAACAATATTAAATTATACATAACTAACATTATAAATGTTGAATGATATAGTATAAGCACATTATCTTCTCTTAATGTTGATGAGCTGTTAGTTGTAATAAAATACACTAATTGTAAGGAGTCAGCTTATAACTAATATCTTTTATAATTTCGATAATCCTAATGTGGATGACACGTATTTATCAGACCAATCAAGGATAATAATGAGACGAAGTGCCCATAAACTGACCCAAATATTATTTGACCACAATACTAAAAAACAAATATGATGTCATACTTGGTGCAGGTAACTGGTAATTTGAGTTACCAAATATAGTTGAAATGTTTAAAATAAAGCAGAAAATTGTTTAACATGATAGGATTCAATATGAAGTATTTATTGATGGTAAACTTTGTCATATATATACATTGGTCATTTGATTCATATTAAATAATTTATTTAATAGAATGAAATGGATAGTACAATGAGTTGTAACTTAAAGTATTATCCCTCAATTATAGTTTGTGACAAGAGACTTGTTAGTATTACGTCAAGAGTTTGATCCCATCTCCTTTTCCATTTGTTCATTAGCTAGTTTATTAGTATTAGCTAGGAGCTCCCTAGTAAAAAAGAAATAAATAATGTTTAATGAATTCTAAGCATAACATTTGAATTACAATGCAAATCAATTCAAATCTTATTATTTATGTTATATTTAAACATAAAATTATTTTTAAAGAAAATTGTTTTATAATTTTTAATAATTTCAAACAATAGCTTACAAAAAGATTTTTTTTTGACAAAACCCTCATTTTAGTTTTTCTAAAATTTTAAATAAGACAAATTAGTCACTATAAAAAATAAATTCTCAAATTGGTCCATATAAAATTAAAAACTCAAATAAATTAATTCTTGTAAAAAAAATTTCTTAAATTAGTCTCTACAAAAATGAATTGTTAAACAAGTTAGTTTCCCTAATCCAACTTAATAGGGGATTAACTTGTCTTATTATTCAATTTTGTAGGAACTAATGTATTTATCCAACTATTCAAATTTACATGACCAGTTTAGAAGTTTTTTTTATGGAGACTAATTTATCTATTTTTTTTTATTTATAGGAACTAATTTGAGAGTTTATTTTTTATAGGGATTAATTTTTCTGATTTAAAATTTTATAAAGACTAAAATGAGTGTTTTGTCTTTTTTTTTTGACAAATTACCAAAAAGGTTCTTGTTTGAACCAAATTAAATAAAATCATAACTTGTGTCTGAATTTTGTTACCTGAACTTTTACTAGAATGATGTGATATTATTTTTTTATTCATAGATTCATGAGCACTCAAAAAAAAAAAAAAAAGTGACTTTCACTTCTACCACTTACCTAGGCATTTTTATCCTCATAACTTTTTACGAGTACTTTTATTATGTAACATTATTTTATAAGATTGAATTCATCCGAAAATGAAAATAATCCAGCCATGATAATTTTAAGGCTACACTTCGAAAATAGTTCTCTCATAGTTTCTAATGAAATTCTTCCTGTCAAATATTTTCCTTTTAAATATTAAATTTATACCCATCTTGATTTCTTAACTAAAAAGTTTAATATAAATTTAATGTGAAAGGTTGGCAAAATCGTTCTCCCAAATACAAGAAGTTAACGTTACTCAAAAACGAAAAAACATGTAAAATACAAGAAGTCGACTCTCTGAAGTCACAATAACGGCTACTTGTAAGTAGAAAATAATAGCCGCACACCAATATAATATGCCTTTTAATAAAAAAAAATTTAAATGCATACTTCACTTATCCAATAAATTTTGAATCTAAGACCTCAACCTAAATCCCTCATCACTATATTAATCATAATGGCTTTAACATAAGAATTGATTAATAAGTTAATTCAATTCATATTTTATTTAATTATTTCATAAGATTTAATTATAAATTAATTCAATTTAAATTATTTTCTAAATTTAATAATTTCAAACACTACTTCATATCATTATTAAAACAAAACTATATTTTGCAAACATTATCTCAATTCTCCTATGGTGGAAATCATTTGTCCCCTCTAATTATGCCTCTGTTCTTGTTTTATAATTTTTTTTCACATAGAATTGAAGATAAATATTTAATAGTATTTAAAATTTTAAAATAATTATTAAATATATATTCTTTACCTTTCGCATGACCAAAAATTGATGGCATAGATAAAAGGGCACGGATGCATCATAATTTGGAGTGGTGATTTCATAATATTAGGTGTATAATAAAATTATACTATAATCTTACATAAATTTTTTTGTCAGATGTTGATGCATTAAAAGCCTTACAACAATTCCACACCAAATGAGAATGGAATGAAATCATCAATAATATTTTATGTAAAATAAAATCTTACAATAATTTTACACCTAACACTCACAATATATTTTATCTTTTAATGTATTAATACCCATTTTATAAAAAAAATATATATAAAATTGTTATACAATTTTGCTATACACGTAACATTATAATATCACGAGCAATAATATATGCACAACATTTTTGTATAACATTCTACAAATAGCATTCGTCTTCTCATATGCTTTTGACTTTGTCTGTTGTCTAAGCTATATATTGACTTCAAGTCTTTGACTTCTTCGACTTCATTACATCCGGCATGCGCCTATTATAGTACCCCCGGCCCAAGCTTATTCCTCGTAACCTCGTGCAAGTGCTGCACTGTACTGTACCTATTAACAAACATGGTTATTGCAGGAGGTTCAGGTTCCATGGCCATGGGTGTTCACGGGTGGGGAGACATGAAAAGCCTCACCCTCCAAGTCATCAAGGGCCGGTGGTTCGTGGTGTTCGCCTCCTTCCTAATCATGGCAGCTGCCGGAGCCACCTACATGTTCGGCCTCTACTCCAACGACATCAAAACAACCCTTGGCTACGACCAAACCACACTCAACCTCCTCAGCTTCTTCAAGGACTTTGGCAGCAACGTTGGTGTCCTCTCTGGCCTCATCAACGAGCTCACCCCACCATGGGTGGTCCTAGCCATTGGTGCCATTCTCAACTTCTTTGGCTACTTCATGATATGGCTCTCGGTCACTAAGAAAATAGCCAGACCCCAAGTGTGGCAGATGTGTCTCTACATCTGCATAGGTGCTAACTCTCAGTCATTTGCCAACACTGGCTCCCTTGTCACTTGTGTCAAGAACTTCCCTGAAAGCCGTGGTGTTGTGTTGGGAATCCTCAAAGGCTATGTTGGTCTTAGTGGTGCAATCATCACGCAACTATACTCAGCTATTTACTATGATGACACCAAGGCCTTGATTTTGTTCATAGGTTGGCTTCCGGCTGCTATATCCTTTGCTTTCCTTCTAACCATTCGGTACATGAAGCCGGTTCGTAAGACTAATGAACTCAAGGTTTTCTACAATTTTCTTTACATCTCGCTTGGCCTTGCGGGGTTCCTGCTTGTCATGATCATAATTCAGAAAAGGGTCGATTTCACTCGGAGTGAGTATGGTATTAGTGCTGCCATAGTGCTTATCTTGCTCTTCCTCCCACTTGCGGTTGTTATCATGGAAGATTTTAAGATATGGCAGGGTAAAAAGCTTGCGTTGGCTGATCCTTCCCCGGTGAAAATTGTAACCGAGGGTGAAAAGGTCAACCCGGAGGAGGCTAAGAATGGAAATTCTGTTTTGGCACAGAAGGAAAATGAAGCAGTTTCCAAGGAAGTTGAAGAGACCAGATGGTGGCAAAATGTGTTTAGTCCACCAGAAAGAGGTGAGGACTATACCATACTCCAAGCACTATTCAGCATCGACATGCTAATACTATTCATTGCTTGCATCTGTGGAGTTGGGGGAACTTTGACTGCAGTTGACAATCTGGGTCAGATAGGAACCGCGCTTAAATACCCCAAGAAAAGTATAAGCACTTTTGTGTCCCTAGTGAGCATTTGGAACTATCTAGGACGTGTCTTCTCTGGATTTGTATCTGAGCACTTCCTATTGAAATACAAATTCCCTCGACCTCTCATGCTCACCTTGACTCTCCTGCTATCATGTGTTGGTCACCTTCTCATAGCCTTTGATGTGCCAAATGGCCTCTATGCGGCTTCAGTGATCATTGGTTTTTGTTTTGGTGCACAGTGGCCTTTGCTTTTTGCCATAATTTCCGAGCTCTTTGGCCTTAAATACTATGCAACTTTGTACAACTTTGGAAGCGCGGCGAGTCCACTGGGGTTATATGTGCTGAATGTGAGGATCACGGGGCATTTGTATGACAAAGAAGCTAAGAAGCAATTGGCGGCTTTGGGGCAAATAAGAAAGAAAGGGCAGGAATTGAGTTGTGTTGGGGTCCATTGCTTCAAGTTAGCATTCATTATCATCACAGCTGCAACTTTCTTTGGTGCCATTGTTTCACTAATTTTGGTGGCTAGGACAAGCAAGTTTTACAAGGGTGATATATACAAGAGGTTCCGGGACCAGGCAGCGGCGGTGGCGACGGAAACTGAAATGGCGGGGGTGGAGAACGGTGGTGGTGGCAAGACAGGGCAAGATGCCAAGTCTGGTCAGCAAGTGTTGCCAACTTAGACTTAATTAGGACAAACGGAAAAGGACGATGTACATGGAGATTAACGTATCAACAAGAAATGAATGTGGTCAATAGGCTATTATACAGTATAAAATATGTAACATGATGATGCTATTACCATACATGTTCTTTGCCGTGTTGTATACTTTACATTTACTATATGTTGAATTGAAAATTTGCAGTTGCCCTTCCCTGCAGTCACAATTAATTAAATTGTCGTCCCCTTTTTGTGTTTGTACTCTAATTTGAACAAGTAAAAAATTGATGAAAGAGACATGATTGTCTTGTTAGTGTAATAGTTGAAATAGTTTAATACAAGTTTTCTCCATTTTTTAAACCAGCAAATTTGTGGTTGGCTAAGGCCTAGCAACGTACATTAAATGGGATTATATTGTTTTAACTTTAAGGCAATACCCTGCTATGTTTCTTATGTCAATGAAAGGGACAAGAAGTTATAACAATAGTGGAGTAAGATCTAGAATTGGCACCTAGCTAGCGTATAGTATGAGTTGCTGGTTAAATTAGGAAATGCATAGGATTTCTCTTTTGTGGACATCCGTATATATATATATACACATACATACACTAAATTTATTCACTTTCTGAGTGTACATCTGCAGGGTCCACTTTGAATGTGACCAAGTTTGTGCAGTTCAGTTTGAGAAGATGTGTGCAGATAAATTATCCTTGTGAGCTCATTAGGACTAGGAATTTTGTGCACAAAAGGTGGCAGATCAGGAGTACAGCCTACAGGAGAGATCAGTAACATGGACAAATTAAGTAGCTGATTGGATCTCCAATCATGGAAGACAATATTTAATTTCTTTGCATCAGGTTGTATAGCTTCTTAGGGTCGTTAATTCCTCTCCATCTATTTACAAAAAAGAAAAATAAAAAGATATAGTACTTCAACCACACGAAGTAATCAACTTTCACTGATTGGGATCGAAATAGTATTTGGCTAATCAAGTTGCTTATAATTAATCAGTGGGCTTTTTGGTTCTTACTTCAAGTTCACAGCCTTTCATTACGGAGCAATTTAACATGGCTCTTGTTTTTCATGCACAAAAATAGCATAGTTTCAGGTAAAGAGGAAGGGGGGGGGTCGGGGACAAACAATTGTAAAGGGCAGCAATATTGGACACATAAAATCAAGTTTGAATGAAAAATAGGATGAGTCGAGATGAGGTATTAGGCAACCTAGATCATGTGGCATGATGTTGTGAACTTCAACGTATATTTCTATGAATTGGCAATATAAAATAATTTTAGATCGTAAGCAAGAGAAATTTAACCAAAATAACAAATTATGGTGGGTGGTAATTGTGATAATAATAGATAGAAATTTTGTATGATTTGTCAATTTGGCAAAATTCTATCGGTTGAACAATGCAAAGTTATTTTACATTATCAATCAATATAAATGAAATTATAAATAAAATACAAAAAAATGTATGAGTAAACCAACATGTTTAGGTACAGAAAAGATTAAAACTTTCATGAAAAAAAACTTTATGGATGAAAATCTGGGAACGTGGATGGTTTTGGAATATAAGGATAAAAATGAGTGGAACTAAGTCCTAGTCATGCATAATCTGTGGAGTCTAGATGGAGCAATTAAATGAATAAATTTAGAAGCATGGGTGAAGTGCGTGAAGTATGAGTTACATGAATTAAAAGGGAAATTTAACAATTAATTAAGGGGAAACCAAGTATGCCGTAATCTATATCTTTATGTATGTATGCTTTTCTTATGAATAAATCAAAATAAACATGTTGGGGCCATACGCACACCACATGCAAACCTTGAATGCACGCGCAGTCATGCATTAAGCAAGAAAAATAACATAAAAATTAATAAAGTAGTGGACACAAAGAGGAAAGTCCGTATATATATATATATATATATATATATATATATATATATATATATATATATATATATATTTTTATTTATTTATTTATCCTTTAGGATATGTTTGTGAGTTGGGAGTTTGGAAGGGAGGGGAGGGAGGAGGGGCCTGTAGTATGACTTTATACTACAAGTCCTCATTCCCCTTCCTTCCTCTAAATCTAAACTCGGAAACATACTCTTAGAATTATTGGAATCTGTTGATATGTGAAGACTTCGGGGTGGAGTTCTTATCAGTTTATCAGAATGGCCTTGAGATGTTTGCAATAACGTTCATCGGAGCATGATTATAAATGTGTACAGATCTTTTTTCGAATCTCAATCTAGTGATTAATATATAATTAATGATTATAAGAATGCGGTTAAGCTCGTCAAGTTGGTGTTTGCTCCAATCATCCGGTGTTTCGAATTGAAGCGAGTATTAGAGAACAGCTATGCAAATCTTGGACTGGTAAGGTTACATATGTATTTAGGAAGACTAATTGGGCAGCCGACTTTTTGGGCACTTATTTTGTCTTTATAGGATTGGTGCCATATGTTCTCCATAACCTTCGCAATGTATAGGTATTAGACATGTTATTAACTAACAATAGTTAGCTGTTATTTTAGGATGGGTTAGGTAGTTAGAGTTTATTACCTCTAGTAATCTGGTACTTAAAACCATGTATATATATCTCTCTAATTCATTCAATACAACACACATGTTATTCAGTATCTTGCATGTGATATATATGATCTTGCTAGGAGTGGAAGTCCTCCTCGATCTGTTCCTTCATAGTGATGCATCATCATCAAATAAAAGAGAAGTTATTATCAATTAAGACTTGAGATCAGAGAGGCATTTTTTATTAATAAGTTATCAACATGCAATTATAAAAATAGGAAGTAAAAAATGTAAAATAGAACAAAGAATTAATCAGCTTGTTAGAAGACTTGGCAGGTATTTCCCTTTGTAGGTCTCCGGTGTTGTTAGGTGGTTTGCCCCTTACTATCACCGAAAAACAAAAGAAAAAGAAAGACCATACAACGATTCCTACCTAATCATGGGGTGGGTGCTTTCTCTGAAGTTCTAAGATAATTACCTCTTTTGAAAGCTTTCCTACCTTCTTCTTATAGGGGTTTCTATGTCTGCTTGGGGCATTTTCGGGTTGTTTAGATGGCCAATACGGTTTCCTTTTGTTACAAAATAAACAGGAAAAAAAAAAAACTTAAGGTAGTCATTTTAGAGCCAAAAATTTTGGGTCGGCAAAATGACGATTTTCAAAACACAATTCGCAAGTGTACCGAACTACAGAATTGAAATAAAATGGAAATTCTTCTATAATATTTGTTGTCCATTGTTAATAAAATAGCTTTAAAACCTGTAACCAATGCTTCCCCTTAAATGGATTTACTATGTACGAAGGATTAATAATGTGTTTAACGGTAAATACCTTAGGAAAAAAATATATATATACCGTCGGACGCATTAACTAATTCCTTCGCGCATATATATTGGTTTCCCAAGGTATTTACCGTAACACACTGATTAATCCTTCGTGCATAGTAAATCCATTTAAGGGGTAGGTATTGATTACAGGTTTTAAAGCTATTTTATTCCCAAAATGATAATCGATGCTATGTTTTATTTAATGGTAAAATGCACTTACCTCCCTTGAGGTATTAGGAAATAATACTCTACTCCATTTATTTAAAAAACCTATACTCTACCTCATTTGAAAAACCTGCACCTTGGTCATGACACCGCGGGAACTACTTGACCTATGATCAAGCTCGAGGGCTATGTCCTGGATTAGAAATATGGGTTTGATAGCTCGGACACATGTTCTAGAATCGGTCAATAGATTTACCAGATTATCCATATAATTTATAAAAAATAAATTATAAAAGAGAAAATACCAAACACATCCTTAGTGAAATGGAGTGGAGTGTAGGTTTTTCAAATAAATGGGGTGAAGAGTCATTTCTTAATACCTCAAAGGAGATAGGTGTATTTTACCCTTTATTTAATGATGTGTTATAATATTATTCAAAAAAATTAAAATCTCAGTTGAAAAAGTTAATATTCTCATCAAAATTAAAATCGTATGTACATATTTAATTATAACACAAAATCTCTTTATTATTTCTAACGTTTTCAATTGTTTATTGATAAAATTAATTTGTGTTTAAAAATCCAAAAGCCAAAGATATGATAATCAAACTATTTTCAGATATCAAAAATAAATTATTTGGACATTACAACTTGGTATGCTCTATTTAAAATAAGTAAATAAATAAATAATAAATACTACTTCTAGTCCTAAATAATTATTGTCCTTTAATTAGGCATATAAATTAAAAAATAATTACAAATATCATAATTTTGGATAAATTTAACTAATTATACAACATTATTCTCACTTATTTCTACACTCTTTATTCCCACTTATACTCCTTCATTTGATAGGACTATTAGTAAAAAAATTAATATTATCAAAAAAATTTAGACTAAATACCTAAATTTGTCCTCGTATATTGTATGGAATGATCAATTTTATCTTTTTTTTGAAATGTGAGAGATCAATTTGAAATTTTTAAAATTCAAAGGACACTTATCTCCAATGTAACTGAATGATCTGTTTGAATATTTAGTAAATAAGCACTTATTTAAAACCAATCACCCCATATTGGATAACTGAGTCAGTCAATACTCAATACCATGGTCGGGGACAGAAAATGATGCCGACAACTGGAAGATAAAGACAAGGACTATGTATAGGCTGTTAAATGTTTATATATATATATATATATTGAATTGAGCGGGGAAAAGAAATCTTATAAACATTTGTTCCCGTAAAATCTTGTATTTTAATTCCATAAAATTCAAAACATTCAACACATAAGACCAAAAACAAAAAAGTACTATCTTATTTTTTTTCTTTAACTTCTCTCCCAGACTCCCTTTGTCTTACGCATAATTAATAAGTAAAATAATTTTAATCTTACAATTTACACTAAAACCATAATAAATTTATGTAGACGAGTACATATTGATACGCTATGTCAAAAAGTATTCATTTAGAATTTTGTCGAAATTTATGTTGGAGTGCAACTTTAAGACACTCATAAGTCAGAACGCGTTCTAATGCAGAATCCAACTAATCAACTATATGTAAAATTTGTACTTTTGGTGGACTTATCCAATTTATGCGCTCCAATGTATAGATAGGTTTATTTAACCAGTCCACTAGTTGATCATATATCTTATTTCTTAATGTAAAGAGGGAGAAAAAAACTTGGAACGTATATCTACATAAGGTTTTGCTAAGGAAACTATTTAAGGTAGTAAAAGAGGAAATATTTATTTTTGGAATATGTATTTTTATTTTTTTAACACATAGGACCAATCAAATTAAGTTTTCAATCTAAGGATAATTTCAAAATTTACTCTAAAAATTTTGACAACTTTTTTTTCACCTACGTAACATTGGTCACTTACTCATTTAACAATTAAGAAACATATATACATTTTAGATTGACAAACAAATTTTGACCAAGGTTATAATTTTCTACCATTTTTCCTAAAATAAATAATGACAAACCTTTAGTGTGCATTTGGATGGAGTATTTTAAAATACGAGAAAATTAAAATACTTCAATTAAATTCCCTTCAATTTCCTCACAAAAAAAAAAATTCCCTTGAATTTTTAAATTTTTTATTTGGATAGATAATTATATTTCCTTCATTTGTAAAATACTTTGTTTGGGATGAGCTAATTACATTGCTTTGATTTTAACGTAATTTATTTGAAAAAATAATCCTCTATTTTAGATAGATAAAATCTTCCTTTAAAATCCTTTGAATTTTATAATTTATTCTAAGTGAATATCTAAATAAAATATTTTATTATGATAAATTTTAAATTCTTTTAAAAATTATAATCCCTTACTATAATTGCTCCGTTCAAATGCACACTTAGTCAAGAAAAGAAGAGAGAATCTTGGGTGGTCCCCTATAGTTACACTACACTTCACTACAATTTTCTCAGGCACAATTTCTCAATAAAAAAAAATTTAAAGGTATATAATTAAATTACATAATAAACGTACATAATATTTTATTATTATTGAATTTAATAAATAAATGAAATGACGAAAACCATATAATATTTAATAATAATAAAATATATAATATATATTTATTATATAATTTAATTATACATAAAATATTATTCATGTGCAGTTTTGATCGACTATTTTCAAGTGAAGGAAAGACAAATCACGCTGTCAGTTGGTGTTGAAAAGAATGAAGTCGGAATATCACGCGCATATGTCCCCGTATACTACAAGTCAACATAGAGTCTTAGCGGGAAAGTACCTCTCAAGCCGTTGGATGTGACTAAGGAGAAATATTTAGGCAAATAAGAATAAAAACAAATACTTATTTTAATTTATTTATTAATTTTATAGATTATTATTGTCTTATATTTTTTTAATATTTTTAATATAATAATTTATTTATTAATTAATATATAAAGTATAATAAATGCTTTATTTTACTCTAAAAATAACTACAAATTTCTATGTGAGTAACACATTCTCAAACAGTATTCCCTTTTTTTGCCTCAATCATTCATTGCCATGTATAAAACATAAATTATTAATTTGATAAATATTTTAAATATTTAATTTTTTTAAATTCTTATCTTTCACATAAAAATTGGAGGACATAGAAAAATATAGACTAATATTATTTCAACATTTAAAAATAAATATCTAAATGGACAACCTACTATCACTATTAGATATATAGTAATTCCATTATCTATACTCATTTATCATATCTAATGAACTAATAAAGATGGAGTGGATGTTAAACTTAATAGCTACTTTGAATGTTAAAATAATATATTTGGACAAATACATGATTTGATAATAATTAATTTTTTCCAGCCTCCCATTGTGGGATGAAAATCTTCTCTTTCTAAATGATATCTATTTTTTCGTCCTTTCAAATTATTTATTAATATATAAAAAAATAAAAAATTAAAATAAATTTAAAAACTTATAAATTAATAAATATATAATGTGGAAATAAAATTTTTTGGAGAAATAATATATTTTAGTGAGAGAAGATTTCCGTCCATATATTGATTAGCTCTTCCCACCTCTTGTACCCACTAACATCCCAGCTCTCTCTGCTAGCTGCCACACTTGTCACAAAACCATGGCGGTTGCAGCAGGAGGAGGAGGATCCTCTCTCGGTGTTGGCGCTTGCTTGGCCGACATGAAGGGCCTCACCGTGCAAGTAATCACGGGTCGTTGGTTCGTGGTGTTCGCCTCCTTCCTCATCATGTCAGCCTCCGGAGCAACCTACATGTTCGGCCTCTACTCTGGCGACATCAAAACCTCCCTCGGCTACGACCAAACCACCCTCAACCTCCTCAGCTTCTTCAAAGACCTAGGCGGCAACCTCGGAGTCTTCTCTGGCCTCATCAACGAGATCACCCCTCCATGGGTTGTCCTAGCCATGGGTTCCCTCATGAACTTCTGCGGCTACTTCATGATATGGCTCGCCGTCACCGGAAAAATATCCAAACCTCATGTCTGGCAAATGTTCCTCTACATCTGCATAGGTGCTAACTCTCAGTCTTTTGCTAACACTGGTTCCCTTGTCACCTGTGTCAAGAACTTCCCTGAAAGCCGTGGTGTTGTGTTGGGAATCCTCAAAGGCTACGTGGGTCTCAGTGGAGCAATCATCACCCAGTTGTACTTGGCTTTTTATTACAATGATTCCAAGGATTTGATTCTTCTCATAGCTTGGCTTCCAGCTGCTATATCCTTTCTTTTCCTTCGAACCATTCGGTACATGAAGCCGGTTAAGCAGCCCAATGAGCTCGGTGTTTTCTACAAGTTTCTTTATACTTCGCTTGGCCTTGCTGGGTTCCTCATGGTTATGATCATAGTTCAGAAGCAGGTGTCTTTCAAGCAAAGTGAGTATGGTTTGAGTGCTGCTATGGTGCTCTTCTTGCTCTTCCTCCCTCTTGCTGTTGTCTTTGGCGAACAGTATAAGAGCCGGCAGAATGAAAGGCTTGCTTTTGTTGATCACTCTCCGGTGAAAATAGTGACTGAAGGGGAGAAGGTTAACCCAGCAAATGGTGGTGTTAATCACAACTCTCTTTCAGCACCGACAGTTCCCAACAAGGAAGTTGAAGAAACCAGATGGTGGCAAAATGTGTTTAGTCCGCCAGAAAGAGGTGAGGACTATACCATACTCCAAGCACTATTCAGCATAGACATGATAATACTATTCTTTGCTGGAACCTGTGGTGTTGGTGGCACTTTAACAGCAATTGACAATCTGGGTCAGATTGGAACCTCACTTGGGTACCCAAAGGCAAGCATAGGCACGTTTGTGTCCCTAGTTAGTATTTGGAATTATCTAGGACGAGTTTTCTCCGGGTTTGTTTCAGAGCACGTGCTCATAAAGTACAAATTCCCTCGAACTCTCATGTTCACTATGGTTCTGCTCTTATCCTGTGTTGGTCACCTCCTCATAGCCTTCGATGTGCGCAATGGCCTCTATGTGGCTTCAGTAATCATTGGCTTTTGTTTTGGTGCACAGTGGCCATTAGTCTTTGCGATAATTTCGGAGCTGTTTGGTCTCAAGTATTATTCAACTTTATATAACTTCGGGGGTATGGCAAGTCCAATTGGGCTATATGTTCTTAATGTGAGGGTCACAGGGCATTTGTATGACAAAGAAGCTAAGAGGCAATTGGCAGTGTCCGGGATCAAAAGAAAGGTTGGTCAAGAATTAAATTGTGTTGGGGCCAGTTGCTACAGATTGTCCTTCATTATACTCACTGCAGCATCTTTTATTGGAGCTATTGTATCGCTCATTTTGGTGGCTAGGACCATAAAGTTTTATAAAGGTGACATATACAAGAGGTATAGGGTGCAGACCGAGGAGGGAGCCACGGCGGAGATGGCGGTGGTCCAGAACGGTGGCGAGAAAGGACAAGAATCACCCAAAGTTGGGAATTAATTGGTGAAGAAGATCGAAGGGTTGGATCAAATTCAGCAGAAAAGTAAAACAATTAATACGTTAAGATAGTTCGCTAGCTAGCTACCACGTACGGCTCATGGCAGGAAAGAAATAATGATGTAGTGAACTTTGTTATGATTGATTGATATATAATAGGTAGGTCCACGTTTGTCCAATTTCTTTTTGTGTTCTTTCAATGCAATCATATCATATGATAATTAATAGGATTTTTCTTTTTTTTTCAAATAAACTGGATGCATAAGGAATTCAACTTAGCAATATTTCTAATTTCTGTGTAACATTTTTCTGCCTCGCTGTATGCTTCGTTTTTCATTTATATCGCAGACTGCCAGACTGAGAATGGTTATCTGCATGACAAATTTAATTTTATTGATTTATGTAATGGTCAACCTAAAATAAACCAAAGCATCGTCAAATTATTAATTTGGTTATATATATATATATATATATATATATATATTTGTTTTGCTACGAATCAATCACGGGTACATTTGACCTAGGGAAGTTTATTTTCTATATAATTGTTTTGGGGTGGTTCGATCAATCACTACGAGCTAGAAGACTGCTAGCAAGCCGTCTTGCCTTGCCTTCATGTTTACCCTCAATGAGACTGGATTCTCTGTCTTGTGTCTTAGGGAGATTTTGGCCACCTTCCCCTTCATTTTTGTGAGTATTTATAGGTCTTCTCTCTCTTCCATGTATTTTCGTGCCTATCATGTCACCCACCTACTAGTCTCTGGACCATGTTTGGCCTATACCCCTACTTATCCTATCACATATCGCCCATACTTAATGAAGATCTTTTATTTCAACTAATCCGCCTTACTAGTGCTTGCCATGTTTCACTCTCCTTATTGCATCGCCATGCTCTTGGACACATCATGCTTCGTGGTGAACACGCTTACCTCAGAACATTAGCCCCCTACTCAACTAAGAGGTATGCCTCTTTGTTGAGCATTTTCCATTTCTTCTTAACTTGCGTTGTCTTTTATTGTTTGATCCAAGTCAAGGGCATTCGCATTTTGTAAATTTTCCTGCTTATATATATTTTTATTGGGTTTAGCTTCACTTAGCCCCCAACCTTATTCTATTTGGTTTGGTCATAATCCGTAGGGGGCTTTTTATCATACAATTTGGAGTAGGCGTCTAACCTTGCTTATTTTCTCGAAAGTATGCCTAAACCGCAATTGTATTTGCAATGCGATTTTCAAGATATTGTCAAGCGGTTTCCGCTTAGGTGCTCAAGTCATCCATTCCTAGGGTCCCTTGCCTATGGCTTCTTCGCACAAGGGTCGGTTGGGCCATTACAGGATTTCTGCTTAGGGTCGCTCGGGAGGTGAATTATCACCGCGGGTTTTACTCAGGAGTCCGCTTAGAGGTCTCTCTGAGGGTAGCTGCTCGGGGTGAGCCATCAGCCAGGGTCTCTACAGGAATCCCTCCTAAGGGCGTCCGTTGGGGTCACCACTAGGGGTGAGACGTCATCGCTTGGGAGTGAGTCTAAGAGATTGCTCCCATATATTAGCCCCCTGCTTAATGAGGAGGTGCGGCTCCTCATTGAGCATTTGCAGCCATTTTTATACCGTTATGGACTTTACTACAATTTCCATCAGTTTACATCTCCTTGTGGCATGATTGTCTTTGGCCGAATTTTAGCCCCAAGATGAGGAAGCTAAATCATGTCATAGGTTGGTAGACTCTCGCCTGTTTACATGGCATAAGTGCTTACACGAATTTTTATCACCAAGCGTGGTGGTGGCCTCGCTCACACGCCGGCAAAGGCACATTGAGCGGAAATTTTCTTCACCTAAGCGGTGGTATCACTAAGCGATGGTATGGTCTCGCCTGACTAGCGGCGGAAGAAGCTCGCGTGGGTGGAAATAAGTCATCACCTCGGAAGGTGGTATCACCATGCGGTGGTATAGCCTCGCCTCACTACTGCGGTATGGCCTCGCCTGACTATGCGGCGTAAGAAGCTGGCACGAGCGGAAATAAGATCATCACCTAAGGTGGTATCACCATGAGGTGGTATAGGCTCGCTTCACAGGCGGCATAAGTTCGCGTGGAAGACAACTCGCTTCACCACGCGGCATTAGAGGTAGCGCAGTGACAACTCGCCTCGCCACAAAGGCTAACACGGACGACAACTCGCCTCGCCACTCGGCGTGGAGGCTCGCGCGGGCGACAACTCACTTCGCCACGCGCTTCAGGCTCGCGCGGTGACAATGTTTATCATCAAGCGGTGGTTTATGGACGATCGTGGTACATTATTAGTGCACAAAAAACTCACATATAATCGTTAGGCAGAATAGATAACTTAAAACATAATACTTCCTCCATAAGCTAAGAATCTAAACGAGTGCAGCTAATGGAATTAGAAATTCAAACATAATACTTCTTAATGAACTAAAAATTTAAAGGACCTATCTTCTTGTCATTGCTGGATTAATCAGGGTGTAGTGCCTGGGTCTCATTTTTTTCTTGTGGCAAAATTATTCTACCCGCCCCCTCTCTCTCTCTCAAATTCTCGCACCTGTCTCCAGTCCATGAGCCCATGAGTGCGCGAATCATGGACGTAACAAAAGTTGGTGTCCCCTTTGCTCTCCTCGTAAAGTGCTTGCATTCTCCCGGGCTTAATCAATCCCTCTCCTATCCAAGAGTCAACCAACTCGCACACTCTCTCATTGGTAATGGGATCTCAGGAACAGATAATTCTCGCTCTCCCTGGACCGTATACGCTCCAACCTCGCATACCCCTTCTACCCATCCTTCCTTGCAAGTAATTACTTATATCTCTCTCCCACCCCTGATTCCTCATTCTTTCTTCGCTTCACCCCTTGATCGCCTGCACCTCGTACACAACCTCCTCTCCTTTAAGTCTTTTTCCTTGTCCTTTGAGTGACTTCGTAACGTCATTACCTCTCCTCAATAACTCGGCAAAGGTAGAGATCCCACTCATTTGAAGAAAGACTCTTGACCCATCCTCTATATTCTTGACAAGCCATACACCAGATCGGTCTCAGACAAGTCTCCTTATATTGCAACGCTTTGTCTCTGTATCGCTTAACGAATGTCACCAATGGTTCTCCTGGGCGTTGTTTCATCCGCCCCAAGTCCATCACGTGCACCTCCCCCTCTTCCTCGAGAATTTATTGCACAAGCTGGCCGCCATGTCTTCCAAGAGTGTAACGACAGGTTGTAGCTTAGCATACCATGTGAAAGTCCGCCCCATCAAAGACTTCGAGAACTCCCTCATGGGCAACTCCTTGCTTCCCTGTACACCTCGAGGTCGTCCATGAAGGCCATCAGATGCTCACGTGCACTTCCAGAGCCATCAAATTTCCTAAATGCGGGGGTTGGTACCTAGGGTAAGGCAAGCAAGCAACATTCAACGGATATGAAGGCTCAAGATCATATTCCCTTGCCTTGCCCCCTTTTGGCCCTCTAGCATCTTCAGCATTCTTCTTAAGTCACCCACTTCCCTCCTTCTTCTCTCTTTCTCATGGTATCTTCTCCGTCCACTCGCCCGTGACTACACGTTGTGTATTCTCCATCACTAGACCTTCGCTTATCTCACCTAATATGTCGCTTGGGCTCTTCCCTTCTACAATCCCTACCTCCCAGGCTCTGAGGCGGTTCCACACTTGCCTTGACGCAAACACCCTCGACGACTCATCTCCACCCCTTCTGCTACTACCTCTGCGAGTTGAATTCGGTGGGAACCTGTCTTCCTCCCACGCTCCTTGACTTGAAAATCCTCCATTTTCTTTTGATGGAAGTACCCCAAAATGAGGGGATGAGATCCTCGCCATCTTCTTGCTTAGTGTCCTTGCTAGCTCCCAGTGGAGTCGCCAAATGTTTTGGAGGTGGTTCGATTAATCGCTACGAGCTAGAAGAACTCCTAAGCAACCGCCTCACCTTCGTGTTTACCCTCGCTAAGACTGGATTCTCTCTCTTGTGTCTTAGGGAGATTTTTGGCCAGCCCCTCCCCCTTCATTTTTGTGAGTATTTATAGGTTTTCCCTCCAGTGTATTTTTTGTGCTCTGTCATGTCACCCACCTACCCCAGTCTCGGACCATGCTTGACCCATACCCCTGCTTATGCAACCATCCCATCACATATCTCCTGCCATACTTAATGAAGATATTTTATTTCAACTACTTCTTCCATAGTAATCCGCCTTACTAGTGCTTGCTATGTTTCCGCCTCTCCTTATTGTACCGCCTAATGCTCTAAGACACACCTTCTTCATGGTGAACACGCTTACCTCAGAACAATAATAATAGCTATCCTGTTCATTTTAATCATTTTATTCTTGTATGCAATGAGTAAGATGTTTCATTATTAATCATTATCTTTAGTCAATCAAAAGCTAGTTTGGCACTATAATATTGAAACCCTCATCCAGAGATGAATAAGTAGATTAGTTAGCAAGATTGTTATAACTTAATAGGTGTTCTTGGATTTAAATTTTGAGTATGTAATTGTGTTAAAATTTAAGAGAGAAAATTTTGTTGCTCTTATAGTCTTACTTAGCTCAAACAAAATTGTCTTTAGTAGAAGAATATATAATCTTGCTTTCAAACCAAAAAAAAGGGTTTCAAGTCTCCTCAGACTGCGACAAGCTAGTTTGCCATTTTAATAATAGCAAAAGTATACGAACTTGCCAATTACAAGGAGGTTTTGCATTTCATGAGCCTACTAATTAAGAGTTGTTATTTCAACATCAAAAGTGAGTGTATTGACAACTTAATAACCATTGGATGTGATGTGATGGATCATCACATAACATCAATGGTTATTAAGTAAGTGTCAAATAGATCCATATTTTTGGGTGTATAAATAGCATTTTTTTATTAATTAATGCATTGTTAACTCACATTATGGACATCATCAATTAGGACAAAGCAAATTAAAAGCGCTTTTGTTTTAGGCTTGTTCATGACATCGTCTCAGTCATCACATCAAACCTCCAAATCAGGTTACCTGCCCAGTATGTATGTGGACATTCTCGCACGAACCTCTACTATGAAGTACAAACCAAACAAGTTGGAATTGATTGAAATTGTTATTATTGGGATTTTCAGTATAAACTGAGTTATATATTGATTGAGAATGAACTAATAATAAACATATATATAATAATAAAGCTATAAAGTTATTGCTTTAATATTTTTCAGTTAAGATCTGATGTTGTAGTTTATTGTTCAGCATACTAATACAAATCTCTCAACCTTTTGAATTTTTCGAACTCCAGTTTTTGTATTTGGGCCTAACCCATTAATACGGAGCATCGTCAGTCAAACGTAAGTGTTAACTCAGTAGCAAATAAATTCAGAACAAACCAATACAAGAGGGAAAAAAAAATAAAACATATAATCAAAGCAGGAAAAAATCAGAGACCGATCAACGGCCATCTTTATCTCCTGCGCTTCTTACGTATGCAATGCGTATGGGATAGGATAGATTATGCCGCAAAGCACTAAATAGATTTGTATGAGCTCAAAAGTACCTGTAATTATCATTGTTCCCATTTTTTTTTAACATTGTTCCCGTTTGTTTTCTTTGCTTGACACTTACCGTCATATCATTGTCAGAAGAGGAGTATAGATAGATGACGAAGAAAAATCAGGTTGATAATCCCCTTTGATATTCCACGCTAAATGTAAAGTCTAGTGAGAATTGACAACATTTATATTTATATCTTTCTGATTGAAAGTACCTTGTGGTTTAATCGAGGAGTTAATTTCGAGAACAAAACTAATGGGGATGAATCAAGTGCACGTTTAAGTTGAGGTACTGAGTTCAATTGTTCTGATTCACTCCATATTCTCTCAATAAAATTTTAATACATGTATAATAATAATATTATTCATAATTTTTTATCTAACCACTATCTTTCAACTACCCATAATTTAGATATATGATAAAACTTAATTGGAGGGACATAAAAAATGACATGGAGTGAAGATAGAGAATTGAATTTGCAAGTTTCAATCAAAGTAGTAAATTTTGTGTCGGGTTTGATGATATCATCTTTGAAATATGTATAATATTATCATCTACTCATATATTATTATTATTATTATTATAGTTAGATATACAAAGCTCAACACTTAGTTAGAGTGGAGAAACTGCACGAGAGATTGGACATAATCTCCTTCCTCCTAATGGAAATCACATAATAATTTTAATGCACTTGCGAATGGTTGAGTACACTTGTAATGATGTAATAAGGTAGGAGGTTATCTAAGGATTTAGAGAGTTCACAAAATAGCCTTTTTTCCTTCTCTGTTTGCCTTTGTGCGTATTGAGATGAGAGGTGGGATACCTGCAAATATTCCACCCAGGGTATTAGTAATGATATTAGGTGTAGTAGTATGTGCGTTTAAGTGCATACTTGTTTGCTTTTGAATACCCCTTAAACAGGAAATCAAACACCTATTACCACTACATGGTTAATGAGCTCGTGCATGGATCATGCTTGTGAGATCCTGGGGCACGTGGGCTTCGTATTGAATGAGGTCGGAACACGGTCTTGCGCCAAGAGAGGTCAGAGGACGTTAAACATGTGCAGTACGCTGACTTATGGCTTTGGACCCTTGGTCTTCATTCCTCATATTTCTCTTTGGGCCATGATTTTGGGTTTCCACCATGGGCTTGTCCAATGCGAGATTGGGCCATGCTTGAGCTCATAACGCTGGGTCGTAACAACACTGATTGGTCAGTGGATGGTCATTGTGTAATACTTTTTTTATATATTTAAAATGTATTAAATTAAATTCACATGTTTTTTTTGTTAATCTTGGGAACAAAATCTGATTTGTAAAATTTTCTGTATTTAATACATATCTATTGTTTGCTCTTTGGGTCAGAGCCTTCTTTTTCGTCCAAGATGAATAATATCGTACAACAAAAAGAGAGGTTAGCATTTTGGGCCGGGCCTTGGTCGTTCAAAAATGCTCTACAAGGGCAATAATGTAAATGCGAAAAATGCGCTCACGCCATTTTCGTGTAACAAAAATCATTTCTAGCTCTTTTGACTCCTTTCTTTTCGCACCTTCAACCGAAAACCTCACCACTCTCTCACACACTCTGTTCCTCTTTCTCTCTCACTCACTCGCTGCATGCATTGTGCTGGGAAATGACGAACAACAAGGGAAAGGGGAAGGCGATCGCCGGAAAAGCTCCCGCCGGGAAGCGCAAGCTCGCCGCTGACGACGACAAGACCGGCGGCGGCGGCCGCAAGAGAAACCGGGGAGTCCTTCAGTTCTTCGAAGACTCCGCTTACGTTGACGACGACAGCGACGACAGTGACGACAGCGACTTCGCCGATGGTATGCAGATCACAATCACCTTCTAGCTTTTCTCTTCAGCTCGCACATTTTCTTAGCTCGCGATTATCTCGCGAGAATTGCTAGGGTTTTGGCCACCCTATATCGTTTCGTTGCGTTTTGTTCCTTTTCTAGTCCTTCGTGGCTACGTTTTTAGAAATGCTTAGAGGTTTGGTCTCATTTTAGCCTTTTTTTTTTTGTTTTTGTGTTCTGAAACATTTTATGATCAGATTTTCTGGAAGAGGAGGAGTTTGACACTGTTCAACCTATGATGAATGAACCACCTAAGGATGGCTATGGTAACCTTCCATTTGTCCCCAAAGAGGAAGAGATTGACGAGGAAGAGTTTGATAGAATGATGGAGGAACGCTACGGAGAGAATTCTAAGTTTGTCACTTTTGCTGGAGATGAGTTTGATGACAAAATAATCGAGACTGATTCCTTAGGTGGTGGTGTTAAGGAGTTCATACCAACCGTCTGGAAAGTCAAATGCACTGTATGATTCCTGAAACTAGGGTTTTGTAATTCTGTAATTTCGAAAAAAAAAAATCAGAGCATCGCATTCAAACCTAAACTTTGTCTTCCGCAGGTTGGGCGTGAGAGGCTTTCAGCTTTCTGTCTGATGCAGAAGTTTGCTGACTTGAAAGTACTGGGTACTACTTTGCAGATAATAGCTGCGTTTGCCGTAGATCATATGAAAGGATTTGTGTACATTGAAGCTGAAAGACAGAGTGATATATATGAGGTAGCTTCAATGCTAAGGGAATTTGCTTAGTTTATTAATATCTGTTATTGGTGAGATGTGTCTGTCACTGGCTAAATCTTTTGTCATTGTTACTAACATCCAATTTCAGGCATGTAAAGGGATTCCTGGTATCTATGCTACCCGAGTGCAACCTGTTCCGAGAATGAAGTTTCTCATCTGTTCTCTGTTCGAAATAGAAATGTTGAAATCTCTGAGGGCATGTGGGCTCGCATTAAAAGTGGTAATTACAAGGGGGATTTAGCACAGGTACTGGCACATGTAATGTCTTGGAGTTACAGTTTTCTACCTAACTTATTAAATGCTTATTCTTTTTATCTATCATATATTTCTAGGTTGTGGCTTTTAACAATACGCGCAAGAAGGTTACAGTGAAGCTTGTTCCAAGAATTGATTTGCAAGCTCTGGCTGCCAAATTTGTAATGAGATCTGCATTAATGATTTTCTCTCTCTTTTTTTTTCTTGTATTTAATTTTCTGCAGTTCTTCTTTTGCTATGATGATCCAAGTTATCATTTAGTAGCCATTTGGTATCTGTTGCTTGTATGATTATTGTGTCATGTGATAGGGATGATTCCAATGGACAAGTAGGTACCACAAATTCAGATAAGACTCACTAAATCGGTATCCCATTCATGGAAAACCAACATTAAACTCTTTTTGTCTTGCATTAAAAACAAAAGAATACATGTAGCATTACACATTTAGTGTGAAATGCGTGGTGTCTAAATACAAGTTCAGGAGTTTGGCCACTGTGCTTTTTTTCTTTTGCCAGTCATTTCTATTTTGACCTTGCAATCTGATATTTTGCAGAAATTTATGCACATTGTGTACCCTAAAAGATTCAGGAAACAGCCAAATTGAGATCGAACTTTTATCTAGATTGATAATTTATTTTGTTTCTCTTTAATCAGATAGGATTATAAAATGTGGGAGGGAGTGTAAAAGGGTTTGTATCCTATTGGTTTGTACGGAAACATATACATATGGGGATAATTTTTGATAGATTTTTTCACCTGTTGTTACAGGGTGGAGGATATAGTCGCAAAAAACTGCTATACCAGCACCAAGATTAATCAGCTCAAGTGAACTTGAGTAAATGTCTAAATGATAAATAGTCTCATGTCATTTATTTTTTTGGCAGGATAGTTTATGTGATGTGATTTTTTCCAATAACTCTCCAGGGAATTCCGACCCCTCATACAATTCAGACGTGACCGTGATACTGGCAAGGTTTTTGAGGTTCTTGATGGTCTGCTGCTTAAAGATGGGTATGTATACAAAAAAGTATCTCCGGAGTCATTAAATTTGTGGGGTGTTGTGCCAATGGAAGATGAGCTCTTGAAGTTTGGGCCTTCTGAAACAACGAATCAAAAGATTTGGAGTGGCTCTCTCAGCTTTATGGTGACTCTAAGAAAAAACGGGTTATAAGGGCTGATAAGGGAGGTGGGAAAGGAGAGAGCTCGTCAAGTGTGGTAAATGGTTTTGAACTCTATGATCTTGTTTGTTTTGGGTAAGTCCTTTTCAAACCTAGTTAGCATTCGTGATACTATATGAATTGCACTTCTCTCCTTCTCAAGCACATGAACATGCATATTCTACATCCTACATACATATGTCTTCCTTTTTTGATAGATGTTAGTCATTGCAGCAAGAAGGACTTTGGTGTGATTGTAGGCATGGATAAAGATGATAGCTACAAGGTACAATATTCAGCTTATGCAGTGTTATTGAACCAGACTTTGACCTTTACCATCTGTTGTTTTTGGATAGTTCTATTTTATTTTTTTCGGTCTGTTATAGATTCTAAAGGAGAATCCAGATGGCCCTATTGCTGTGACCATTGAACGACATGATATAAAGAGTGGACTATTTGATTTGAAACTCAGTGCCCAAGATCAGCACAATAAGACTATAGTGGTTAATGATACTGTCCGGGTTCTAGATGGTCCATCTAAGGTCTGATGCTTATTACTAGTAGGCATGTCTTTTGGTAGTTTTTTTTTGAAAATTTTATGTCCCTCTTGAATTTTTTAATTATGACTATTTAATGTCATTTTGCAGGGAAGGCAAGGCATAGTTAGGCATATATATAGAGGGATTGTCTTTTTATGGGATGAAAGTCTGGAAGAAAATGGTGGTTACTTCACCTCTAAATCTCATGTGTGTGAGAAAGTCAAGCTTACTGTTGATGATTTCAGTGGGAAGGTTTGATATCTTTTCTAGTATCCTGATAGGTTATGAACTCTCTGATGATTCCAATTGAGTCTTGATGTTTTGCATGTTGATATGTAAGCAGGATAGCGAACCAGGTCCTTCAGTCTTTGATGACCTGCCATCTTCACCGAGGTCCCCTCTGTCACCCAAAAAACCATGGCAAGGAAGAGAAAACAATCGTGAATGTCTGTATAGATGCATGGCTTATTGACAATTCTTTTGACTGTATATATTCATATTTCTGATTTTCCAAATTTCAATAATTTTGTATGCAGTTAATCGTGGGGACAACAATAATTTGTTTAGTATTGGTCAAACCTTGAGAATTAGGATAGGTCCTTTGAAGGGATATCTCTGCCGCGTCATTGCCTTACGTCGCTCTGATGTTACTGTGAAACTAGATTCTCAGCAAAAGGTTCTTACAGGTTTGTTTATGATGGTCACTCTTGATTTTTGAAATATTAGATCATTATTTATAACAATTTGCATGGAATTATTTTCATTCAGTTAAATGTGAGCACCTTTCTGAAGTTCAAGGGAAAAGTACTGCTGCATTAACTAGGTATTTCTGTGATTGAAAAATATGCCCATGCCATAATTTCTTTCTGATTCCTCTGACTGCCTCTTCTGTAAATGTTGTCCTGAGTTGCTTTATGTTTCTTATATCAGCGGTGAGCCAGATTCAAATTCATTGAAGCCATTTGATCTATTGGGTGCTGAAGGCAGCACTAGAGGTAGGAATCATTTAAAATTAAGAAATGATTGTATTTGTTAAATATGGGATATGATTCCTTTGGGTTTTGGAATCATAACATATCTGATAGGAGTTGATAGGAAATGATTTGATTTCAAAGCATAAATACAATTTAAATCAAATCAATTCTTATTTTTAATCATTCCAAACACTATCTAATATATTCTGCACATAAGAATTGATTTCTAAATCAACTAGTGTATTACTTTCTCTATATTCTGTTTTCCACTGATCTTTCTTGTGACGTTGTTCTTGTTGTTTTACATCTGGGGCATATTTAAAGGTTGGATGGATGGTGTGGGAACGTCCTCTGTTGGTGGTGGATGGAATGCTGGAGGGTCATCAGCTGATGGTGGTGGATGGAATGCTGGAGGGTCATCAGCTGAAGGGTAAATTTCATAGTTATATCAATCAAAACTTCTCCATTCATTCTCTGCATTATCATTCAATTAATGTATATTCTGCATAATTATTGTTGGTGTGTATGGTCATCAAAAGGAAGACTCTCATACTATCTTGATATTGTTCAGGAATCTAGAAAATTATTAGAAATTTGTGAGGGGTTAACTTGCTGTGAATCATGCCTGTGAACCTGGGCCACGAAAATGATACATTAACACAGCAAAAGATATAAGCTTAAAGTATTTGTAATTTATAAATAAATATACATTGAAATACACATGTATGGCTATTAGGTAATAAAACACGTTAGAATCTATCTAGTTGGCAAATGCTTAAGTTAATAATTTCTTCCCCCCAACAGTACTAATATAGATGTGTGTGTTGTTTCTTTCAGTATGTATCATTTCATTTTCTGTTTGTCCTGAAAAGGAACATCATGCCTTCAAAGAAGCGTCTGTAGTTGATATATAAAGGGATTGGAGAACTTTATTGCATTGACAGATTTGTATGTTGTTTTAGAAACAGTACTAGACTTCTGTTTATTACTATTTATATTTCATGTTTTGTATACCCGGCCCTTTACTTCTTATTTATGATTTGTTTTTTCCTCCAGTTTATCATCTCCATTCTACTCGGCTTATGATACTGTTTTGCAGGAATGCGTGGTCTAACCATTCTGCTCCAAGCTTCTTGGTATGTCTTGCCTTGTGGCACCATCAATTTCTTTTTCAATTTTGGTCTGCATACCTTTCATATCTCTCCTGCCCCCTTTCTCATGCCTATGTGGGGAACACATTCTTTTAATAGTAGATGCATGCTTCTCATTTACATTTAGTAATTCCTTTTTTAATTATAATTTTGCAGAATTTTGATTTAATACAACTTATATATTTGTCATTGCAGAAGCCAGAGTCTACTGCAAATGCTACTATTTCTGAGGGTAATGATCATATCAGATATGTTTGCCATGTCATTTTTCCAAGTCAATTTCTTTTTCATTAATTGTCCTGTTCTTGCGAAGTGTAGGTGTAGAAGATACAGCTTGGGGAACTAAAAGTACTTCAAATCAGAACACTTCATGGGGTGCTGCAGTGGGGAACACTGGAAATGCTTCTGACCCAGATCAGTCTGGTGGCTGGGGAAAAGGTGGTGGCAGCTGGGGTCAGGCAGAGCATAAAAGTGGAAGTCAAGGCAATGAATGGAAAAATAAAGGTAATGATTTGGATGGAAATCAACCCACTGGATGGGGTCAAGATAATGCTTGGAAAAGTGGATCGTGCGATGGGGCAAAAGAAGCTACTTCTTGGGTGAGATGAAATCTGGTTCAGATGTCATAGCTGAAAAGCAGGATTCTGGTTGGGGTAAAGCAAGTAATTGGAACTCTGTATCTAGTGATGCTGGTGGAAGTCGAGGTAGTGTTTGGGGTCAGATAATTAATGATTCAATTGAAAAGAAATCTGATGGAGATACATCAATTAGCTGGGACCAAGGCGGAGGGAAGAGTGGTTTTGCTGATGGAATGAAACAAGCTTCAAACTGGGGTACTTCAAAATCTGGATCAAGCAGTGGCAATGAGAACAAGAATGATGCTGGAAGTCGTGATTCCAATTGGGGCAAGAAAACCAATTGGAACTCTGGATATGTTGACACTGATAATCAGGAGTCCAACTGGGGTAAGAAAAGCAATTTGAACTCTGGATCTGGTGATTTTAATAAAGATTCTACCTGGGGAAAGAAAAGCAACTGGAACACAAACAATTCCTCTGGGAGTGCTGGGAATGAAAACAAGAATTCAAACTGGAGTTCTGGGCGTAATGATGCTGAAAATCAAGATTCCAGTTGGGGCAAAAAAAGCAATTGGAATTCTGTATCTGGGGATTCTAATCAAGATTCTAACTGGGGAAAGAAAAGCGACTGGAACACAAACAATTCCTCTGGGAGTGTTGGGAATGAAACCAAGAATTCCAACTGGAGTTCTGAGCGTAATGGTGCTGAAAATCAAGATTCCAGTCAAGGCAAGAAAAACAATTGGAATTCTGGATCTGGTGATTCAAATCAAAATTCTAGGTGGAGAAAGAAAAGTGACTGGAACTCAAACAATTCCTCTGGGAGTGGTGGGAACGAAAACAGGAATTCCAACTGGAGTTCTGAACGTAATGATGCTGAAAATCAAGATTCCACTTGGGGCAAAAAAAGCAGTTGGAATTCTGGATCTGGTGATTCCAATCAAAATTCTAGCTGGGGAAAGAAAAGCGACTGGAACTCAAACATAGCCTCTGGGAGTGCTGGGAATGAAAACAAGAATTCCAACTGGAGTTCTGAACGTAATGCTGATGAAAATCAAGATTCCAGTTGGGGCAAAAAGGGCAATTGGAATTCTGGATCTGGTGATTCAAATCAAAATTCTAGCTGGGGAAAGAAAAGCGACTGGAACTCAAACAATTCCTCTGGGAGTGCTGGGAATGAAAACAAGAATTCCAACTGGAGTTCTGAGCGTAATGATGCTGAAAATCAAGATTCCAGTTGGGGCAAGAAGAGCAATTGGAATTCTGGATCTGGTGATTCTAATCAAAATTCTAGCTGGGGAAAGAAAAACAACTGGAACTCGAACAACTCCTCTGGGACTGCTGGGAATGAAAACAAGAGTTCCAACTGGGGTTCTGATGCTGGAAATCAAGATTCCAGTTGGGGCAAGAAAAGCAATTGGAATTCTGGATCTGGTGATACATGTCAGGGCAACAACTGGAGAGGCAATAGCAATTGGAGCACAGGAAATGCTTCAGGAGGTGATAATGATGGTCTAAATGAAACTGCTGATGATGGTGCTGGTGGTGGAAACTGGAGAGGTGGTTATCGCGGGAGAGGTGGCTCAGACAGAGGTGGTTTTAGAGGTAGAGGCTTTGGTGGCCGGGGAGATCGTGGAGGCTTTGGTGGCCGGGGAGACCGTGGGGGATTTGGTAGCCGGGGAGATCGTGGTGGCTTTGGCGGCCGGGGGAACGCGGTGGCTTTGGTGGCCGCGGAGAGCGTGGTGGCTTTGGTGGTAGAGGTAGATCAGATGGGGAAGGTTTTGGTGGTAGATGGGGATCGGAGAGAGGTTTTGAAGGCCGGGGCCGTGGAAGGAGTGACCACTCTGGTGGCTGGAACAACAGAAGGGATTCTGATGGGGATGGGTCCTCTGACTGGAAGAATAGTAATAGTTCTGGGGCTTGGAACCGAGAAGGTGACAAGGGCAAGCAGAGCTGGAGCCTGGAAAATGCGGATAAGGAGCGTCCAAGCTGGGACCAAGGAAGTGGAAGTAATAAGCAATGGTCAAGCTGGAACTCAGGTAGTGGTGGAGCTGGTGGTACTTGGAACAGTAGTGGGTCAAAACAGACTGCAGAGGTGAAAGATGGCACTGGCTGGACTTCCCAAGGAGACCATGGTTCTGGTTGGAAAAAATCTAATGCTGTTGAAGAGACTAATATTCAGGAGGGTGGGTGGAACAAGGGACCCAAATCTAATGATCAAGACAAAGGTTGGAAGAGTAACTCTGGTTCAGGGAGTGGAACTGGTGACCAAGTTCTGAAATGGGGTCAATCAAGTGCTGCAGACAATGTTCAGTCATCTAGTTGGGGTCAATCAAGCGCTGCAGACAAGGGTCAGATCCAGTTGGAATGCATCAGCAGATGGTAAGGAAAATTTGAATTTAATGCAAATCCTCCCAGTTATTTTTCCTCCATGATTTATCTGGAAAAGAACCTGTTGTCCTTATGATTTATTTTGGTCTACGGAATCATCATTAATTTGAAGTTAAACTGCACTCGGTGTACGACTAATCTAATATTTGAGTGGTACAAATTTACTAACACCAGATTTGTTCTCATCTAGGCTGACAAACTTGTGACTTTCATTATATGTAGGTGCAGCAGGCCCATGGGGCAAGAGAAATGATGGGAGTAGCAATGGCGGGTGGTAGTTATTCTAAATGTTGGTACGTGGAAAACGAGCTCGGGCATTTGTAGTAACTAAGTGTAACTTGTAAATCTGCCATATAAAAACCCGCACATATCTATCAGTTGGAACTTGATGTTTACTGTTATTGTTTGTTAATATTGTAAACGGATCTGATGAATGACTAATCCTTTCTGCTATGTCGTGCAATGAAATTTGAGAAATATGCTTTTCCCAGGTATGTGTGGTGTGTTACTATGTTTTGTGAACTGTCCTAGTAACTGGTGTGTATTCTAATGTGGATGGCGTGTTCAGTAGGTGTTTTGTTAGGGTTTACCTGGATGATGGAGTCAATCATGGTAATTTCCTATGAGTTTAATTTATATACACAGTTATCTAATCATATATTGTCATAATAGTAAAAATGATTAAATTTCACATTCACTATTTAGGAAGTCATGCAAATAAGATGTTTTGATTGGATGATAATATAAAAGTTTTTTTTTTGTCACTAGATAGAAATTGAGCTCATTTCCTATATCTAAATAACGTTGTATATAGCAGGCAGCAGCTCTTCCATGCCGAGGATTGAATAAACAGCTTTTTTAAGTGGCGGAGAATTATTTGAATGTGGAATCAAAAATATCAAATACAACTTGAAGCTTTTTTTTTTTTGAACATGTACGATCCTTAGACCAAAAAAAAAAAAAGAGCATGCACGATCCTTTTTCTAGTTATCTGTTTTCATTTCTAAGTTTGCTGCATACACAGTTCTGAATTATATTTCTTCAATATAATGTGTTAAACAAAGGAGTTTGGCGCAAGCTAATCGATGAATGATAATATCAAGACTTGAATAATCTGGGATATGACTATGCAGTTCTATTCCTTTTCGATAGTTTAAATGTGATGAAAATTTTTAATATTTTATGTTGAAAAATAGGTTACAGAAGCAACTTTATGTTGAAAAACAGGTTACAGAAGCAACGTTTTAAAATTTTTAATTTGATTATTTATTAATTATGATATTTTTATCAAATTAATTAAGAAGAAAATATTAAATGAAATGAATAATTATTTTCATATTTTAAATAATGTATCATAAAAAATACTTTTGTACAATTTAAATAGAATATCAATTTAAAATTCTTATAAGTTAATATATTTAATATAAATTACTTTTTACATAAATAATTTTACAATTTTTTGTAAATAAAGTACTAAAAAGAAAGATTTATTTAACATGTGTTTCTCATTGGAAAGATGATTTTTTATATTTTTAATACATATAAATCTTTAAAAACTTTGGAATTTTTTTTTTATTTGTTGCTTCCTTAACATTGATTATAAAAACCCAAAAAGGAATGAAGGCAAATTACATTGACCTTACTAGAGATTTAGTGAAATTGATATTAACTGCACTCTCTGTATAATTTGTTTAACATGTATTTGAATTTGACTAATTATTACACATAATTCCCGTGAGTTGGTAAAATTATTATGTGACCCTCCCTTTCATTACACATTGTGTGGTGTATTTAGGAAAGATAAGTATCATTTACATAGATAGAGAAGAGCTGAGCATCAAATAAACTCAAAAGAGAGATCTTCACAGGTATTGAGTCTTTGTATTAAAATTTAGAATGAGTCTACATGACATAAAATTGGTTTTTCGTCCATCTCATAAAAAGACTATTGATTAGAGTTTTACTCTAATGATATGTTTTTTTTATTGAATTATATGTGTAAAATTATACATAAAATTCAATCATGAAAAATTGACCTTTTTTTTATTTTCTAATCAAATATATCTTAAGAGTTCAATTTCAATACACTAACAGTGTTAGTCAATTATATATTGTCACATTAATAAAAGTGATTAAGTTTCACATATATTATTTGAAAAAGTCATATAAATATGATAATTTATCAATTTTACACTATCAATGTATAGAAATTAAACTCGTATTTTAATGCATTGATAAAGTAAAAGTATTTAACATAATCATTTAATTACATTATATTTGCAAGATATTTAAGTAATGTGTATGAAAATCAACTATAAAAAATGACATGATAATACATAATTAAATAACTTTATAGAAATCTTTTATTATATTTTTTTTGATAAATAATAAGGTAAAAGAAAGAAAAAAAAATCTTTTATTATATGAGTGTATAGAAATAAAATCCTATTGATTACTCAACGTGCTCAGCAAATTGTGAAAGTTCTGCACATACAAATCATAGTACATTGTCACATCGGTAAAGGAGTAATTGATTGAATAACTGGTTACATTATTTTGGGTAGCAACTTTGGGCCACGTCACCAATTTTGTTCATAATAATTATCCTCAATTCCACTACTGCCACTCCAATTTTCCATCTGTCATCGAATTTTCTCAGGTGCCAAACAGCTAAAACATTCTCATTTTTCGCCCTTTTCCAATTTCCACATTTTGCTCATTCTTATGTCAGTGAAGAAGGCCTTCGATGCGAGCCATTTCCCACATCCTCCTCGTTTACATGCTACTACATGATCCCGCTCTTAGATCGACGTCGCCGTTTTTTCCCGAATCGAACTCACTCAGAAAGCCTCACGATTAGCCCGTTCGGTACGTTCAAAAATTCCGCTTCCATTTTCAGTCGCATACATATATCTTTTTCTCTTCGATTATTCACTCTCATAATTTTTCCCCCTCCACTTTCTAGGGTTCTTTTTATTGGCGGAAGATTTATTCGGATAACTTCGAAATTCTTGAGAATTAGGCTTTGTAATTTCGGTGCAAAAAAAATAGAAGAAATGTTCAATAAGATCATTAAGCGTGCCCACAAGAAATCAGCGAAATCTGGGTTCCATGAAAATTCCACAAATGGACATCAATTCTACGAAGTTGTTATGAAACATGCGTCTCGTGCCGCTACCACTTCGGAGCCGCAACACTTGCCTCCGGTGGCGGCGGCGGTTGCGGCTCCCAATCACATCGTGATCGAGGCACTTCCACCACTGCGTGAAGTCCCTGTCTCAGAACGCCCAAGCTTGTTCCTTAGAAAAATTCAGCTTTGTTGCATCTTGTGTGATTTCTCTGACACATTGAAGCAAGCTTATGAGAAGGAAATCAAGCGCCAAACACTCTATGAGCTTGTTGATATCGTCCAATCTGGGTCCTTCAAATTTGGCGACAATCAAGAAGAGCTTGTTCAGATGGTTTCTGTTAACCTATTCAGATGCTTGCCTCCTGCATCCCATGAGAATTCAGGGACTGAAACTGTGGATCCTGAAGATGATGACACGTATTTGGACCCATCTTGGTCCCATTTGCAGCTTGTGTATGAGATTCTGTTGAGGTACATTGTTTCACCTGAGACAGATATAAAGACTGCCAAGCGATACATTGATCATATCTTTGTTTTGAAACTGCTTGACTTGTTTGATTTGGAGGACCAGCGCGAGCGTGAGTATTTGAAGACCATTCTTCACCGCATATATGGCAAGTTCATGGTGCATAGGCCCTTCATTAGGAAAGCTATCAACAATGTGTTCTATAGGTTTATATTTGAAACACAGAGGCATAACGTATAGGCGAGCTGCTGGAGATTCTAGGTAGTATTATTAATGGTTTTGCATTGCCAATGAAAGAGGAGCACAAACTGTTCCTGATCCGAGCCCTTATACCGCTTCACAAGCCAAAATGGATTTCCTCGTATCATCAGCAGTTGTCTTATTGCATTGTTCAGTTTGTTGAGAAAGACAACAGGTTGGCAGAACCTGTGATCAGGGGGATGTTGAAGTACTGGCCAGTAACAAATTGCCAGAAGGAAGTTCTTTTTCTTGGAGAATTAGAAGAGGTTCTGGAGTCAACTCAAGCTGCTGAGTTCCAAAGATGCATGATCTCTCTTGCTAGGCAGCTTGGGCGCTGCCTTAATAGTCCTCACTTTCAGGTCTGTTGACATCATTGACCTTACTTTTTATGGTATATGCACCTTGTGCGAAAGGGATATGTTGATGTTGTTGCATAGATACAGCTTCTTTTAATTAGCTGTCTGTACATTTATATAGAGGATATTCTACTTTTGCTAAGATTACTAATACTCTAAATTCTCATTTACTATAGCCCTGCTTTCTATTTTCATTTCATTGGACTGTATACTTGATTGGCCTTTTATTTAGTTGCTTGGATGTTGGATTATTGCCTGTTGTCCTTTACTTATGAAACTTAAGTTGGGAAACTTATGGTGCATTTTATCTACTTACATAAAAATCCTTGCAAAGAGTATATAAGCAATACTATTCACACATTTATGGTGTAATGAGTGTTGGAGGTAGATGGAGGCAGGCAATGGATATAGAATGGATGGAATCTAGAGTGGGGAGAGAAAGAGGTCACTCTTCTCTTAGCATGGAAAGGGGTGTGTTCAGTTCAGTTCCAATTTGATTGGGGGTCACTAAGGAATCGAAATGATACTATGTTACGTCTCTAAATTTGTGTGTTCTTTGCTGTTAAAACTCACATGTGAACAGGCACATCAAAACAACAGCATATGATCATTATCAATTCATGAGGGAAATCAAGAACATCATATCAACTTTCCCTTTTTTTGTTTTTGGGTTTCCTTTGGTTCTTGGACTGGGTTGAACATTTGTTGGTAGATGTGATATTCATGATGTATGAGCTATGAGCCTATGAACTATGTTCCTTGGCATGCAGTTAGCTGTCATAGTGGCTGTAGTTGGCTTCCATTTTTTTCTTCAATTTGGCAGAGATTGAACTCTCATGACATTCATGGGATGCCATTGGGGTAGTAGTATCTACGTATTTTGCAATGTAAGATGACTGGGGCCCTGGCTGTTATTAGTAGGGCCTGAGGAAAACTCTGGGTTTAGGGCCTTGTTTTTTTATTTTAATTGGTTATGCATTGCAGTGGTCAGGTACTATTATATATCATTCATATAAACATTTGATTAACTATAAATCCCATCCTTTGACAGTAGTAAAAAATGTAACTTTATTTCTCATTTGATTACTGTTTCTGAAAATTGTTGTATCCATGGCAGGTTGCTGAACGGGCACTTTACTTGTGGAACAATGAGCACATTATTGGTTTAGTAGCTCAGAATCGAAGTGTTATATTGCCAGTAATCTTTGAAGCTTTGGAAAAGAACATGCAAAGCCATTGGAGCCAGGCAGTGCATGGGCTAACAGCCAATGTGAGGAAAATGTTTCTGGAGATGGATGCTGAACTGTTTGAAGAATGTCAAAGGCAGTACTTAGAGAAGGAAGCCAGGGCTAGAGAGTTGGAAGAGAAGCGGGAGTTAACATGGAAGAGATTGGAAGCAGTGGCTGCAGAAGCCGTGAGGGATGATATGGTTTTGGTTAACTGATGTATTGGGCCTGCAACTCTTCTTTTTTCGGTGGTTGTTGTGCCGGAATTTCTTCCTATATTGTAGTTGCATCACTGCTGATAGCTCCATAACGTAAGTTGGTGAGGAAGAACCTATAATTTTATTTTAATTACAAGGGGTAGTGCACAAGATGTGCAAATTAACAAGCTTGCGAGCCCTGTTTCTTACTGAACAAGGGTTACGGTTTTGCATCCCTCCTTCCTCTTTGGTTTATTCTTTACATCCTATATCTTGTTTTAATTGTAAATACAACCTTCTATTTTCCATCAGCTGAGTTGTCATTTTAACGTTTAACATTTGTACAATGAATTGGAAGATGGTGCAGTTGATCCTTGCTTTTTTTGGCAAACGAAAGTTTAAGGGGAGACCTTTGTCTCAATCAAGGTTGGGCATAGACAGAGTACATGAATCAAACCTAAGACCAGTCTATTTTGGTTTGAATCTGTTTAGTATCAAGGTTAGAAAGTCAACAAAAAATAAGTATTATATGCAAAATCGCAATCGATCCACCAAATCAAACAAACTGAAGTTTGGAGTCGACAATTTTCATGTTTTACACTTGAAAAACAGAATACCCATTATGTAGCCCGACTGTGTCCAACATGTAGACAGAAATCATTCAATCAACAACATTAAAAACGACAAATAAAACGCATAACCGGGAAAAAAAAAAGGAAATAAAACAAAACACAAAAGTGTGACATCTGATGCAAGTATGAGATACTGCATTGGGGAACTGTATAGTAGATTGTTGAGGATTTTATCTAATTAATACATATCAGTTAAGTGATCTTGGGTCCCAGGCTCTCAGCCATTCCTAACACTGGTGACTGTCACTGTTTCAGCACTGCTGCAGAAGGAATCCTTTTATCAGACTATTCAGAAACATAAAGTTTGTCTTCTTTAAGTAAAGAGCTGAATTAAAAGAAGTGGGGTAGTTTTTTTTGTTCTTTGTTGCCTTGTTGGGTTAGTACGCAAGTGACTTTGCGGCTTTTTTTATTTTTTACCTTTAGTTGCATGACTTTTACAGCTTTTTTAATCCTGGCGAAGATTATAGGAAAAGGGACACTATATAGATATAAAAGTATTCATTTGCTTTTACTTAGTAGTTTGTTTGTTCGAGAGATAATTCATGCCAAGATATAAAAGCTCGTACAAATTAATGGCAGTATAATCTCACATAAGCACAGTGAAATAATTGAGATAAATTCATAAATGAACACAAGTATTGTCGTAGACTTGTATTTCGATAAGTTTATGCAAATATTTATACTCTTTTTCTGTTAACAATTTGAATAATATTTTTCAAATTTCAATTTGTCCTTTTTTCCTCAAGTAGATTACTTGTATTATTTGATGATATAAATATTTTTATTTGTAAATACTTTATCACAGGCTTCACAGCAGATAGACCGTCTCATTTAAGTTGTTACTTCCCAGAGACATGCACGTGCAGAGAGAAAGATTCTCTACAATTGGACGGTTTGATAAAGTCTTTGAGATATGGAGACAAGCCATGTTAAGCATTTCATTATTGCTTAGAAAAATGAACACTAAAATATAATCAAATAAATAGAGGGAACTGAAGCTGGCATGGCATGACAAATGCCACTTCAACCACACGGATCCTATCTTCTTGCTTTTTCTCTTGCCTTGTTTTCAGATCAAATTGGGAACGGGTCAGCTGAATAGAAATTTTCCCATGGAAGTGGTTCTTCCAAAGATGGAGTCGGAAATGAGCCAATCAAAAGTACTAGAAATATATATCAACCAAAAAATACTAGAAATATATATATATATATATGTTACAGAGGCCAAGACAGTCTTGCAACAATTTGCACAAATTTCATGACTGACAAAAATGATGCCACTATTGTTTCAGGTATGAGTTCAACTCTCGTTGTTGAAGTATAGAGTAACACACAAGCTCTTTTTTTTTTTTTTATTGGTTGTAGTAGAGAGTTATATTGATGAAGCACAAATCAAAAACCAAAAGACCCCACAAATAGACCCATCAAGTTGTATATACTATATACACCTTAGAATAAAAGCAACTGCATGTCCATGTCTACAATTATTGAGAGTACTAGTAACCACATAACTTACATAAGAATTTATGCATTATTGATATTAAAGAATAGACTAGAGAAATGAGTGAGAGAAATGGAGGATAATAGTGATGAGAATGACATAGATTATATGTAACTGATTATGGATAATTATTAGATACGAAAATAATATTGATTTGAGACATAAATGTAGAGTAAGGAGGTACTAAAAATAGAACTCTTTTTATTATTTATTGAATAACTTTACACTTTATACATTAGAGCACATCAACCCTTGTGTTTTCACTCACTTTGAGCTCTCCACTCAAGCACTCATTAATGCACACTTAGCTTGTTGTACTAGTGCACACACTTCTTGAAGCACTCATTACACAAAGACACAAGGCCTATTTATAGCTTTGCAATGTAGGTGTCTTACAAGGGCTAGAAAATTCTAGGATCATGTTAGCTTAGTATTGTTTCTAGAAAGTTTCTATGGGGTCTAGACTTAGAAAGCTCTAGGAGCTTGTCTACTACATTTTCTAGATAATTCTTTTCTTGGATTAGACTAAGTAAACTCTAGAAATTTCTTGTGTTAGTGCAAACTTCTAAACATATCTAGTAACTTCTAATCTAGATACTTCTTGTTTTAACAGCTTCACATTCTTGAAACTTCTAATGTTTTCCTCTAATATCAAGACTTCCAAAATCCAATAGTAAGTTCTTCATAAATATAGAAACTTCTATATTTAGTGTTGATGTTTTTCAATAAAGGTGTTGATACTTGATACACAGACTTGAGCAATAGTTTACCTGAAGATTTGTCAGGTACTGTTAATATACATGCGATAAATTTTGAGTGATCAGACAAAAGTCATGATCTGTTAAAAATTTTGAATTCTTTCTATCACATTTAATTCGAGCAACTAACCCTCTTCAAATTTGATGGCAGAGAAATATTTTTCAAGTAATTCGCCCTTCGCTTCTTACAGAGATTCCTTTTTATTCCTTGACAATGACAACCATTTAATTTATAATTTTTTGTAGACCTTAGAGTTTACAAAATCATGTGGTTTTTGAATCTTGTGATTCTTGAGAGGCTGTGCTGGTATCATCAATCATTCAAACAATTCAGAAAATAACTTTATGCCAATAAAACCAAAATGCTCAACGGTTAAACGATACTATACATAATAATATCATTAAGTAAACCGTAAATTCAACACATTAAATTATACAAGCGAGGCGATGACTACTTACATTGCAATCAGCTCGATTTAGATTTTATAATAATATTTTGGAATGGAACTATATACATACAATTATCAACTACAGTCGTGTTTTCAAGAGCTGTATACACAAACTAAATTGCATTTCTAATTTTCAAATTCAGGAATAAATTATGGAAACTGTAAAGCTTTTTTTCCTTTCCTTTTTGATAACTTTTTCTTTCCTGGTATCATCAAAGGAATCCTTTTCACCCCTTCACATCCAATTGTATTACCATAGTAATGATAATAGAATAGCACGGTTGGTGGTAGTGTCCAAAATGAAAATAATTAAAAGAGACAAAAAAGTAGAAACAAATGCTACAGTAGTTGAGGAAGGTGAGGGTGGTGCTGCTTGGCTGCTGCTACCACCTCTGAATATCATTCCGAAGAAGTCGCCATCATCGCCGCTGGACCCAGCATTGCTGCCTCCCTTGTTGGTGGAGCTGGTCACGGTCCCACCCCCGTTGAAACCAGGATATAAGTCCCCATTATCCCTGTTCAATAATTTACTCATTAAGCACTAACAAGAAAAAAAGTACATTTCTTTTTGGTTTGGTAGACAAGGAAAAGGGACCAATAATGATGCAAGCATTGATCGTAGAACAGCATATAAAAGAGAGAAAAATATGTTATTGGCTTCAACTTGAAGGAAAGACATGGACAAATATCTTGTTTAGGCTACTACATTATTATTATTATTATGTACAGGGCATATCTCGTAACTTTAGACCCTTCATTACATCAAATCATGATCCGTTATATTGTGTGTGTTTGCCTTCATGTTGAAGGAACCAAAAAATATCATGTAATTTGACTAGGATTAACTAGTATTGATTTGTTTGGGGGAAGAAGCATGCATCCCCATGAGTCATGAACACATCAGAGTAAGTGAACCTTTTTCAGGAGTGTCGATGCTCAATTGCTGTCGCCTTAATTTCTGTTAATCAAAAGTTGTGTATGGCGAGGAAAGTAGGAAAACGGTGAGTGGATCTCCTACGTAAGAAAGAGGGGCCTTTATAATGTAACCCGTGGGAGAATGAGACAAAGCATATTCATGGAAAAGAACAGGAGATAAGATGCACTAGTGTTAAAAGAAAAATGTGTGACTAGATTCAAAAAATTCAGGCAAATTAGTCAATAATGAAATAAATTAATTCTGGTAGTAGTTGGAAAAATTGATAAAGGGGAGTCACTGAATAAAGTATGCAATGGATGAAAACATATTCCTAATCTTGGCCTTACAGGGTTCTAAGAGGCTCTTAGCAATAAATAGGCCGACAGTGATTGCCAGTGCTAAACAAGAGCCATTAGTCTTCACAATCAAGTTTAGATGAAGGGTCATTGTATTTGTAATCTCTCAGCTTAAGGTTGCAGCACTTTCCTCAAACTGTCCTAGAGAATGGCTGTTACTATACATTCCAAGAATGATTGGACACCTGGGAGGAAACTAGAGTTCTTAAGCAGTGTAGGGACCAAACAGCAATAAACAAAAGGTTAACAGTGTGGGACAGCAGGTTTAACAAGAGGGGAGCCCCTTTACGAATTCTTATGCACTAGCTACTGGTTGGTGAGTTGTGACTAGTTTGTGTCGAATCAGAAATGGACCCCAAAAGAGCTCAAAACACATTATACTATTATAGGCCCCACGCTTACTCGCTGGAAAGCAGATAAAACGGAATATATAATTTTAGCCATTTCTCCATAGTACCCTCCGAAACATCCCCAAACCAAGTTTTCAACCTGTACTCCAACCCTGTTTACACACATGCACCTCTTCTTTCATGTGCCCTGATCTGGTCCAGACTCTAGACATAGCACTCCTTTTTGGCCCTTTCCTTTTTCCCTATTTTTGTTCCCACTTTTTCCCCAAGTGTTTGATTTATTGGACATAAATATATGAATAGATCACAATGACAATTTCGCTTGCATCTGATTATCTCCTCTACATAGACTAGCAAAGTGAAAGAATTTTCTTGCGGTGGCTCTTCTTCCGGAGTGTGTATTGATATAAGATACCATGGCATTTAGAGGGCCTAGAACCACAGCACTACTCAACTACATATCCAAAGGGTTAGAGAGAGATTCTTGGGTAGACCTAAATTTAACACTTCTAATGTACACACACTTACAATAAAAATGAGTCATGCTAACTTTATTTATGATACAATCACTTGATGATGGGATCCCTAATTTTATTATAAGTGTGTGCAAGGATAAAGTGTTACACCTATGCTCACTTAAGAATTTTTCAGATTGGATCAAAACAAAGTTTTCTGCTTTGAAAAAGTCCCAAAAAAAGAAAAAGGAAAACAAGATTTCAGCTCATGCATGCTGAATTTCGCAAGAAAAAGTTGGATGAAGACAAATGAACTGTGTAAACATGGCTGTTGGCCGTTGGTCCATAAGCTAGAGATTCCCAGTGACCCTCAGCATCCATCACGTGCACTGGCTCTAAAAAGCCCCACTTTTTCACCCTTTTCTAGAGTTATTAGTGTCACTAATTTAATAATTAAAATTGGTAATCCCGATCTTGTTCTTTTTTACTCATTTCACTGCTGCAATGGCCTTGTAGAGTGAGATTGAGCATAAACCCAGGTTTAGGAAACATCTAAAAGTGAAAAGTCGGGGGAGCAAGCACATTAAAATAACAATATTCCATACACCTTTACTAAGCACCTCCTCCACCAATCAATACCCGAACAACTTGCTAATGTATAGTAGTTGTATATTGTGCAGTACCGCGTCCTTGACACAACCCAACAATAATAATAACATTGAAATAGAGAAAAGTAGGGGGGTCCATGTGGTTGCTAGCAGGGAGGACCATTTCCATAATTTGACTCAAACCATGGGATGTTACACTATTAGTATGCAATAATGATGCTGAAAAGACGAGGGTAACCTTTTCCATAATAAGAAATTGAATGAAAAGACGAGATTAGCCTTTCTCCGGGACAGTTGTGAAGACAGGTAATGTCCGTTGTTTGGGGCATCTCAGATAGACTATTATTATTTGATATGAAAATTAAAAAGGCAGGGAATAATAACATGTCATATATAAATTTATAATAGTGAGAGGAAAAAAAAAAGTGTTAATAGTATTAAGTGTTGTTACCTGGGATCACCGAAGACACCGGAGTACATGGTGAGCTGGTCGATTTGCACGGCGGATTTGGGTTGCAAGCTGGATGCCTCTGCGTACTGAGCGCTAAGCCCTGCCCCGATGGCACAAAGAACGCCCCATTTACCATTATGTCCCCGTCCGTCCTCCAGTTCCAATCACTCCATTGCCCCTCATCCGTGTCCACGCGCTTCGTCACCTGCCCCATTTCCCATCTCACATCACATCACACTCTCAAAACATCAATAAACAAAACACAGAAATCCGCGTTTTAAGGGAGGCGCGCAGATTAGACGCGCCACCAATGCGAGTCTAATGCTGCACGAAGCATATATTCGTTTGTAACAAGAATCAAACAAACAAAGAACCTCATCCCTGTCTAACCCCTACCATCCCAGTGACTCTCAAAAAAGTAACGCAACACTAACGTATCATTCGATACATCAGTTTCGCATTCCCAATAAAAAAACAAACAACTACTCACATTTTCAAAACCGAAACAGTGAAAAAATAATTAAAAGACGATTTTTCATGTAGTGTACAAAATTCACATATATAATTATGTTTTAAACAATTTGTAATTAAAAATTTACACATATCACACTAATTAAATTTATTAACATTTTAAATACTTATAATTAAATTACAAATCTTAAATTTAAAATAATACTGATATTATTGGGGTACCAAAACAAATACCTAAATAAATGCTATTTACACCACAACTGGTGGGACAATGTCAATATATTCTTACCTATTATTGGATAAGCATAGACTCACTTATTTATGTTTCATATTTTATCCAATGATACTCCCTCCATTTTATAATACCATTCAATTTTTTTGACTTTTTTATATTTTAAAATATTTATCTATTGAAACCATCTAGATAGCATTAATTTTTTTCTTCCATATATTTGATTGAAGGATAAAAATTGGAGTAAAAATTATATAAATATATTTTATATATAAAATAACATAAGAAGCTAATTCATATATTGTATACATATATTTTTACCCTTCAACCAAACATAACCTATTATAAATATATTAGTTAAATAATTAATAAACTTATTAAAATAAATTAATATATGGATCCAAAGAAAGTGTGTTGAAATGTTTTCCCACTTCCAAATAACATTATTGTTGAAAGGAATACTAATTATTTACTAACCTCTTTGGAATTAGGATTGGAGGGCGCGGTGTAACGGTTACCCTGGCTGTTGATGGTAGGGTTAGCACTGCCGCCGATAGCATACATCTCCCACTGAGTGAAATCGTTGTTGACAACATGAATATACCCTAACCTGCACCTCGGCATCCTCTGCACCAACCCTTCCCCGAAGTGATTAAACGCTATTGTCACCTGCATCCCTTTATCTGGCAAGTACCTATCGTCGTGCCCCAACAGCATCACCTCATCATGGTGCGCGAAATGGTTGTTCGATATAGTAATCCCAGTGGACCCCATAATAGCATCGATCAACCCATCAGTGCAGTAAGACAGCGAGCAATGGTCGATCCAGATCTTCCTGGCGCTAAAGATCGATATCCCATCACCGTCCGATCTCCCCCTCCACCCAACGTGCGTTGGGCTCGACCTTATGTTAGTGTTCCCGGAGGGCTTGCAGTGGTGCACGTGGATGTTGTGGATGATGACGTTGGAGACATACTGGAGCGTGATGCAGCCGTGGCCGGTGACCTGGACGTTGGCGCCTCTGCCATCGACGGTCTTGAAGCTGTTGAAGATGAGCTCGTGTTTTAGGGTTATGGTCATGTCGGCGGAGAACACGATCCATAGAGGCACGTCTTGGATCACGGCGTGGCGGAGGGTTCCGGGGACGGGGTTCGCCGGGTCGGTGTCGGAGGAGTCGGTTACGACGTAGATCTGGCCGCCTTTTCCGCCCATGGCGTCGCGGCCGAAGCCGATGGCGCAGTCGGCGAGGCGCTGCCGGTTCGCGGCCCAGTTTGGGTCGCAGCGCCAGCAGTCGTCGATGGGGTTCCCGGTGAGGCACGAGGCTTGGTTGTCCTTTGTGAGGAGCAGCTCCCTTCTAGAAACTGAAGCATTGATTGTCCTGCAAAAAAAAAAAAATGGGTTGTGTTTGGATGGTGAGAAAACTAGGAAAGGTGAAGCTTTTAGAAATGGGGTTTTGAGAAGAAGGGAAAAAAAATGGTGAAGAGTGAAACAATGCAATGCAGAAGGAAACAGAGAATGCAGGGGAAAACAGAGTAAAGCACTTGCTCTGGATTAAGAATGCAGAACGAGAAAGAGGTGTGTAGTGTAAGATTTGAATGCAGGGGAAAACAGAGTGTTTATGCTGTGCGCTTGGCTTACCGTTGAACTTCATGGACGACAGCTTCAGGGTGAGGGTGTTGGTGGGGCAAGGTGAGGTTATGGAGGGAATGAGCTTTGATTGGGGGAGAGAATGAGCTCAGGAGGAGGCACATTAAAAGAATGCAGCTGATACGAAGAAGCATTCTTCGAATCAATGAAGGAACAAACAATAATAGCAGAGAGGGGGGCTTTGGTGGGTTGGGTTTCGTGGGTTTATGTCTCTCTGTCTCTATCTCGGTCTTCTGTTCCTTCTGTAAAGTGCTTCCTTTCAGATATCTTCCTCTTCAATGCATAGCACCTACCACTTAGGAAATTGTGAAGGGCTTTTATAATAATAATAATAATAAACCAAGCTTCTAATAATAATAATGGTCTACAGACACAGTAATTATTCTAAAAGGCAAAAATTAAGTTACTTTGGTGGTAGGGTTTTCTAGGGTTTTTTAGTTTATTGATGAAGCGCGGCTGTGATAGAGACTCAAATCAATGTTGAGATAGAGATGATGACAAGACAATAGTAGAGAGAGAGAGAGAGAGAGGGAGAGAGAGCCATTCTCTCTACCCTTCCTTTGGGTTAAGTTTTGCTAATTCTTTCTCCCTTGCAGACTCTCTCAGCTACTCACATTCCTTGCCTTGCCTTGCTTGCTAGCCCTTCCTGACATTGCGGCTAAATAATGAAATTCAAATGGGAAATTTGCTGAGAAGGAAAAACATTATACAGAGGCTTATCCAAATGGTGAAGACAAGCGAAGCCACATCTTTTTATTTCTTTCTTCGTCATCAAAATTAGCTTTTTTCATTTTTTCTTGTCCTTTTTTCATATCTTGTGTGGATTAAAAGATTCTTTGCGCGAACTTTGTAGGTTCTTATTCCCCGTAATCCCCCACCTTGGCCTTTCAAAGGCCTTTTTACATGTTATTATCACTTTATTATGATGACCAAGTGGGAAAAAGATTATCAAGCCTCTGAGGGTTAGATACTAATGAACAAGTTGTATCTTTGAGTCAATTTCTTGTTGCACGAGTCAACTTTAAATTGCAGGCGCCCTTCCTCACAAGGATTTCCTTCCTTTTCTTTGGTGATGAAGAAAAGTAGCCAAGATACAAAAAAACAAGTATCTTTGGGGGCTCGCTTTGTAATTTACGCAAAAGCCTCTCTTTCCGAAAACGGGTTTTTTTTTTGGGTCGTAGTCAGAAATATTTTTCTGAACTAGGAAAAAATAACAATCTGCACGGCATGTGAGGGGTATTCAAGATCTGGATTCGATACGTATTTCTGACTTTTACAAGGAGCCATGAGTTTTTGGAAACCTAAAATAAAGGCCAAGAAACAACAGATATTTTGTGTTAATCTACTCTAGATTGTAGACCCGACAGGATTTTTGTTCATAATTGAATTTCCTTTCATGCTTGTCCAATACTAGTATACTACTAAGTTTATAAAAAAAAAAATACTAGTACACAACTAATATCCCGTGTCCCTCTGGATGTTTGCAGGTTGAAATTTTGGACAAAAGGAGTATATATACTACAAATTCTTCATTTTCCTCCTTTTCTCTAAAATCTCAACTCAAACATACTGAGAACATTTGCTATTCTACTTTATAGTTTCGGTAATTGGTAGTCAATTAACAATAAATTTTTATAAACTTTATTTGTAGGAATTCGAATATTAAAACCATCATTCAGTTAGAACCGAACTGTATTACTGTACTCCACTCAAATTGTGTGAGCAAGTTTAAAATTTATTTAAAAAACAAATAAAGTTCATTGGCGAGTGTAGTCATATTATGTGTTAGTTATTAGTAACGCTAAACTAGAGTGGTAAGTTTTTAATACACTCATTATATTAGAAACTTAATCATATTTTTTGATGTAAAATTTATTGCTTTTAATTTTTTAACGAGTATCTTCACAACACTTATTAGAAAAATCTTTATTCAAAATTGTTTACTTTTTGTGTTTATCCAATAACTTTGATAGTGACATATATTTATTTTCTAAAAATGTATTTGAAAACCTCTCAACTTCTGATTAGTGGGAACAACATTTTTTTTAAAAATATTTATATGATATCATTAAATGTGTCGAATAAAAATCGCATGCACCTAACCTCATAATGTCTATTTTCATAATTCAAATGCATCTATAATTGCTTTTACCAACCATGCTATTAAACTATTAAAAAGCATACTTAATTCATGTGGTCTTTGATTTATGATCAGAATTCAGAGTACTTCCATATACAGGTGTTCGCCTTTCTTCTCTGCTCTGATTCATGAAGATTTTGTCGGAGCTCACAAGTGTGGCATTTTTCCTAAGTTTGGATAATTGAATAACCTTGTGTAGTTTTTGTCTGAGTTCAATTGGGTTACAAAATCCATGTCATAGCCAAACATGGATCTAGGCCCGATTGGCAAGCAACCCAATGATATTGATTCACTTCAACACAACCATTGAAGACCAAAAACTGTTGGGCCCAAAAAATGAAGACCAGAACTAATAAATGACTAGCACCGGAACCCATGATCTTGACGTACGCTTAGTGGGGTGGCTCAGTAGTCACTAGGCAGCAGCAGGTGATGGTAGCTGACCTACGTTCATAGTAAAGGAGGCAAGACAAAAGAGGCCTTGGGCACTTGGAGGCGTGGAACAAATGGCAAGGATATCTTGCCTCTTCAAAGTGCACCTGGGATTGACCCCAGAGCTGGTGCGTGAACCCACCCCTCCAAAAAGAGGCCTTGGGATTTGAACAGAGGTAATAGTTTTTAATCATAGTTATCATAATCGAATTGATAATTAACTATTAAGACATTCAGTCACCTTAATTAGTTTTCAATGATGAATCGAACTTAATCAAATCAATATGTAAAGATATAATTTGGGGTAACTATATATATATATATATATATATATATATATATATATATATATATATATATATATATATATATAGTGACCCATTTTTCTTGGAGAGTTGGGTTTGACTCCCCACTATTGTAGTTTTGAAATTTATTTCTAAAATTCCCCATGCACATGCACTGGCAGCAGCTTACGCAGGGAGAGCAGCGGTAGGCCATGAGAATAATTAGACGGTAAGATGTATATCTTGAGAACGATTTTACAAATGGGAAAACGAAAATGTGGAAATTTTGTTTTTTTAGCAAAGTCTTGTAAATTCGTCTGTAATTTGCGTATAATTGTTATAGAAGAAAATGATAGGTGGATAATGAAAGAAAAAAAATTACAAAATATACAGAGATTTAGACAAAATTTTATTGAAATTATTGATTTAAAATATATTCAATATATTATAGACAAAAAAATCTATCTATAATTTGAAATTCAAAGCACGTACTTAACAAGCGCATTATAGACGGATTTTTCCTTCTATAAATCTATCTGTAATTTAAAATTCAAGGCATGTATTTAACGTGCGTATACGAAAAAATCCGTCTGTAATGAAAGAAATTAAAAACACTAGTTTTTAATGTGCACGTTGCAAACGAAAAATTTGTTTCATTGAAGGCTTTACAGACGGATTTCTTCATCTGTAATTCGTTAATAAAACACGTTGTTTGTTTCATTAAAGAAATTACAGATGGAAAATCTTTGCAATGTCAGAATTATAGCTACAAATGCGGCGCTCCTTCTTCTTCCACATTTCCCGTTTTCACTTCTTTCTCTGCTAGAAAACAAGCATCAATGGTGCCCTTCTTTGAGCCATCGCGATCACCAGAGCCTTCATTTTGCAAATAGTTTGTGTCATTGTGTTCGTGATAATATTCTCTAACTTTTAATCGGTGTAGTTTTTTCATATTCTGCCTTCTTTTATTGTTGTGGGTTTTATTGAGTTATTAGTTTTTAATGTGTATGATTGAAGAAAACACATTTGAAACATTGATGCTTTGTTTGGTTTGGGCGATGGTACCACTGCAGTTGATGTGGCACAACAAAGACACCTGACGATGGAGACGATGGTGGCGGTGGAGTGGTTTGGAAAGATTTGGGTTTGTTTGGGGTGGCATCAAGAAGGGGGTTGTTGGAAACGATGGATGGTGCATTGTAGCGGTGGAGGTAAATTTTTTTTTTTTTTTGTAATTAAAGACTAATTTTTCAGTCCGTAATGAGCTAACTTTATAAGTTTTTTATTGGTCAATTACAGATAAAAAATTTGTCTGTAAATCTACAAAGGATAAATCCATTTATAAATCTACGATTAGAATATCCATCTGTAATATTTATAGATGGAAAAATAATAGATGACATGTTTTCATCTACAAATTTGTCTGTAATTGAAAAATCCGTCTGTAAAACTTATAAAACCCATATGTAATTTCGTCTGTATTTAGTGAAAATCTTGTAGTGCGAAGGACACATGCTTATAAGTGTTTTTAACAACAAGCATCTGGGAATTCCTATTTGTCGATAATGCAAATGTTAAAACTAATCCAATGCTAATGTTTGGGGGCATTTGTTTGGGATTATGTGGTAAAAAATCACTTTTTTCACTCTAAACAAAATCTTTTTATTTTATAAAAGTTAAAAAAAAATAGTTTATGGAAAAAAAATAATTTTTAACTTTTTCAATTATATATAAAACCTAGGTCATATAATTAATTTTTTTTAAAATTTGAAACATACTTACCCTAAATTGGAGAGGGTGGAATCGGAATCCAAAGGAAGCTTGGAGTAGTTGCTTGCCGTGGACATGAAGTTGGCATCGTAAAGGGCGAAAGTTTTTGCTAGAAATCAAGGGAAGAAACTAATAATAAGTAATAATACTTCCGAAAGTGGGGGAAGTATGTTTAATGTTGGTGTTGGGAATTTTCGAGTTCATGAGATGCAGAGAATGTTTATTTATTTATTTTTCTGAGGTTTCACCTTCAATATCCTTTTATTTTTGACATAGTGATTGAATTCTTGAGTTTCTATAATTTTTTAGAGTAAAATAAGACTTTGATTCTTGAAATATTTGTTTTTTAATATTTTAAGCCTGAAAATTTAATTACATACATTTGAGTCTCCTAAAAATTTATATTATAACACTCTGATTCTCAAAAGTTCAATTGAATGCGCTTTAGTTCTCCTTCTAAAGAAAAAATTAATTGTGTACACTTGTATTGTCATAGATTTTTGCATTATAACACTTTAGTATTATTATTATTTTTTTACCGAAGCATTATAACATCAAATATATAAAGTGTTGAAGTGTATGTAATTGAACTTTTGATGATTGAAGTATTATAATTTCAATTTTTTAAGAACTCAAGTATATACAATTAATCTTTTAGAATTAAAATTTTAAAATATAAATATTTCAGGGTTCAAAGTGTGGTATTATTCTTTTCTACATTTTAATATATTGAGCTAATGGAATACATGACATATTCTTAATTATAAATAATTAAAAGGTATTGATATTCTTAAATTTTATAAGATTATTTGAGATTTTTTTTTTTTGGGTTTTCAAAATTAAATTCCCTAAATTATAAAACCAATGCCTAAAGCTCAGTTTACACTTCAAAAAACAAGTCAACCACAACGACCCAAACACCTCCACATGTCAACTCCTTATTTGCCACAACAGAGCTGCACCAGTGCATTGTACCATCCAAATACGCCGGAGAATGCCCTTCTTTAAACCCGAAAGTTGTTCTTTTCTTGGGTCAAATTAGTGGACTGTGACGAGCATTAGTGGCCCAAGGAAGCCAGGCTGCAGACCTTCAATTTGTCTATATTTGATTTAGTTAGGTATAATCTATTTAGTAAATAAGTTAGGTCAAAGTTTTTCAAAAATATTTTTTATTAATCAGGTTAGATTTCAGATAATAAAAATAGCCTATTAAGTTTAGTAGACTGGTTTATTTATATTATTATTATTATTTAAATATATAATGATAATATAAATATTTTAATATATTTAAAAATATATTATTTTTTAATTTACTTAAGTGTTTTAGTCTGTTTATTTTTTTTACATATTTAGTAGTATTTTGGTTTAAATAAAAATAGATGTTTTGATTTTTTAAAAACATTTTATATATAAATAGACTTTAAATAGGTTTTTAGGTAAACTTTTAAAATGTCAAATTAAGACTATAACAAAAAAGCTATATCTGATAATAGGCAGATTCAAGTTTTTTGTAAAAAATATAGGTTTATCTATTTAAACTAAAGCCTAATCTAGCTCGATCTATCTCTGCCTCTAACTTGCTTTAGGTATTTGTCGCTGTTCATTGAACGGGGCCCAAAACCATAATTCTGATTACTTCGTTTTCAATTTTCAGTCTTGATTCTGATTTCTTCCAGTATGTTCTAAAAGTTGAACCAAACGTATCAACGGCCTGACCCATCTTGTGAAAATGGGCTTCTGATATTAATTTCCAGTCTTCACACCAACAAAACAGATAACCGACACCAACCTCAGCGGTGGACCTATTGTAATTCTTCATTATCAAATTCCTTGTGTTGCATCCTGAAAAGGCTTCTACAAGTTGCCTCAAAAATCTGTAAATTTCTGGAATCGGAAAACCCTCCATCTCCTGTCCATCCTACCTTCCCAACCAACAAGAACCGACGCTTTCAGCCACCCTGACATAACATGGTAGATTATTGTTACACTATTGTTATAGGAAAAGTATATGTGAGTAATCTTATCTCTCTAACAAATCATGTTATTTTTGTTGTCATACAAAGAGTGAGGATTCGCTTTTTTTTTTTCCCCAATGATGTCGCCATTTCATTCAACTAATTATAGAAATTTACTAATCTTAGACTTATTTCAAAAATGTTGATTTTTTCATGTAAAGTTTATGATCCTTTGCTACAAACCTCATCAATTATTGGGTGAGGTGTGGATTGAGGTATAACTTCCAACAAAAATCTATATAAATATGAAGGAGACAAGTTTAAGAATCGACAATAACATTTCATAAAATAAATATATTTTAGTATTTAGTTTTAATAAAAAAAAATGTAGGTTCTAAAACCTGGCTACCACATGATACATGACAGATGGCACCCTCACCACTTGATAAGCTAATTCTCTGTTCTGTTTCATGAAATGATAAGTTAGAAGAGCCAGCATCCATAACCATGCGATTGGATCTCAAGAAATTGGAAAGATAGGAGTGCGCGTTTGGTTTAAGAAAACATTTCTTATTTTTATTTTTATTTTATTTTCTAAAAATGATTTCCATTTTTAGATATTTAAACTTCTGAAAATGTGTTTGGTTTATAAAAGTAGTTTTTATTTTAAAAAATTAAAAAAAATGAAAATATGTTTGGTATGTTTGTCTTCAAAATGGAATTTTTAAAATTAAATTTTAAACAACAAAACTATATTTGTTATTAAACAATAATATATATATATATATATATATATATATATATATATATATATATATATATATGGATTGCGATCACAAGGATTTGTTAAAATAATAAATAGTTCTAATAAAATTATTTTAACTGTGTAAAGTTGTTCAGAATATATTTGATTTTTAAGTAAATTTGTAGTTATAATAAAAAGAGATATAATTGAACTAAATAATTAATATTATTTTAATATGATTATTATTCCCCAAAAACTTTAAATATATATGTTATTGCAAATTTTAAGCTTTAAATACAAAAACATTTAATATAATGTGAATGTTATATAATATATCCATTTATCCAAATTAAATTTTAATTAAAAGATTTTGACCACTTTGTTTGAACGCTAGTAATAAAAAGGAAGTGAATTTATACAAGTAAGTTTATTAAGCTTTTATAAATAATAATAGACATTAAAAACTTAGTTACAAAATATTAAATTAAATAAAAAAATTATGGTTGCAAGAGTGAGAGACACAATACAGGAGTGTAATGTGGGTTTGGCTTAGTGATTTGTTTTAATGAAAAAATAAATATAATTGAAAAAGGTCTTGTGTCATAGGTGTGGTCAAGATCGTTTAATTTCAGTTTTCAATTTTTAAATTTTTAAGACTTTGTAAAAAATAATACTGAAAATTAAAACTTATTGGCTTCAGAATTTTTAATATATTTTTTTTATAAAATCTAAAAAACTAAAAGTTAAAAACTTAAAACAATTATGCTATAAAGGTGTGATTTGATGGTTTAATTCATTAATTGCGTATGCAAAAGATGAGAAAGTGAACATTGGGGGAAAAAAATATAGGACTATACTTTCATTTGTTGTCGGGTTCAAATAAGGTACATGGAAGTAAAATAAAACAAACTTCTTTATATTTATGGCTATGCCACTTTTTTTTCTCATTTGAAAACATTTTCAACTTTCCACCCCGACAACAAAGAAAATGCTGAAAAGGTGAATTTGATATTTTCAAATTTTGCCTCTTTTCAGAAATATTTTCCAGGAGATATTTCCTTAAAGATGTATTTAAACATATTTCCATGTCTAATTTCTATATTTACTGAAAATGGAAATAAAAAACATACAAACCAAACACACTCTAGAAAATTAGGGGTCTGCTTGATTTAATTTTAGTTTTCATTTTCAGTTTTTTAATTTTTAGAAATTTTTTTAAAAAAATATTAAAAAATATCCAATTTTCAGTATTTTTTATTAAAATATGAAAAATTTAAAATAAAAACCGAACCTAAATATTTTGTATTTTTCCCTCATTTGAATCACCGTAGAAATTGAAGAAAGGGAAGAATAAATTGATGGGACTCATGCCAATTCCTTTCTGTTGTAACACGCGAAAAAAAAAAAAGTGGTTGAGAAGAGCAAAGTGCTTTATTGACAATCATACCTTCATTATATAAATTCAGGCAAACACATGATTAAAAAAATTATAAGGATATATATAATATTTTAATACAATTCTCATTTTCTGCCCATTCAAACATATGAAGAGAAAATACAGTTTTCTCCTCTCAATTTCTTTCCTAATCCAATACAGATACTAAACATACCCACTAACCAGCCCTGAATTTAATTATCACTAAATGCTCTTTTAATCTACAAATTAAATATATACACAAGAAGTTGAAATTAATTAATAACTGCTACCATATTCTAAGATGTTACAGTAGAATGTTCATCATGCTCTTCATGATCAACGATCTCATTCTGGCCCTCGACATGAGATAGACACAACGGTGAAGAAGGAAGAGAAGAGACAGCAGAAGAATACGTAGTTGAATCAGAACAAGAGTTAGAAGAGGCCGCTAAACTAATCAACAAATCCACAAAAGCACCAACTATGAACCCATGATTGTTCTTGCCATTCACCCTCAGATACCAACACAAGAGCTCTTCCAAACCCTCCCAGTCCTTCACACCATGAGACTCAACCATCTCCTCCATTGACCTCCTGAAATCCTGATATGGATCTTCAGACTCCATAGCCAGCACCACACTCTCCTTGAAAGGGAAGCCACTGGCCTTGGCCTTCTCCAAGATGGAGCTGGTGTCACTACCTGGTTCGAAGAAGAGCCTTTCTGATGACCTAACCCCACGAACCAAAACCTCCAAGGACTCACCATGGTCTTCTGATTCTGTTGAGAAGCTTGCGGATTCTGATGAGGTCGTGAACCATGACTCTGGGGTTTCCATCATCGTGGGGTCAAAGAATACGGAGTTGACTGTCTTGAAGATGTCATCTCCTGCTGCTGCAGCGCGGAAAGAGAGGGTCTTTGGGTGGCCACAAGAGGGTAACAACTGCTGCCAGGGATGATGTTGATGATGGTGAGGTTGCTTTCTTGGTGGTGCTGATGATTCCTTGGTTTTGAATAGAGATGGCAGCTTCAGCACTTTCTTTCCCATTGGAGATCTCTCTCAGATGTAGAAGTTAGTACTCTCTGTTTTTTGAGGACTTAGGAGGAGGAGGAGTGAGTGAGTGAAGGCCTTCGGATGTTGCGGATGTTGTTGTTTTTGTTTTGCGTTTTGGTTGGTGGTTGTAATAAATTTGATCAGAGGGAAGTTGCAGTGGTGGTATTTAAAGCTGAGAGGGGGCAAAAGAATATGGTAAAGAAATGGGAGTGGAGTATGGTTGGTGATTTCATGTGTGAATTTAATTTGTACGTTTGTAAAATTCAATGTTATTCAATGCCCCCATCAACAACTAAATGTAACAGCACTGTCAGCCTCATATCTTCTTTAACAAATAATGATAGATATTTTGTCAAAACACAAGCAATATCTCTATTATTCTTATTCTTATTATTATTATTACTGGTCTTTGGCCTTGTCTGGACATTTTGTATCTTTTTGGGAACAATAATATGGCCAATATTGGATTATTGGAGACACCTGACCAGGAAACTGTAGGTACCTATTAGTATTTGAAATGAAACCACAATATACATTTAGTCATTTACAGCAGGAAGGTGACTTGGGCTTTAACTTCAGTAGTGACATAAAGGGGGTTTGGTGAAGGTAAAACCGTAAAAGTGTTGAAAATTGAAGCAAGTCAGTACTTTTGTGCATGCAATAATATGGTAGATTAAGAGAAATCTTTGCGGTCAGAAAAGACTATGATAATTGATAGTAGCATATTAGAACTGAAGGAAATAGGGTGAATTCATGTGAAGTCTTTAAAGAGGGAACGGTTTCATCACGCACACTTGTCCTCGGCCAAAGTATTTATTAGAAATGGAAGGTTGAGACCAAAAACTAGGCTCTGTATTTATTACAGACTTTGGCCTGTTTTCACCTCATCCTATATATATATCCCCGTCAGATACAATAAATAACCTGTCAAACGGCTCCAAGGCCAGATAGCAGACTTTCACAATCAACAAACTTCAGGGCCATTCCTCATTCTTAGTTTTTATCTTTTTTTTCCCTAAAAAAATTATCTTCTTATTGATTTTGCGTTTCCTTCAATGGAATCACCAGCTTCAATTGAAAATATTGTTAAGTTAGCAGCGATGGTTGACCCATCTGAATGGCTACAAAGAATTAGAAAAATGCTAATGCCTGTTTTTTAATATGAATTCAGAGATATTGTACATTCATGGATGCTTGTTGGCCACTAATGAAGCAGACTTGCCCCCTTGTTGAACAATAGTGCTTTATAATAATTCTACGTACACCATTTTTCAATCATGCTTCATACAGTTGACCAATTGCATGATAAATATATAAACCGGTTTAGTTCGAACCAAATATAGTAATAATAATAATTTAAAAAAAAAAGCAAAAACCTGAATAGTTGTTTGTAATTTCTTCATACAGAGTTGACATAAATTTTACAAGTCATAATTAAATGTCAAGTTATATAATAAATTTCAGCTTCTTGTTGTGCTTGAGGTATATACTTTTGCAGATTGACACACAAATTGAAGGACAAATATTTGTCAACCTAATGGAAAAGGTATTGCCTTTGTATCGAGAAGTAGTTTGTGAGAAAAATACACTGATCATCGATCATATAACACATGTTTAGATATAATAATAACTACAAATTGTAAAAAGCTTTGGCATCATTTTGTATTCGAAGGTCAATAATATTTTCTAAAATACCCATCAATACATTGTTTGCTGTCACTGCTCCAACCACCATCGAGTGATCCAACGGTCCCCATCAAACAATCAAGTTGACTACTCTGGAATTATATCTTCTGGCTTTACTTGGAGTTGGGACCTCTTACTCAAAGATTCACCCTAATCATATAATTAAGGATGCACCTGTTTTGGCTGTTTAGTACAAATGATTGTACATTTTGGTCCATGTGATAAAGTAATATGGGTCCTTAAATAATGGTTTTTAGTTGTACAAAAAACTTAACACCTAGCCAATTTGAGAATGAGGTTCCAAGAGGTCCCCGCAGCATTTCTTATGATATAAAATGATGAAGCTCTTAGAGGGAAACATGCCAGAGAATAATTGTGACTGTAGCGTCATGAAATATCAGAGGAATGAAAACTATATTACACTAAAGTTGGCGAATCAAGAAGTACTTAGGTAGTGATTGAACCCAAGGGCTGCCACCTTCTACTTGAGGAGAAAACTCCAATTAAATATAATCGGACAATCGTCATTATAAAAGCTATTGTTTTCACGGCCTTGCTTTAATTTGCTAGATCTCAATGAATCTACATTAAAAAATTTTCCGTACTTTATATATTTTTGTCCCATTCATAAGATAAATTTGTTGGTGGTGTGGAAATTAAATTTGCATATAGTTCCTCCTAGCTTTCAGCGCTTCAAGCTTGATGGTGATTGATTTTGTTCCATGGACAGTCAAAAAACAAAAATGTTCTTGTTTCATGTCCAAACTATTTAGTGGATGAAGCGTGGCAATAATTTAATTTCTGCATCATGACTTCAATATGCATCTCTTTTTAGTAGTAGGAGTACATGATCTTTGTATTGGAATCTTTTATCACACTGTCTTCTGAATCTTAGGCTTTCCAAGAGAAAAACAGTTGTAAGTGAACTGTTATGTCTCCCAACCACGCCATGTTCCATGGATGCACATGCAACTTTGAACCCTATGATTGTACCCAACATCTCTTTCAGGAATAGTTTAGCTTCTGAAAGTGTGTAACCTCCAATTATGAATTAGAATTTTTTTTTGCAAACAACCACTCATGAAATGTATTTCATTTCCTATACTTTTTTGTTACTTCTATATGGGCAACTCGCACGTTAGAAATTAAAGTCAGAGCGCTTCTTTAAAAATTGACATACCAGACAAGCATCAAATTTGCAAGCTCTACTTCCGACCAAAATATTAAAAAGCATTCTGATAAGTGCAAGTCAGCACACTCAGAGAAGAGTACTCACTCCTCTTTTGAATTTATCTTTTCTTATTATTATTATTATTATTGTGAATAACTCCTCTTGAATTATAATTACATATATCATCTTCCTTTTGGGTCGTTCTTAATTTGTACCTTTTGCAAGTTTCGGAGTAATTCGCCCAAAACTCAATAATCTATTTTATAGTAAGCAAAATGGATTTTTTAGTTAGTTTAGTCACCATTTTTTTCAAAAAAAAAAAAATGATTTTTCATTCTCATTTTTTATTTGGCATCTGATACACTACCTTTTTTTTTTAATTTAGTTTGTTTACTAGAATAAAGACAACAAATATCAAGCTCCTCAATATTTTGTGTTGGAGATTCTACATGTTATAAAATTATTTCTCTCAGAAATTTAATTAAATTAAGAGTAATGCTACACATCTAAAAAAATATTTACAAATTTTTTTATATAAATTATGATAGTTATTGGATGAAATAAAATGACATAACCCATTTATTCTTCTATTTGCTGACCATTATGACATTACGTAGGTCTGGACAAAATATTCTAGAAGATTTTATAATTGGTTAGTATTTTTCTTAAATTATTGAGTAAAGACACATAAATAAATAAGTAGGAATCTGTTCACATTAATAACAATAACTCAGAGTCTAAATTAATTGAATTTCAAAACAATATGATTGTAATAATCCAATTCAAAAAATAGGTCTATTTATAAATGTTATATTTTATTTTTTAATATAGAAAACAACAATTTAATAATTATTTTTTAATTTTATTTTTAAAATAATAAAAATGATTTAAGGAATTATCAATTATTCCGAGGGAGAAAATTTTGTTGTGTAATTAATGATATATTTATTAAAATTAGTATCGTTATTTAATGTATTTAAGAAAATAACCAAATGATATTTTGGTCTAATTAAAATAGTAGCATTTGCAAACCTTTACTCAATGGCTTGAATGTTTGCTGTAATCCCCTTAAAAAAATGTTAATCTACATGATGACACTCTTACACTTATATTACGTACCTTTGTTTCAAAATAAATGTCTGTTTTACTTTTTAGGTTTATTCATAAAGTGATGTATTACTATATAAAAAAAATAAAATGATGTATCTAAACATAATTTAATTTTATTTGACTCTAATAATTTGAATGGCCCAATTTAATGAAGAAAGATAAACTCCAATTAAGAGAGAGAACGGTTATGTATAATAATTAATGAACAGAGAGGATTTGTGTATATTTATCTTAAAGAATAAATGTTTTTTATAAAAAATTATGAAACTATTTCCTCTGTTTTAAAATAAATCTCACTTTTACTTTTTTAGTATATTTATAAATTAATGTATCTTAACACAATTTCCTATTTAATTATTAAAATGGATATTAACATTTTAATCATTCTACAAATCATCCTAAATACTAAATTAAATAAGTTTTGACCACTTTTTTAAAGTTTCAAGACATGAATTGTAGTTAATTTTTTACTCTATTTAGTATGTAGGTTGATTTGTAGGAGGTTCTAGCATTACCCTTACTTAAGGGAACACTTGAAACATTACTTACAAGATTACTTGGTAATCTAATTACCACTTAGAAATATTGTCACTTTTCAAATTATTGATAATGTTACAATTGAGCATTTTTATATAGATAATCTAATTGACAATGCACATTACTTGTTTGGTATATCATAGGGATTACTAGGTAAAATATGTTTTTACTAGTAAATCAACAATGATAGTAATAATACTTATTAATATTATTAATTATCATAATAATTATTATATGAATTTAAAGTAAAATAATAATTTTTATTATTATTAATTAGTAACTAAAAATTATTAATTATTATTACTAATTAACAATAATAATGAGTTATTATTAATTATTAATTAATTAATGATTATGAAATATTAATAATAATCATTATTCATTTAATAATAGTTATTAATTATATAATAATTAGTATTTGACTATTATTTAATTATTTTTAATAATAAAAATATTATAAATAATACTTAATTATTATTATAACTAAATAATAATAATGCCTGGTTATCTAATAATAATTATTTATTATTAATAATAAATTTTTTAATGTTTTAATAATTATTATTATTATAATAAGAAGAAGAATATTATCACTAGTGGTAGCCTAGAAGGTAATCTATATAGCCAAGCCTCACAGGGTTAATCCATATTACTACTAAGATGGCAATATAAATTACCTCAATAATCTAGATTGTCCGTAATCTTATATTTTCAAATAAGACAATAATATGAGTTTAGGCAATTTTAAGTCACATTACTAATAATCCATGTAGATTACCCTATACTAAATGTCAAAATAATAATAATAGAAAAAGCATTTTAGTAAATAGTGAATTTTACACATCGCTACTTTCAAACTTGAAATTAGCATTACCCTTTAAAAATGTGATTCATTTCAGCTGGAAATAACTATCCATTTAGAGAAACTAATATATTAAAAAATTAATATATCTAGACATAATTTATATTTATATATATTAATTGTTTTAAATATATCAGTTTGTCCAAACAAGCAGTTTTTTCTAATCAAGGGAGTAGTAATTTACATGGATAGTTATATGGATTTGATTGAATATACCTAAGTGTAAAAAAGTTTTACATAGTCATCTAATTATGCAATGACATTAATATGATTATATTTCACACTCACTACTTGAAAGTCATGCAAAATGAGAGGTTTGATTGAATAATGGTGTAAAACTTTTTTACACTCTCAGGAATTAAAATTAAACTCTAATTATATACTCTTAAACCAATGTTTAATCATTGATTTCACTCTACCAAAGAAAAAATCATTGATTTCATTTTATTCTGATCATTTAAATTGACCCAATTTAATGAAGAAAGATAGTAGCGAAAATAAATTACAATTAAAAGAGAGAAGAGTTTAGTACAATAGCTAACAAAGAAAGATAATTTGGATATATTTATCTCAAAATAATACACAATAACATAATTTTTAATGACATTAATTTAGGGTTTTGAAAAATTATGATTCTTTATTTAACATAATTAAAATTTACATTTATATTTTCATATAAGAAAAATTATATTTTAATAAATATGAGGAATAATTTATCTTCATTATGTAATTGGATGATTATTTTTTATACAAGATTTAAAAATTACAGTTTATAAATTTTATAAATTCTCATTATTTAATAATTATATTTTGTTTTAGACATAACTAAAATTCGCATTTTATCTTGAAGTACCAAAAAATATCACATTATATATATATATATATAAACTGAAGTACAAATTAAAAAACATTGTCATGTACACATAAATACATTCAAATTTTACTTTCTTATTAATTATTAAAATTCTTAGCTTAAACCTATTGTAACTATATTATCTTTCTTTAATAGAGAGTGTCTTATGTAACCCAAAAAAAAAAAAAAGAAAGTGTCTTACCATTTGATTTTGCCTCACCAATTTTAAAAATGATAAAAACCTCACAAATAATCATCTGATTCTGTCTTGTCGGTAGTATATCAAGTTAGTTAATTTCTTACGAAAACAATATTTAAAATTATTTTAGTATTTAATTTTTATATACTGGATAATGTAAAATAATTATATATTACTAACCAATTAAAATTTAAGAAATTATTAAATTATGATAGGTATTTATCATGGTGTGCAATTAGCTAACATAATTTAATACTTTCTTAATTTTTTATTAATTAATAGTATAAAATATTAATTATTTTATACTACATTGTATAAAAATTAAACTCATTATATTTTACTGATTTTATACAATGCACACGGGTATTAATTATTATGTGTGACTGATTAAATAAAAACTAATTATATAAATTATTTCATAATAAATTTATCACTTACTTTTCGTGAGAAAAAAGATGCCGCTGCCAATATTTTTATTGATTTCTCAATACTTCTCACTAAAATTACTATCGTTATATATATATATATATATATATATATAAACACTTTTTGAGTGAGAGTATGCAGCTATGAAGTACGGACATATTATTTGAGTGTTGTGTTTATGTCTTGAGCACGTGTTCGTGTTTGTATAACATATCAATTATATGTGTTTATATATATTTAATTTAATTTTTTTTCTTATTGCAACATAGAAAACAAAATATAAAATACGTCATGAAAAGGAAATAATAAATAAATCTTGGAGTTTGTAAAAAAATAAAACACAAGTAAATTTATATAAATGATATTTTGAGTAATACATCATTTTCATTAAATTTTTAGTTATATATATGTCATGTATCCTATAATTTTTTAATTTTTATGTGTCCCATGTCTATGTCGTGCCTTATTCCATGTTCGTGTAAATGTATGTGCTTCTTAGTTACATAAAATAGATAAAAAATATAAAATAAAATAATTTTTTTTACATGAAAATAAAATATTTTTTGTAACGCCTGAATGGAGATATCCTATATTATCCTCTAATATGTCCACATACAAGATAATATGCAAATAATAAGCAAGTGAGCTCACAATCTAACCGTAACTGCATATTTTAATGAACTACAAAATATTACAAGTTCGACTCACATATTCAACTCTTATCATCTAATATCGTAGTTGACAATGCTCAAATCAATATACTCTTTCCATCTATAATATAAGTCATTTAAGATTTTGCACAAGAATTAAGGTAATAATTGAATTTCATTTATCTTTTAAAACAATGAAAGTAAAATGTGAAAATGACTTTTATCACTCATCATAAATCATTTCTCTATTAAATAATCATACTTACATCTATTTATTCTCACTCCTCATAAATATAAGGATAAAATGGATAAAAAGTAATTAACACTTTCTTGAAATGTAAAAACGATTTATATTTTGGATTAGACAAATTAAAAAATCTAAAAATGACTTATATTATGGCCGAAGTATCATTGAATAATGAAACTTGTTGACAAAATGGAATTTACAATGAAACAATCACCACTCTACCTTCTGAAAAATCATATAGTTGATAAAATAGTTTTCAAAAGAAATTATATTTGATTATAATCCTCTAAAAGATATTATTTATTTGACAAATCCAACCTTTAATAAAAGTGACTGAGTATGTGTTACATTCTGATTGAGTTACATTGTAGAACCATTACTTTAGTCCACAAAGAAACGTTTTATGTTAAGTTGGCATAGTATAACCACCACTTTAACATTCGAAAATTATATATTCAAAGGAATCATTTTTTCTTTTGATGAAAATTGAGATCAATTGATGTATCTATCAAATGGTATGGAACTTTAAAGAGCCAACAAATATAGTTTCTTTTATGTTATTTTTTCAGCGACATAATTTTTCATGCCAGTAAACTCCAATCACATTAGTCTAGTAAACTCCAAGTACGGGTAGATTAGATAAGGGAAAAAAAACATTGTCAAAAAGTTCAATAAAAAACACTAATAAAAAAGACATATTAAGAGCCACTCTTACGGAATTTAAAAGATATAGACTTCAGAAATAAAAATTTAAATTCAATTTCTCCTCGACTTTTTGGCAGGACTAACTTGGAACTCGTCAATCAGTACAACATTCTTGCATTTCGGGCATTCAGGGCTGGCTTTGGATACCATCACATATATGTAACAACGAGCACATCCCATGACAACCAATGATGATGGTAGCTCACTTTCTGAAGTACTTCCATAACTCATCTCGATTTTCTCGTTTTTAATCTAAGATCAGGGCCCAAACAATTTTCATAGTCACTCATTTTTGCCTGGATTATGCTCTCTCTTCTTCTTCCGCTGACCCAGCCTTCAAACCACAAAATATATAAACTAAAATAAAAATGACTAAGAAAAGGTTTTGAAAAATACATACATGACTAAATTTCCCTCCAGTGCAAAAACGATGTTGAAGGTTCATGAAACAACACTTGATAGTTTATAAGTGCATCATTTATAATAATTAAGGCAAAAATAAAACAAAATCTAGCATTTGATATTAATCTATATCAAATAAAATAGCACCACAGAAGAACATAATAGATTGAAATTTACCTTGGAATTAATTTCAGGTCCTACAAAGAAATTATATTGATCATCCAGTTCAAGTTGTGGTGTTTTATTAATGTCAATAGACAAGTGAAATTGTTTTCGAAGAAGATCGAGGCTAATTTTATGTGGGTAAGCACTAACATTATTGGCATCGTTCCTCAAGAAACCGCCTCCATATCCTTCATTGACAGGAGTACGTTGAATGTGTTGGTGTTTGGTGGTGGGTGTGTCCATTGTTAACTAAGAGAGTGATTGTGAATAAGTTTTCTGTAGGGCTTTAAATACCAATCTAAACGTGGTTTAGGAGCACACTGACTTGAGAAAGCAAGGTTCATGTTTTTTGCTTCTCTTGTACATGTGGAAGGGCTCATGTTTACCACCAAACCTCAAATTCAAATGAGCAGTTATTGTTTCGATTTTTTTTTCATTTGAAAAATACTTGAAAATACAATAATTATAATATTATGACAGAGAAAATATAATGGACATGAATCATTCGGTACTATATATTAATGATGTCTACTACTAGTAATGAACTACATTTTTCAAAGGAGATGCTATGAAGCCCGAACGATGGCCTGATTTTAATTTGTCCGGTTGATTTGTATATCTGTTATTGATGGAAAATAAAATACAACTATCAAAAGATGGGTACAAATGTATCCGGCAATGGACAGTGAACTGACAACTCATTCGGCTCTGGAAAATTTCGGGTTGTGTATTTTCTTTTTAAAGTGTGTAACCGAAGCTAGTAATAATTGCTTTCCACATCTATCCAAAAAAAATAATTGCTTTCCACATTATTGATAAATATTTCCTCTCATATGAAAAACGTAAATATTTTTCATTGAAAATTTGAATTTCTTATGTTATTAAAATATGTTCTTTTTTTAATCTTTTAAACATATATAAACTAAATTTGTCATCATTAGTTAATTGTTAAATTTAACTATTATCTCTTCATCAAAATACTATGGGTGCATTTGTTTCGGGGCTTTTTAAAAAACTGATTATGAAGTTTAAATTTTATATGTGATTGAAAATTGATTTTTTTTTCAAAAATTAATTTTTTAACTTCTACAAAAAAAAAAAAAACTGGCTCTTCTTTAAAAATTATTCTAATGTAGGAAAAATTATTGTTTTGGTAAAAAAAAAGTGATTTTGAGAGGAAATGCAGTCTTATATCGCTATTATTGTTCTTTATTAAATTTTCTCTATTTAAACAGTTTGAATAAAATGAAACAACTGATTTAAGATTAATGTAATAGCATCATCTGCTTACGCCTCATGAATTCTGTTTGTATAAAATATCTTAAAAATTAAATTTTATACAATACATTCTTTCATCAGCATTTATAGCCATTTTTTCTATTTAATATTATATAGACTTTATTTATATGTACTATTAGTATAAAAATTTCATACACAAACATCTAACCATGCATTGCTACATTTGCAAAAGTGACTTAAGCATCCACTATTTTAAAAGTCTTATAAATAAAAATATATGATTGGATAATAATATGAAATTTTTTTACATCGTGAATATAGCAGAATTAATCTCATATATATATATATATATATAAAATATTATACTCAAGAAAATTATTGACAACGAACTTGTTTTTGGTCTGGATGGTCTTGTACATGGAAAAGTTAACAGGCTGGCTTACACAACTCATAGTGGGCTGAGATGGGCCGATAAATGATCGTGTTGAGGATCAAAAATTGCATGGCAATTCGAACAACGGCCCAACTAGCGAAATTGACCCGAAAGGAGCGGAGCCCCAAATACTAAAAGGGTTTTGTTTGTAAGGACGCGAGTGGGAGTGGACCCGTAATCGTAATCATGAACCTCAACGGGTGAATCCAATTCCAAAAAATCACACACATCCCACCCAAATTTGAATTCAGAAAAGCGCCAAGCGCAAATCCCTCGCATCCCTGCCGTTCATCCAAATCTGAGACTGAGAATGAACTGAAACATCTCTCTCTCTCTCTCTCTCTCTCTCTCTCTCTCTCTCTCTGCGTGTGTGTGTGTGTGTGTTTGTGGCATTGCATTGCATTGATGGAAATGGTGTGAAGTAGTGCGAAGGAGGGATAAGGAAGGGACGGAAGAAATGTCGGCGAAGGAGAAGCAGGTGGCGCAGATCTTCGAGAGGACGAAGTGGATAATCGAGCAGGCTCGCCAGCAGTGCCTCCTTTGGGAGCGCCACCTTTCCCCCAAACTCATCCTCCACGGAATTCCCCCTCCTCCCTGGCTCTCCAACTCACTTCCCAAAGGTATTCATTCATATTCAATTCTCTCTCTCTCTCTCTCTCTTTCCACTCCTTCCGCTTCCCTACTTTTGGAACTGTAATTGCTTCCTTTTCGCTATTCCAATCGAACTCCGGTTTGCATTTTAGGTCTCACCGCATTAGTCTTCTAGATACTATGATTCACAATTTGTGACTCTATTTTCCCCCGTGTTTTAAACTATTTGATTTCGTGTTATTATGGTGTGGATATGGATGTCCAATTTTCTGGTTAAGGGAACGAAAAATATAAATAACTGGTTCGTAGCAGGTTAAAGCTCCTTGGTAGAGCATTATTATTTTGAGATTTTGTTGAATCTGAATTAATTTAGACGATGCAATCGATTGTGACTTATTTATTGTAATTTTCAGTTACAATAGGAAGTTCACGTATTATTTTTTCTATCTCTAATTTTCAAAATAAGAATCTGTCAAATACCGTAGGTGAATTTACGTGGAGAAATGATATTTTCTGCAATATTCACCGATAAAGGGAGGTCACTTCTTGTAGTAGTTTTATTTCAGTTATATTAGTCTCCACAACTTCTCATTCTCAGCTAATTTCCTTTGCGAAATTCGAGTCTGATTTGTTAAAAAATACTTTCTAATCCCTGCAGAGTTAAACAAGGATGATATTGTCTCTGAAGTTCTGTTCTCTCAACCAGAGTTTGGAGTTCCTTTCTCTGGTCGTCATTGCGGTTTATACAGCAATCTCGGTGTTGTATCTGAGGATGTTCAGTGTCCAAGTGGTTTACCCAATGAAGTCCATGTTTTGAGAAAAGGCTGTAACACAGCAGATGGGCATTCAAATCTGCCAGATTGCTCTGTCAACAATGACGGATGTGCCTCAAGTGGTCCTCCAGAATTGGACTCTGGTGCTATATCTCCTCACAATCAGATGGAACCAAGAGTCTCAGACAGTTACCATGACCTAGCTCTGTCACTGGCAAAGTTACAAAGATCAAAGTCGAGGCAGAGGGCTCTGGAGCTACGTAGTGCAAAAGCATCAAAACGCCGGTCAGGAGATGATAATAATGCCCGCATTTGTGCTGGCACATTTACGGGTCCTGATTCTTCAACTCTGCAGGCAGACCATATTGAGGAGCCAGGCTTGGTCAAAGATTTTCATTCCAACATCCAAGGTTGTTCCATTGAAGAAGTAAGAAGAGGTGACTGTCAAACTCAAACAAATGACAATTATAATTACTCTGGTCGAATTACAAGATCTGTCGCCCAGAAACTTAACTCTTCCAATGTTGCTAGTTCCTCTGTTGTGGAGGGAGATGGTTCTCCTCCTAATAATTTGAATGAGCCATTGGAGCTAGTCAACGGACCTTTGTTTATAAATGAAAGTTGTGAAGTTAAGGAAGCAAACCAAGGAGAGTATCAAAGGAAGGAAGCTGGAAGCAGAAACTCTAGAAGTTCTAGTCAGTCAAGATATCGTAGTGAAATCATAAAGCTTGACAGCGCCTTGGGTGGAAGCAAAGGCGTTGACATTCGTGATTCTATGCAACCATTTGCTCCTGTTGAGTTAACAGATTTAAGCAAAGCCTCTGATCAAAACAATGGAAGTAGGAGGAATAGAGTCGAATATAGTGGCTTCTGCAACAATAAAGAAAGTAACAGTCGTGGTAGGATAGGATCACTTAGAAATTCAAGCCCATCACCAGTTGACGACTTTTTGATGACTGGTGGTTGTGCAAATTCAATCAATAAATCGGTGCAACCACTGCAACCTTTAATTTCACAGCATTCACTAGATCATGCAGTGTCTGTTGATGGTTCCTTCCATAGTCAGAAGGATCCTGACTTTGGTGCTGTGAATGCAAAAGAACGTTTGAGTAGAAGTGGTTCTGGACAGGCATACACAACAACAGGTTCAAAGTCACACAATCACATCGAAGAAATATCGAAGTCTCTCAGCCCCAATTTCCACGAGCAAAGTGCTACCTGCTCTGAATCCGCCTGTAATAAGTCTCAGAATGCACGGCTTTCTGAACTGGATGCTAGGAGGCTATCTTCAAGTCAAAAGCATTCCAAATTAGATGCAGAAGTTGCCATGGATTCTGCAGAGAAAGAAAACATTGCAGTGTCTGCTCCAAGAAATACAAGGGCTGTGACTACTTGTGCAATTGAAGGATCATTGAGGCCAGTGGTTGCTTCCAATTTAGATGGCAGGACTTTACCTGTCAAATCCATGTACACTGAAACAGTTTTGGATGAGATAGGCTTGGATTCCCAAGAAAATATACTATCTGATGCCAATCCCGGTGATAACATTGGGGACAGATCAACTGCAGCTGTTGCCAAAGTTGATGCTGATAAGGATGGTTTTGTTGAAAAAAATCCTTCATGTTTAGGCTCTAGATTCACTCATGTTAGCCCCATGGTTGGGATGGATGTTTTGGCCTTAGGGATGCCCTCTGATTTTTTTATGTCAGTAATGCCCAAGCAACTTGATTTTGATGAAGTAGAAGAGTCAAGTATGAATGGAATTTCTAGTCCTGATATGAAAGAGGGACAACAGGGTATGTCACCAGAAGAAGAGCCTCTGAATTTGTCAGAAGCAGTAAATGTACTTGATGACGATACTTCTCTTGAATGCCAAGTTAAGGGCAACTCTTCGGAGGAGATGCGTCTGCTGGAAACAGAGGAAGCTCTGATCAGAGAGAAAGGGGATCAGATGGAATATTGTGCAACCCACTTCAATGAGGCAAGTGTAGCCAGGAAAGCAACAAATGCCATGTCACCAAACAAAGAGTTGCCTGTGGCTCAGAAAGAATTCTCTATTCCTACTTCATTGATGAATCATTCAAGTCCTTCACAAGTTGCCGGTGAAAATTCCTACTCCACTCATGATGTAAAGCATTCATGCCCTCAGCGTAAGAGAAGGAAGACTGAAATTGATACCGGGAAATTTTTACCTGCCTCTTCAAATGTCCTGGAAAAGCCACGTGATTCTATTGAACAAAGATCTGGAAGTAGAGACTTGAGTACTGAAGAAGATAACCCCAAGGATCTCCAAGAAGATCAGCAATTGACATGTAATCAGGACGATGGTATAGAATGCCTATATGTTACTAACAGCCCAACGGAAGAGGTACAGGGTACCCAGCAATGCAAAACAATGGAAGGGTCTTCACTTAAAGTGAGAAAAGAAGAGGTACTTTTTATTCTGTTTTACAATCTGAAAATATTATTGGTTTGTGTAACACCATCTCAATCAAAATTCAATATCAAATGGATGGCTGACTGCCTTGGTTGATATATTTGAAATTGACCACTGTAATTACCATGCAGTGTTTTGCTTTTGCAAAGACATAACTAGTTGAGGTCTACTTTCTCTATGGAACATGGCTAGCAGATTGATTGACTCTATTTAAGATCCAACAAGATTTCCCACAATGTTCTATGTGATGTTTCCAGGAAGAATAGTTCAGAGAGAACATTATCAAAAGTTATTAGCATTATTGGGAAATGAAGCTGCTGGAGTTTAACTATGACAATGCTGTTTTGGAGTAAAACTGATGTAGCAAAATTTTGTTTGCACGGTCAGTTTAGTAACGGAGCAAGGATAGAGAATTAAGAAACAGAAGAGATTAGGAGGGGAGAGATCATTTACTTAAGAATCCTAGACTACAGCTCAATGTACAACACATGCATTCTGGACTAAGTTTCTACGATTCAAAAATGTAGAAAGAGTGCTTTTCAAGTTATCTTTAATTAAATATGAATGCACTACCCTTTAAAATTTATTAGGAAAAATGAACTGGAGGTAATAAATTCACTTAGTTTTAAAAATGACTCAAATAAAAATGAAAATAACAAATCCCAAGAGCTAATAAAACTATATACAATAACTGTAGTAATCAAAATGTACATACGATTGAAGATTTTGATAATATATTTTGAAAGTAATCATCTAATTACTATGGAATAAAGTGGATACATAGGGTATGAATGTAGGTTTATGACTGTAAAAGTTCCTTGCTGTTTTATGAAAAATTGCTGGATAGACTGCGTATCAATGATTTTCCTGTTTGCAGAAACTTATGGATGGAAGGGACAGAAGCACACACAACCATCTCTTGGAAGATAAGAAGTTGGATTCATCGCATCCTCAGGTTAATGGTGGACAAGAAAGTGCTCAACGTCTGGCTTGTGTCGGAAAAAGTAACTCCAATAGAAGAATTTATCCAGGAGGATCTGCTAAGCTTTCAGATGGTTCATCTGTTTCTCCAGGGATCCAACACTTGGATTTAATTGTTACAGATGATACTGTACCAGAGTTTGAAGGGTTCATTATGCCAACAGATAACGCACAGCCATGTACTACTGGAGATCAAGTGGAATTGGAGATGATGAATCTTATGAGTGACTCAGTAGATTATACGTCCCTCGGTAAATCTAGGTTCATGCATTCCCCGTTGTGCTATTCTTCAACCCCGTATAAGTTGCATAACATTCCAGGCTTCTATCAGTCTCTACCTAATGGGATTCTGGAGGGAATGAATCTGAGGACTTCTCTTCCTCTAAACGATGGAACTACAAGGTCCCTTTCTGATTTCCTACCAAATCGTAAGGTTCAATGTACACCTTCAGTCCAGACTCTTTGGGATAGAATAAATACGAACTTTGGCAGTTCAGGGAAGCGCCAGAGTTTAAAACTGGAGCTTCCCTGCATTAGTGAAGAAAATGAAAATATGGATGAGATTGCCGATACCTTCCAAAAGGGCATTGCTTCCGAAGGAATGACTAGCTCGATTACAAGAGAGTCGCTTGCTGATATTATAGATAACGCAAATCCATCTGCATCAGTTTTACAAGAGGATAAATTGACCGAGGGAGGTGTAGATTTTGTAAGCGCAGAGTTTAACTTCAGTGGGACTCACAATAGGGTAAAAAAGAAGCTGGGCAAGCACGATGGCAATAGAAGAATCACGAATAAGGGGAAAGAGAACCAGAGTGTGTCTCTTGGAACAAATGGTGCCAAGAGGACTACTGTATCAGTTTGCAACAGGTCCAGTAGGCCAAGTAGGCCAAAATTATCCGGAAAAGACAGTTTGAAACAACCAGGCTCCACTTTCTCCGTGGGGAAGTCTTCGTACAACAATATTGTATCCAATGTCGCTTCCTTTGTTCCATTAGTTCAACAAAAACAAGCAGCAGCGGTTGTTACAGGTAACTGATATTTTTAAATTAGCTCCTCTTAAGACGAAGTTATTTTTCTATAATAGAAGGTTGCCTTCTTGGAGATTGAAATTCATCAGCCAGACTTGGCAACACAAACGAATATTCTTCCTTTTGGCGCTTAAAGTTTAGCTGTTGGTACCCTTTGTTTTTGAGTTATTTTAACCAAAAAAATCTTTCTTCACTTTAAAGATATTTATAAAAAATTTAAAATAATTACTTTTTTTATAACTTATTGAGAATAATTTCTGACAAAAAAAAACTCAAAAAAATACAGAAAACATATTTTTTACTAGTTTAGATTTGTTGCACTGGTTAAGTCTTTCATGCACTGAACGTGTTCTAAAAGCAGTTGTAACATAAAAGATTGTCTTGGGATGTCAAAAATTCCATAGCAAACGATTTAGTGGCTGAATGATTTGAAAGATGGATGTGTATGTTAATTGAAGACCCAAGGATTTAGAAAACTGTTTTACAGATGACAACAAATTGATGCTGAACGTGGAAGGAAAGGAACTATATAATGTTAATTTGATTTGATCATAATGTGAATCTCACTGAACATGTAGGCAAAAGGGACATCAAAGTGAAGGCCCTGGAGGCTGCTGAGGCTGCCAAACGTATGGCTGAAAAGAAAGAGAATGAACGCAAGATGAAGAAGGAGGCGTTGAGACTTGAGCGGGAAAGGTTGGAGCAACAAAACTTAAGGCAGATAGAGCAGCAGAAGAAAAAGAAAGAGGAAGAACGGAAGAAAAAAGAGGCAGAAATGGCAGCAAAGAAGAGACAGAGAGAAGATGAAGAAAAAAAGGAGAAAGAAGAAAAAGGAAGCGTCTTAATGATGCAAAGAAGCAGCAGCAAGAGCAGGAGAAGATATGCAAAAAGAAAGAAGAGATACAAATACAAAGCCGAGCAGCAGTAAAATGGCGATTCTTTTAATAATTTATTATTATTCTCTCTCTTGTTTACTAGTGGCAATGCTAATGCATGGGCTGTATGGTCCAGGGTGAAGAAGTCCATGAAAGCAAGAAATTTATGGATGAAAGAGGAAGTCATCAGAACTTGCAACTACATGACGTTAGAGAAGGCAATTTGGAACAAATTTCTGAAACTCACCCTTTGAATAGCAGGGATTCAACAAATGATAAAACAAAAGAAAGCTGTCCCGCATATTCGGAAGCTGTGAGTGACAGCGATAATAAGGGAAAGGTATTATGGCTCTCTTCTTAAGTCATCACAGCATTCGTATTTTGAAGGATTTCATAGTATTTCATAGTAGTTCAGTGTAGGCTTTCCCAATTTTATAGGGACCTTCCTGGAATCTTCATTTTGAATGTTTAAATATGTGCTGTGGAGTGTGAACTTGCTTTTATAATCATCCTGGACCTGATAATAATAAATATATTTATAGGTGATGGGCAATTTGATCAAAGCAGCTGAAGATGATGGCTTGATCAACGAAAACTCCTTTCAAGAGCAATCATACGAGCTCTCTCCGTATAAAGGCTCAGATGATGAAGATGAAGATGAGGATGACATACCAAATGATAAGTTTATCCCTTCATGGGCAAGGTTTGTGATTATTCATGTTTTTGGAACTTACTCCTTAACAAGCTTAGGGCACCCTATCAATGAGATGGCCCAGTTTGAAACCATGCATAGTGTATGTGACTATATTGAGACTTTTTAATTTCGTAATTCAAACTGAGAAGGAAAATAAACTAAATAGCAGCTTTAACGACAGTATGCAGTTGGTACCAAGAATATCAATTGCTTTAATTCATATGCTTATTATAGAATTATTGTTGCTGTAGATTTGATAACTGAAACTTTGGCATATCTGTTTGCCTAAACGTATTGAATCTGGTTGCTTTCTGCAGCAAGCATCGCCTGTCTCTGGCTGTTTCTTCCCAGAAAATGGAGCCGGAAAACATATTTCCGCCGCAAAGTTTTTGTAATATAGCAGAAGGTAACCCTTCTTAGATTTTTTTTTCAGATTTGTAAATGTATTAGTTGTCACTAATGAAAGCGGTAATTGCATTTTTTGTAGTTCTCCTGCCTCGAAAGTTTCGGTTATAGTAGCAATTCAGTGAAAATGGATTCCAGAACGTAGTGATTCTTCCGTCTCATACGGGATTTTTGGTAAGGTATGCTGTCTCTTGATGTTTATTTTAATGTTTACTCTGTAGTATGTACCAATGGAAAGCATAATTTTATCCCCTTTAAATTATCGCATAGTGTTTGTACCCAAAAAAATATTATCGCGTAGTGTATTTGGTTTGATTAGTTAGTTCGGAGACTACCCCTAATAATGGTACTGTTGACTTGAGGCTTGGCCTTAGAATAGTCATATTTTGGGCGTATAGGTGAGACTGAGTGCACACAGGCACTCATGTAAAATTACTACAAAAAAATGTAATATGTTCAAGATTTTAAAAAAAATGTCATATCACATTAATAAATAGATTGCCTTATGGAAATCGATTAGTTAAGTAGTCAAAGTATTATATCAATATATTAATGCATATTGAATTATTAACTCGTAGTATAAAAATTAATAAGCTTGACCAATCTTTTTTCAGGCTATTTAGTTGTATGTTGGATTTAAGTTTAATTGCTGGGTTTCTCTATTCTTTTCAAAATATGAAAACAGGTTTATATTGTATTAGCTTTCTGATGATAGAATTACCGGGTCTCCTGTTTATCTGTGGCAGGTTTTCGAAGAGCTTCATTAAGCATGAAGTTGTAGTTGCTAGGTGATTCCTTCATACGTTTTCCTCTGTTGAGTAAAGATTAGAAACTAGATCGTTTTGGGGGAAGACGTCCTTTTGTACAGTTCCACCAGAAAGGTTATCAGTAAATATAAGGGAAAAGAATTCTTTTCCCTTCCGCTAAATTGAGCAAGATGCCTGGTAGGTCTAGTAGGTTGGCTTCTAACTAAAATTTGCTCGAGTACTAGATGTCACCCTTGACGGTGTGCCATAATATGGAAATATTCTTGGGTACTGCGGTTTTATGATTTGTTCTCGATTTTATTTCAAACATGTTAAATTTAATCTAACAGCATGTATATTTATGTTAATAGTGTACTATATAGAATATTGTTGGTCGTTGATGGGTTCGTATCTCGAGGCAATAGCTTTTCTTGCAAATATTGTATGCATAAGAATTTCTCTATATCATAGTTATTAGAACCGATTGATAATTGACTCCTTTAATTGATAAGTTTAATTGATTAGTCATTCGTCAAACCCAATTTACACAAAAAAATATATAATAAAAGTTTAAATAAAATTTAATAAAATGAGGTAATTAACAATTTGACATTCTTTATGGTTTAAATATAAAAATATAAATAAATAATATAAATTTTTAAATATTGTTTACATTTTACAATTATGAATTACGATTGACAAGTTCAAAATATAATTATACAAGTAAACTTATAAAGTTTTATATCATAAACTCAAATAATGACAACACAAAGTTAATGTATTTTTCTATAAGTCAAATTAAAATTTTTTTTAAGGTTTTCAAAAATGACATCATTTAACCAAAAAAAAAGAAGCAAAACAAGCAAAAAAAAAAAAAAGACCCAGCTCTTCATTCAACCAACCGAGTCACCAGTTTTGAACCTGGTTGAGTCGAATTAGGTCGCACCGATTTCGATGTGACAATCCAAACAATGTCTTGGACTGTTTCATGACCGGTTTTTGTTAATCCTCGATCCAGTCCTTTCATAACTATGCTCTATATCATTCCCTCAAGAATATCTGACAATAATAAAACACATTAGATAAAGAGTATATCCGTTATAAATGAGTGAATTGATAGACAATTATGTGCTTATTTATCAGTCCACTCTTTTAACTTTATTTTTTATGTTAAAATTTGTTTGATAAATATTTATCATCTTTTTTATAATTTGTCTCAACTTTCTCTTTGTATCATGGATATTTTGAAAAATGTAAAATTTGTGCACCCAAGGATAGTTAAAGAGGTAAATCCCCTTTATATATAATATAATATAATTACAGTCCTCTGTTTTTAAATAAATGAGCAATCATCACTTTACAGTTCAAGAGCGGATTAATACAAACTCACGTAATACTGCTTATATATTAGGCGAGCTTTGTTGTAGCCTCGTTGGCTTGTAGCCGAAGTACTCCTTTTTCATTGGGTTATTTGTAACTATAGCTACATGATGGAGAATTCTCGGGTAAGATTAGGCAGCCACTGGCCGCTACGACGCACCCTGACCCTTGTTTGAAGATCAAAATCCTACATAAAATGGAGCCTAGTTTAGGCTGTCAAACAACTGACGAAATAAAAAATGTTTAATATAGGCACTAGTCGGGCAAGACAGATGATTGGTTTTGGAAAATCTGCAGTTTGGAACTATTGCAATCAGACAATCTTAAAAGTGGCATGGCCGCCAGACACATTATAACTTTGGTTGTTCCCTTAAATCCCCCTACTTAATATGCAAAGATGGCCCTAATTCCTCCTTCATAATTTTACCTTATAACAGATTGAAATAAACTATTTGAATAGACAATTTCTTTCTTTGTTGTAAACAAATGGACTGACGAATATTTTTTAAGGCAATGCGTGTTGGTTGAATTTGACTTGAGTATTCGTCAATTCATTTATTTTATATGAAATAAGATTTTCTTTTTCTGATGCAAATTATTTGTTTTAGTTCATTGTAAGCTAGAAGGGAGAAATCTATGGGATTTAAGGGGACAGCCAAGTTACCATGTATCCCTTGGCCTCCAGAATATAATGTTTAGGATTGTCTTCGAAAACTAGTGATCTTCCAAAATCAACAATCTGTCTTATCCTTCCTTTTTTCCTTTCTCCTTAATTTTGTGTGGTCCAATTTCTCATTCATTTCTCGTTTTTGATACATTTCAATCTCTGCATTTTACATTTCTTTTTTAGATTATATTTATATAATGAAGAAAGTCAAAATCTCATTAGTAGTAAAATAAAAATAAATATCAGAGTTCACCAAAACTCTCCACAGGAACAGAAGCCATCCTTGAAGTGGTGAAAACGGTTTGTATCTCGAACAATGATCTCCCTGCTTGTAAACTTAGACACAAGTTTCACAAAATTGTGGCAATCACCACAAATTCTCAGGTTTTTCATAATCCTAATTGGTATATCACTAGGCAAACACATCAATCCATAGGTAACAGCAAGTTTCTCACTGTGGTGCCTCAAAAGCATCTGTTTTCTGCTCTCATCCACATCGTGCAGGTCATGATTGGTATCAACCTTGTAATCCAGCTTCTTCAAGTCTTCTATCAAATTATCCAACTTAGCATAAATCACATTGATTTGTGGATGATTTCTCTCACCAACAGTAAACGAATGAACCTTATTCTTTATTTCAATCCAACTTGTACCCCTCTCCTTCCGCAGATCACTCTCTCTGATAAGCTTCCTTGCTCTAGCAACTTCCTCCCACTTTTTATTTGTCGCATATATGTTTGCGAGCAAGATGTGGTTTCCCGCATTGTTGGGCTCCATTTCAAACAGATGCTTGGCTGCAATCTCAGCAAACTCAATGTTGCCATAATTTCTACAAGAAGCTAAAAGTGAACCCCACATAGAAGTAGTTGCATTGAATGGCATTCTCTGAATCAAGTCATAAGCCTTCTGAACCAATCCTGCACGACCAAGAATATCAATCATGCATGAATAGTGAAGGACACGGGGTGAAAGATTGTGCTGTCTGACCATGAGTTCAAAGTACTTCTGTCCTTCTTCATGCAAACCCATATGACTACATGCATTTAATACAGATACATATGCTACATCATCAGGAAAGAACCCTCTCTGCTGCATTTTTTCAAATAAGATCCGAGCCTCTAGTGCACAAGCATGTCTAGCAAACCCAGAAATCATTGCATTCCATAAAACCATGCTTCTCTGCTTCACACCTTGAAACACAAGGTAAGCATCTCTTATGCATCCACATTTGGCATACATGTCTATAAGGGAGGAAGCGACATATACGTTCGAACCAAATCCAAATTTACATGACATAGCATGGACTTGCTTCCCTTCAATCAAAGTTGCCAGACCTGCGCATGCACAAATAGCAGATGAAACCATAAAAGGGTCCTGCTCAAAACCCATCAACTGAGCATTGTGAAAAAGCAGCAAGGCCTCCTCATGAAAACCATTTTGCACATATCCTGCTAACATTGAACTCCATGTAACAGCATTGGTTTCGGGCATACTCTCAAATACCCGACTTGCATCTTTAATTGAAGAGCATTTAGCATAAACATCAAGTAAGGCAGTTCCAACAAAACAGTTTGAATCTATGGAAGCCTTAATAGAAAAAGCATGCAACTGCATGCATTCAAGTATAGCACAATTCAAGGCACACGCACAAAGAACACTGGAAATGGTAAACTCATTGAAGGGGCTTCCCTGTCTTTGCATTTGAATGAAAAGTGTGAGAGCTTCCCACTCCTCTGCGTTCTGGGTAAGTGCTCCAATCATTGTGTTCCATGAAACCAAGCTTTTCACTGGCATTTCATCGAATTTTTTGTGCATCATCAACTAAAGCACATTTAGAGTACATATTAATCAGCATATTTGATGTTAAAACATCCACTTTCAAGCCAACACGAATAGCCTGAGCATGGCACGCCCTTCCTCCCATGGATGACCTTGTCTTGGCATATAACTGCAAAACATGGTGCAGGTTTGAAACACGAGTAGCATCTGCATCCACATGAACTACTTCTTTCACCTTTAAGAGCTCTGGTTTGGCCTCGGAAATAACCGATAATTTCCTAAAATGGACGATAGCATTGTTGCAGAATCTCTCACACCTTCTCAAGGTTATCATGCCAATTACGCAAAAGCAAGGCAAAACAGTACGCTCTCAGCATCTCTTGAAACTGCTTTAGAAGCGAATCCAGCATACTTGTAGCCGTTTCATCATTATCCCGCTGCAATGTTTTTGTTGGTTGGACTGTTGAAGGAGTTGGAGTAAATGCAGTTGAGCTGAAAAAGATGAATTTTTGGTCAAATAAGTGGCAGCAAATTCAAACCCTATACCATAAAATAAAATTATTAGTTATCAGTTATTAACCATCTTAGACACGTCGTTCACATGAAATTCAAAAGCAGAACATGATGCCTCAAGAGAAAAGTAGAAAATTTTGATTTAAAAGATACAAAAAGGCTAAGCTGCACAAAATCCCCTCCAACTGCAGGTGTACTAAAGAAAAAATTGGATGATAACTCAGCAACTCCATTATATGTAAATTTAACTACACGTGAATATGCAGAAAGCTCATCGTGGGCGTTAGGCTTTGTAAATTCAAAGAGTCAAATTGCTGAATTTCAAATCATGGTTAAAGGGGTTCCTCATATTGTTTTTTTGTTTTCCTTAGAAAATCCAAAGAAACATAATGTCAAGTACATGGCTTCATTGCATTAAGGCTAAAATTGAATCAGTAAAGACCGACAAATATTCCCTACAGATGATAAATTCTGAAACCTATAATTCCATAAACACAGAGTGAATCATACAACAATCCATTACAAATTTTTGCTTAATAATAATAATTTGTTTAAAGTTTGAAAGTAAGGAAAAGACGGAGTGAGAGCATGAACATGAGCTTCAGCAATTACGTACCTTCACTTCACTTGACTGTGTCTGTTAACAGAAACCAAACCAAGCGAAGTCATGCTCGGAATCAGACACAGCAGCCACACCGTACCAGAGGTGAGCGCCCTCGTTTGTTGGGCCTTCTAAGTGGGCCTTTCCTTTAAGGGTCGAATCCAATACTTACAACTGAAAAACTTTGAGCCCATTAATAACATGTTCAAGCCCACATTTAGTTTCATTCCTTCGGCCCTAAGAATTTCATAAATTTGGACTTTCCTTTAGTACTGTTGATTTTGGTAAAAGTAGCAATACATTTTAATGAATTGTTAATATGTCACTATAAATCCATTGACTTAAAACATAGGTTTTTTTTTCATATACTTTTACTTTTTTGAAAAAATGTAATATTTAATTAAATATTGGCCACTAATTGTTACAAGCTACTAGCACTCTTCAGAAAATTATCGTTAACAAAACAAAAAAAATCCCCATAAAATTACTCCTGCTCTTGTATTACAGAGAGCCAATCACAGTGCAGATCACTAATATGGCGGCTAAACAAAGTTCAGATGTATCTTTCAGAAAGTTTGTTCTAATTGTGTGCTTCGTGTCATTCTTCAAAAACATTGACGCTCTGATTACTAGTACATTCATAATTAAACTAGTGGAAAAGAAATCAAACCAAAATATATATATTCTGCTTCCTTTTCATATAAAAAACTACAAGGTTAACCAATGAATCAGATATTTTGTGCACACACTGAGATCCACACATGGCACGATAGTTACATATATAATTTCATGCCAACCTGACAAATAGGAACAAGGGAAAGATATATATATATTTTTGATTGGAAAAGATATATATATATATCTGCAATATTACCCAACACAACGCAACACAACAAAAAAAATACAAGAGACAAATGTGTGTGGTGTGTGGACCTCACATGACATGACATGACATCACATCACATCACATACTCCTTTTAATGTTGAGCAGAGACAAATGAGCCAACCCATGCTCTATCTCACTCACAAGTTTTCGGCTTCCACACTAAATAGTCTTCTTTGGTTGAAAGAGCTCTCACAGTCCTACGCAAGCTGCTTTGAATTCTATTGAGCAAGTCTTTTCCACTATGATCAACCATATCTTAACTAACCAAAAGCTGGGAAAGAAACAAATACGAGATACCCAACCCATCATTCACCCATTTGGATGAATTGAGTTGATATCTCTCTGTCTTTCAACCTCAATCTCTTTTCCTCTCATGTACCTTCCTTTTTAGGACGTACTTTACAGAAAATGCTATGAATAAAAAGACACATAGGCTACAAGTTGTATATATATATATATATATATATATATATATATCCTCACTCTTCAGTGATATATATATACATAAGAATAATAATATATCTCCTCACTCTTGAGTGAGTTTCTTGATAAGATCCTCTGGGCCGGTCCTACAATACTTGAGAACTTTGTCTTCACATGATGCACGAGGACCAGAAAGAAAAAGAAATCATGTACACTAAAGAAAGAAAAGGATATTATGAAATAACAAGTAGGAGAATAAGCACAAGGAGGGGAAAGAGAAAACTCGGAAAGATACAGGAATGGAACCAATTGAATGTCCACGATCCAATCACATCACCAAGAAAATCTTGAAAAAGACATGTTAACTTAAGCATAAGATCAAGGGTGAAAAAAAAAATCAAAACTGTGAGCTAAAATGCCCTCATGGAGAATGGAATGTACAAGGGAATTATGAAATATCATTTTCGCTTTCATTTTCTTATTAGAAAAAGAAAAGGTGGGGGGACTGACTTTCGGCATTGAACTTCTCAAATTTGTTCCTTTCCTTTTGACTTAGAATCCAATCCAAGTAGTGGAAAATCAATCGCGGTCGGAATTGGGAATCCATGTCCGTTGACTGTTCCAGATTCTTTCAACACTGTTTAATCCAAACTGATCCAAAAACCGAGACGAGCATCCATACTTTGCAAAGCAGGACTTTCTAAGTAAATCCGAACTCTTATGTCTCATCCCCATCCGTAGCATCTTATTTATTATAGATATTTGACAAAGAAAGGTGAAAAAAAATCCATTATGAGGATGCTGACTCAAGTATATATATGTATATATACGTGTAACTTTACTATGAAAAAGGTATTCATATTTAAAGTTAATTACAACTTAAGTCTAACAAACTTGACATGCCAATTGAAAAATAAATTGAACCACAAGACAATGATACAAGCCTATATATGGCTAATGTTAATTATATATCAAAGGTGCGCATCAATAGTCAACACAGTGTATCTAGAAACACAAAATATTTAGTGATGCTGGGTCGAGCCAAAACTTTGTGTATTTTTTTGTAGCACCTATTCTTAATAGCTATTTATAATATATAAATAACATTATTAAAGACGATCCAATATATGCTATTGTCATCTGGTACAAATAATATAGTTTTATTATTAGTCACAAGGTAGTAACTTACCATCGTATAAAAATTTATCTCTATATATAATAATAAAAATAACATTACTAGTTTTAACTTATATACAGTCTCAATTAGTTGTCCTCACGTGAACTCAAAAGTCTCTTCCAATAGCATGCAACATGAATGGAATATTGATGTGGATTATTCTTTAGAAAATAGAACTTACGATCATCTATTCTTTTAAGCAGAGTTTAATTCATATATATATATATATCCTCGCTTGGAATCTTTCCCTTTCTTCCTTTTCATTGTTGAGATTACAGTAGCAGACATGAATGCAGCTTGAAAATAAAAGATGCCACCGGCCAACATGCTTAAATGGGACCATAGAAAGAGAAATCAAGGATTATTGAGGAGAAGACAAAAGTAATTAGGACCAAAAAATAAAAAAAAACAAATGGTGCAGCAGACAAGGAGGGTTCAATTAGGATACAAAAGAAAACATGGTGCAAACATATTGGACCCATAATTTTTTGTACTTATACCTACTTTGTCAATCAAAGACCACTATCATCCAACTAGCAAAGATAGATAAGGCGTGGGCGTGATAATTTGGTAGATTTCTGTTACACTTTTTTTTCATTCTTATTTTTAATTCAACAGTCATATTTAAGTTTGCTAGTTAATTGCTACCGTGAAACTTAATATTTATAAGGTGACCAAGGCTGGAATGGAAAGAAGCAATGTCCTGTCAGTAATGACAAATTTCATATTTATAAATTATTCCATAGGCGGTAATTGATTGTGCGTGTGGAATAATAGGACAAAAGTGTTAATCGAAAAAAGAAAAAAATTGGACACAAGTATTAGTGGATCATTTGGTGAAAGAAACAAGCAGTGCCAATAGCTCATCTGATTACTGATGCGCACCCCTCATTCAACTCCTTTTCCTGTTCGTTCTGCAAGATTCTGGTTCATATTGAAAAAAAATCTCGACATGCTATAATGGAAGTCACGTATCATTAGTGATGCAAAAAGCTCAAATACAAATGTGTGCAAAAGCTGAAAGCACCATCTAAATAAGCATTGATTATTATAATATTAAATTATCGATAAAAAATGTTAATGTTTTTTTTTTGCAACATTTAAAATTAATGAAAATATCAACATAATAATCACTTTACTTATGATCTGATCAATATTTTATTACATCCATTTGTTAATAATTAATTTGCTTAAATTATCAAAAAGAATAATTACTTTTCTTTTAACAGTTTTAGTTATTTATTTGTTAGGGACTCAACCAACCATACAGGAGTAAAAGTTATGAAGATTCTACATTTTCAATTCTCGGATTTTGAAACAAAATACAGTCCTCTTGATTCCTGTTTTAAAAGAAGAAATGTTCCGTATATAATATTATTCTATAATAATTTTATATCTCTAGTGCATAGGCATATAAAGGCAAAAATAAGTTTGGGGCCCATATATCTCTAATCTCTATACACTATAAGTATACCATTTCTCTTTAGGGTATATTTGATTTGAAGGTGAAAATGAAAATAAATTTTTCATGAATGAGTTTCATACATTTTCACCCTTCAACCAAATATATCCTTAAAGGTAAATAAGAAATGATGGAATGGAGCTAAAATACTAAAAATAGACAAGTTAAAATTAGGAAAACTACAAGCATATTGAGCTGTAGATATGACAAGGAGGTTGGATCTCTTATTGCTTGCCATTACGTACAAGATATGACAACACAAAAGAAGCTAAACGGAATTTGCAGCATGTAAGTCCTTGGATTATCCATATTCTTAATTAATTTTCCTAAGTTTATGCTAATGATGAACGAATCAACTCGAATTATAATATGACAGCAATTTTTTCCCTTTAGGTAGATTAATATGACAGCATTATATAACCCTTTCATCATATTTCTTCTTTTCACAGTGACATCACGTCCACTTTGTGTCATATTAATTGCCTTTTCTTTTCCTCTTGGAATAGACCCCTTAGCCAAAGCACAATGGTCCTTTCATATAATTTCAAAATGCCATTCATTAGATGCCATTTACATCCAAAATTATGCTCACAGAGACCATAGAAAGTTTCAAGGATCAATCTAGCATCACAGCCTTATAAAGGAAAAGTTACAGCTCGTATTAAAAGCTTCGCACTACTTTCATTTGGCACAATCCTTTTCTTCTTGTGTCTTCCAACTTAGCTGTTAAAGTCGGTTGATAGAATCCATAAACCGATAATCTTCTCTTTTTTGGAGGTTCGAAAGAGGTGAGGGGTTGATACCATAAGGCAGAGAATTTACAAAAGGGATCAGAGCCAAAGCCGCCTTTTCACTATACAATTCGCCACTTCTACAAAAGTTGCAGCAATATTTATTGTATTTATATATATATTCCACATAATTGTTCTAAGTGATCATCGACCATCCAAAAAGGTTGAAGCCATCTTGACTTCAAAACATAAAAACGAAAGACAATCTATTCTACACTTTGAAATTTTGATCCTCACATTCTTTTGATTCCACGTGGATTATTTCAGCAATATTCTTTTGAGTAAGGGAACCATCTCCTTCAGCATCAAAGCTAGCATGGACGCTGTAAAAGACATAGACAAGCACAGCAAGAGCCGAAAAGAAGCCAAACCGAACATAGGATGGCCCATCAAGTGAACCAAGCAAGAACACATTGAGAAATATTGATATGGAGGGTATCCATGGCATGAGTGGGACACCCAGAACTCTGGCTTCCGGGCCTGTGGGACCATGCAATGGAAAAGTTGTAATATTGCAACGGCAATCACAGCACAGGCACTGAGCAAACCTGCTTTAGCCCTTCCTGTGGGCACCATTTTCCAAATAAGGGTGAACAATATGGAGGTAAAGGAAAATGAGCAGAGGAAGGACAGTGTAGGCCATGGATTGGTTGTCCCAATAACCACATAGCGTCTATAGATCACTGCATTTGCCACCATGTAAAACACAAACAAGGTGCCAATGGACACCAGATTGAGCAGGACATCCAGGTCAGTGAAAAGGGCGATTGCCGCCGTGAAGATCCCTGAAAAAGGAGAGATTATATTCGGATATGATTAAAATGTGACCCCAAGATTAATTCACAATCATATATAGTTTCATGCTACTACCACCATATAGCATAAGCCTTGGGAGAGAGAGAGAAAAAAAGGGGGATTTTGGATAAGAGATTGTGAGAAGTCAAATTGCACCACAAAGCATAAAATCATCGACATCCATCATTGAGGCCCAACTTTTAACTAGGTGGTACGTATCGAGCTAAGGTCATGATCAGTCAATGATTCCAATCAGCAAGAATATATTAACTCCTCCAATAGTGGAGGTCGAATAAAAAAATATATCACTAACATATATATATCATCCATGCGAAATGCTTCGTTATTCTTCTAATTAGTGGAAATAGAAATTAGGGTGTCCCATCCACTAGCCTGTACCCACATCAATGAGTGATTCACATCTTTCCATCCTAAGCCACACAGCTATACGCTTAACACAGTTGTCATAGTCCTTCAATCCATATCTATGAATACATCATTTCAAGCTACTCCAAGTGAAAAAAAGACAGGCACATACCTTACGCCGAGGAGGGAGGGGGTGGGGGACCATACTACCGAAGTATAGGAAAACATGGCAAAGGCACAGCCCCCTTGAAAGCACGTGAACCCCACAAGGGATGTGTAGACTTTTCTATCAAGCAATGCTTCGGCGTACGTTACAGGGTTTCACTCCCAAATAAAAACATAACGCTACTTAAACAAATCTTCAATCTCGCAATTATCCATGTAAAAAGTTGTGCTTCCAACATCTCTTGCTTCACTCACATTTTTTAAATTTTACTTTCGTAGCGTTATTAGCACACAGCCAATAACAGACCACTTCTGCATATAGCATTTGAGTTTAATTGAATCTGTTTAACTTATTAAAATAAGATTATATTATAAAAGAAACATAAAAGGATCACAGTCCTCACACCATATAACAGATTACTCTACCGGCCCGCAACCAGGATAGAGATCACGAGAGGAGGGCCTAATATCTTGGAATTATGTAGCATTTATTCACCTATAAGCTAAGCTAAGAAAAACCGACCAAATGTTGGTGCACGAGATAAGCCCCAGTATCCTTCTCCCTATTTCATCATTTTCAATATGTCGAGAACCACTTCCATTCCATGTCCACCCCATTCACATTAATGAGGGAACATTAATCTTATCACAATCCAACCAACACCATAACCGCGCAACACCCCTTAACCAATGACTAACAAAGTGTTGAAAGGAGCGGGTGGGTCCACTTCCCCCCTTATCCTACTTAAAACAGTGAAGAACTGTCGAAATTACATAACCAATTAAACCAAACACACCAACAACCCCCATTCATGCCCTCCACACACCACCAACACAACACAACACAGCACAACACAACATATTAAAGAAAAATAAATAAATATCTACGTGTCAACAACATATACAAACCAAAGATGCAAACATTATTATCATGAAATGAAATTACGGCTAAGTGACAGGTAGATAAATAAGGGAGGGGTGGGGTGGTTTAGGAGACTGACCAAGAAAAGCGGAGGCGTTGACAGGGGTGGAGGTCTTGGGTGGACCCTAGCGAACCAAGGAGGGACCACACTGGACCGTCCGATGACGCACATGTAACGAGCCTGACCCAGCATCGACACCAACAGCGACGTCAAGATCCCGAAGCTGGCCCCCACCCCTATCACCCGCGACACCCATCCCCAGCCGTCCGATCTCCCACTGAACGCCGCCGAAAACGGCGCTTCTGCATCGATCTGCGTGCACACCACACTCCCCATCATCAAATCTTATCAGTCCGTACCAAAAAATAAAATTTACCAAAATTAGTAAAAACTGGGTTCGCCATCCACTTCCAACTGTCTTATTGGCAAAGAGCTAAAGTTTTAGTGTTTTTAAAAAATCAATAATGCATCTGAACACATTAAATAAAAATTAGAAGTATTTGGTTACCATGTCGTAAGGGAGAAGCTTTGACATAGAAGCGGCCATGAGGCAATAAAGGACAGTGACAATCGCCACCGATCCAGACACACCGACTGGGATATCTTTCACTGGATCCTTCACTTCCTCTGCCATCGTCGAAACGGCGTCGTATCCAATGTAACTCAGGTACACCATTGCCGCCCCGTTAAACACGCCCGAAGCTCCGTACGGGAAGAACCCGGACGGGTATTTCTCCGGGTTAGCCGGCTCCGTGAAATTCTTCCAACTCCCTCTCCAGAAACCAATTAGTATCACGAACGCTATGAACAGAATGTGAAGCGCCGTCAATATCATGTTCACCACTGAACTCTCCCTCGTGCTGTAGCAGATAACCAGTGTGATGACCAAGACGACTGCGACGGCCACGAGGTCAATCTGGTTGAACCCCTTGGGGAGAGAAGGCACCGTCAGCCTCCATTTCGCAGAGGAGATTCCGATTGCGGTCCCCAAGTAAGCGGTGAAGCCTCTTGAAACCGCCGCATTGGACATCACGTAGTCCATCACGAGGTTCGCTCCCGTCAGAAACGCCGCAAACTCACCTGCGTGCAAAAAAAACAAAAAAAACACACAAAACGAAGGTTTATTGAAAGAGAGAAAGAATAATGTTAGAGATAGAGAGAGAGGGGAGGTGAATGAACGGTTACGGACCGAAGGTGACGCGGAGGTAGCTGAAGGCGCCGCCGGCGACGGGCATGTCGACGGCAAACTCGGTGTAGCAGAAGGCGGAGAGGAGGGCGCAGAGGCCGGCAATGGCGTAGGAGAGGAGGACAGCGGGGCCCGCGTAGAGGTGGGTGGCGCGGCCAGTGGTGACGAAGACGCCGGCGCCGACCATGCCGCCGATGCCGAGGGCGACGAGGTCGTACCAGCGGAGGGTCTTGCGCATGTCGGAGCCGGAGCGGGCACGGACCTGGCTCATCTCGTCGTAGGAGGTGGAGACCGAAACGGCCCGGCGCACGAACCGGGAAGGGGTATGTGGGAGGACGCGTAGGTATGCGCGTAGGGTTGAGAATGATGAGCCATGGCTCTCCATTGCGTTGCTTTGCGCCGATCGCTCGCTTGCTCGCTCTCTGTGTCTCTGTTCCTTATATAAATAAAGAATGGAATGGGATGGGATGGGATGGGATGGGTTGGGTTGGGAGGCGCGAGCTAGCTTTTATAAGCTCAGGTCTGCAAAAGAGACTTTGGCTTTCAAAAGTTCAGTGGCCTCGACTGGCGAGGTGAGATGAAGTGCATAAAATCAACCAGGATAGTGCCATATCCATGATCTCGCAATAAATAAATAAATAATAATAATACTCCCCATTGTCCATTGATAAATACTTATTGAATTAAAAAAATTATTAGTAAAATATCAGTAAAAATTAGAAATAATTTATTAAATTATTTTTTATTTTTTTTAATGCTCTAACGTTATCTTTTTTTATTAATAAATTAATAATATTTAATAGAGATATTATTGATAAGAAATAATTAATATTATTTAAATTTTTAAAATAAATAATTATTTCTAAATAAAGTAAATTGTTTAAATGGATAATTTTTCAAGAAAGAGGAAATAATAATGATACCTTGTGACAATAATAAATGATATAATAAATATTGTCTATAAGTTTCAAAATGGGCATTGAATGGAATTTAATATTTATCATCAATTAATGCATAAAAGTGGAATTGCCTTGTTTTGCATTTTCTGGCTTTTTGAGAAAAGTTTTGTTTAGCTGTACTTTTAAAAAATTATAACAGTATCATTTAATAAAATGACAAGAAAATTACTTTTAAAGTTATAATAATAGCACTTATTTGCTTTTGAATGATTGTTGCTTCCAAAAAAATTATTTAGAAATAATTATTTATTAAAAAAATTAAGTAATATTTCATTATTTTTTCAATAATATTCCAATTAAATACCATTGATTCATTAGTTAAGAATAATAGAGAAATTAATGGAATATGAGGAAAAAAATTGGAATATTCAAAAGAAAAAAGAATAATTTAATAAGTTGGTCTTAATTTTTTCTAAGATTAATACTCTTTTAATCATTATTTTAAGTTTAGTGAGCAGTCAAAAATCAATCACTTTTAAAAGCTAAAACCAAAAACATCTAAACTTTTTTTATTTATCAAATAAAATAAATGGTTTATACTTTCCATAAGTAGAAACATCTCTTTACGGGTGCGTTGTTTTGAATTTTAAAAAAATATTATGAAATTTAAATTTTATATATATATATTTAAAAAAGCTAAAAATTAATTATTTTCATAAGGTAATATTTTTAGCTTATGTAAAAAAAGGGTTAAAAATTGATCTTTTTAGATTCTTTTTATTTTTAAAAATTTATCAAAATATACGAGAAATTATTCTTTTAGGCAAAAAAAAAAAGTGATTATTTCATTCTAGAATCCGATGCAAATGCACCTTGAAAAGCACTACAAACCAAGTCTATTTATAAATATTTAAATATTTAGGGATAAAGTTGATATAGATTTTGTATAGTTTCTTAATTTTATTTTTCTCTCTAAGTGTGGTGTGACATATTATATTATTAGGTTCCCTTTATTGATTTTTGGGAACAGTAACGGTAGAATTGATTATCAACATTCAAGCAATCTAATACTTAAAACAAAGATTTGATTGAATTTGTATGAAAATAAAATCTTTAGTGTCTAAAAAAATTTATACTTTTACTAGGCCTTGCTATTTTTGGTTTCTCAATGTATACACCACTCACAGTCGTGATTATTCTCTTCAACGTGTGAAGGCTCCTTAAAAGAATAAATCTTTGGCTATTAGATGTTTTACATATATTCCCTCCATTCTCAAATAACCATCCATTTTAGAAATGCACTTTATCTAGAAATAATTGTTCATTTCATAAACTCTGATATTATTAAAAAAAAAATTCACAAATGTCCTTATTAAATAAAGAGAGAGAAAAAGGAGAGAGAAATCAGTGTAGAAAAAGAGAAAAAGATAGAGTTGAAAAATAAAAGGGTAATCTAATAAACTACTTTAAACTTTTTCCAATATTAATGTCTTCTCAATCATTAGCTTAATTCCAGTGCACATTTATAACTAAACAATTATTTAAGGACAGAGGGAGTATATAACTAATAATGGAACCCCTGATTACATATTTAATGAGTTCAACTAACTACCACTTATATTAAGCCTTGTGAATATTTAGTCAGCCTTGCCACCGATGACTTAGAAATGACAAAGAAAAGAGAACTATGGTTATGCATAACGAATTGATGATAATCTTACTTTTAATTTGTATCTTAAGGGTAAGTTTGGTTAGAGAGTAAAAATAGAGATAAAATTTGCATGAATAAACTTCATGTATAATTTTACACATATAGTTCATCCATTAAAATTTACACCATATTTTTACCCTTCAACCAAACATATTCTAAGAAAAAAAAACTTACTTTAAATGGGTTTCCTATAAATCCAAATTTGAGATACCCAACAATGTACTAGATGAAGTCTCTTTTGATTTGGACAAGCCAAGAGCATTGTCCTATAATTTATAATTTTACATATAAAACTTATTTATGAAAACTTACATCATATGTTTACCCTTTAACCATGTGTTTTTTCACCAATGTTTGCTATCAAAGAACGATAACTCCAATTTATGAAGTTATTTAACTTCTAATTTGACTTAAATTGCATGCTTTATCCTTAATTTTCTAAGTGAACAATTTAAAACAAGAAGAATTTGGCTTATTGTTGTCTTGGAGCTTTTGTTGAAAATTAAAGCCATAATTCATGATTTAATTGAGTGGAATTGCATATTATTAATTAAAATCTCATTCTGATTTTTGACAGTGGAATGTAGATTTTTTGAGCTTGAAAAGAATTCAATTTGAAGCCAAGAGGAAGGAAGCAAGGAATGAAGAGAATGAAGTTTTGATATTGAGTCGCGACCTGAAATTTGCTGGGTTGCAACCTACTTGGCACAGACAACATTTTATCATTTTGTCAAGTCGAGTCGCCACCTAATGTTTTTGTCAGGTTGCAACCCAACGTCCCAAGCCCATTTTTAGTAATGTAAAAATCAGTTTTAGGGCAGCAAAGAGGAGTTTGTTTTCTGCCTTTTTTAGCACATTTTTCAGAGAGAAAAACACCTGGGGTTTTGAGGAAAGTTAACACTAGAGAGAGATCTATCTTGGAGATTGAAGACTAAAGGCTTGAAGGAGGTTGAAGCTCTATTTTTGTTCATCTCTTCCTTTCTCTTTTTGTTTTTAATGTTTATTATGTTTCTTAAACTGACTTATTTATAATTATAGATAGCTAAACTTGTAGCTAGGGGATTCTTTGGACCTCTATGGATCTGAATGTTTGTAGATTTACTTGTTTCAATATTAATGATGTTGGTTTTGGTTACCCATTTTTTTTATCTTAATGTTTTTATATATTTGGTCACTATTTAAGTTGATTTAGGGGATTTCCTTGAACTAGACATAAGAATAGGGATATTAGACCTCGGTTATGAGTAATACTTGTTCTTTTATATTTAATTGGTTTATGTGTGAGGATTAGCCAATGGGATGGAAACATACCCATTGGCCTTGCATAGTAAAGGCATCATGTTAGTTCTCAATAGGTTGATTTCACACTAATTCATAAGGACACTTAGTATTCTAGGTAAACAAGACACGATTAATTGACCTAGATGTAGGTTTTTAACTATAATTGACATGTTAACAAAACCAATTTATTGATGTTTAATTAAGTGAGTTGCATATCCAAGTGAAGTAGAAAGTGAAAAAGATCCCATAGGCCCTTAATCTTGGTTGTCCCGTTTTTAGTTTAGTGTTTTCTAGTTATTTATTTATTTATTTTACTTATTTTCTCTTAATCCTCATTATATCGTTATTGCTTAAGCCTAAACACGGTAGTTAGTTGATTGTCAACATACTTCTATCTAATTCCTGGATACGATACTCTTTCACTCACTACTATATTATTTGAACGACCTGCACTTGTGATGTTTTACCCGCTTTTGTAGGAGACTATCAAAGAATCAAAAGATGTTTTTTAAAATGTGTTTTTTTTGTCATTTCTCAAGGTATTTATTATCGAACACAATTATTAATCCCTTAGCATAAAGTAAGCTCATTTAAGAGGATAGATATTGACTACGGATTTTAAAGATTCTCAATTCCTAAGATGAAAATCAAATCTCTCTTTTTTTAATGTGTTTTTAAGACATTAAAATTTTAAAAGATTATTATTCAATAAAAAATTACCATATCTTTATAGTTTCTTGATCAAATTTCCTTTTTTATTTTTGGTTAAATTACTGTCACTTTTTTTTGGTCAAACACGTGCACACCTTCGCGAGAGGGGGGAAGGATTCATACACCACGTTCGAATCCGGTGCAGTTCTAAGAGACACACAGCTTACCACCGAAGCAACGCCCAACTGCGGCTATCTCTCGTGTTTCGGGCTTTTTGTAACACCCTAATAATTAACCCAATACACCTAGAGGATCTGATTAATTACTAGACTTTACTCTTTGCTTCAGTTCCTTAATCATGCTTTGAAAATACTTAGTGAAATTACGAGCCATTTTTTTTTATAAACATAATTGAAAACGTGAGCTGCGCTTAACGTGAATGATTTAGCAAAATTTAAAAGACACATAGGAATTTACAAACATCACATCATAATATATTGGCTCCATCATACAACATCCATAATTACATATCATATAGATATTTTGCCTACCAACAGAATAAGACTAAGTGTAGGCAATCTAATAAAACATAAATAATATATGGATGGAAGGACATCCATTAATGGCACCTAGTAATAACACTCCAGGGATAGGGATAGATATCTGAAATATACGAGTGAAACTAAGGATTCAAGTTCAGCTACCCTGAAGCCTCAATGTGATTCACGAACGCTTCCTTCGTTTCTGAAGACGAGATGGAAAGAAAAATAGAGGGAGTGAGAAACTTATAAAAAGAATCTCAGTAGGGTACTCACCTCATGATGCATTGTGTCATCATCATCGTCCCCAGGAACCTCGGGTTATTATGAAATAGTGAGCATGCTAAGATTGATTTATTAAGTTCGAAAATATACTTTACCGAGGTTCGTCCTTTTAATCATGCGTCTTATAATGCATCATAAACTTAGCATGTCATGTTTATAATGAACTTTTCCTTTCATATATAATAACATAGTTATGCATAAAATCACATCATATTCCTCATCATCATTTCATAATACTATGCATAGCAGAATATCATATTTCTCATCATCATCTCATAAATACTATGCATAGCAGAACATCATATTCACATAATGCATTTACTTAGTTTCTTAGGTGACTTAAAGTTACTTTCATCATCATTTTCCTGGGCCACCCTATACTCCACCCTTTTGGGAGTAATCTAGGTTATGAGCTCATACCTTGCTAGTCGTCACCAGCACATACTTATCCCTTTTGATAAGTAAAAATTCCGCTCTACCCTTTTGAGAGAACAGACTAGGGGCAAGAATCACCTTTTCACCGCCTATAGTTTGATGGGTCCAAAGGATCATTTTCTCATATATTTTGAGTCACCTTTAAGTCTTTGCATGTTATATCATAATACAATTCTTCATTCATAATCATCATAACATTTTCTCATTTATAGTCTTATGCCGAAATAATATATACCAACTGTAATCATGCATCTGGAGATTCCCAGGAAAGAGAGGTGGGTCACAATGGACACGCTTAAATACCAAATCTTTCCTTAGCCAGAATCTTTCCAAATTGCACTCTTACAGGAATACACTTTCTTCCAGGAACAGAATATGTCTTTATTTCATGCATAAGTTTTCATTGTTTGCAACAACAACTATAACATACAAACCAGGGAATTAATCAATGACACCAAATTCTTAATAAGCATCAAATCACATTTTAAGTACACATAAATTACTAGCTTCCCATAAAATTCTTACAAAGTTTTAAAACTCTTTTAAAACTAATTCCTTTTGTTAAACTTGAAAGAAGTCATAGGACTTTAGGCCTAAATTAACCATGGGACTGATTTATAACTTGAAAGAATGTTCATAATTAAATCTTTCACTTAAGATAAAAGGAGCAAGTCTTGAGCTTTAGAGATTTAGGTGACATCTTTGAATTATTACCATGCTATGCAACCTTATTTTAATCTTATCTTTATAAGGTGATAGCTTGGAATTATAAACATGATATGCAATTCCATTTCTTTATCTTTAAGATTTAAGGTGATAACTTGAAAATTAAACATGATGCAAGAACTTGTAATATAAACATGATGCAAGAAACTGGAGCCCGAATCGCATAGGACCAGGAGAGGGAGAAGAGAATCTTAAGCCTAGCGCCGGTAGTCCGCATAGGACGTGAGGGAGATGAGAATTACATTTTTTTTAAGCTCCAATTCTCAAGACTTCTTAAAGAATAAATTCTTTAACTCCAATTATCTCATTTCTTCGCTTATGATTCATAAGCAAGTCTTTGAGCTCTAGGATTTTTATGTGATGACATAAAATAAACATGCCATGCATTGACTTTTTAGCCATTATAAAATAAAGTGAGAGCATAAAATAAACATGAGATGCAACTTCTTTATTATCTTTAGAGATTAAGTGACAACTTGAAATTTAAACATGAAATGCAAGCTTGAAATTTAAACATGAGATATGCAAGTTCATTTATTTATTCTTGAGAATTTAGTTATGACATAAAATAAATATGCTTGGCATAAACTTAAACGTGGATGCAAGTTCACTTGATCTCTTTACTAGAGCTCCTTCAAGACTTTAAGAGAATTATGTTTTCAACCCATATATGTATCTTAGCAAGACAAAGTAAAAACACATATTTCATATTCAAACCTCAAGATAAAAACATTATTCTTTAAAGTTTTGCATTAAATGGAATGTTTAAGCTTTAGAGGCCTAACTTGTGATGGATTTACAACCCATATTCAAGGTCCTCATCATCAAGCCATCATTTCATTCCTTCCTAGGCCATTTGGCCGAAACCATGAAAGGAAAATAAGGAAAGAAAAACTGAAATTTTAGAAGCTTTGGAAACTAGTGAAACCTTCAAGTTTTAGAGATCTAACTTGTGAAAGCTTTGCAACCAACACTCAAGAATCTCATCATCAAACCATGGTCTCATCATAAGCTAGGCCATATGGCCAAAATACTTTAAAAAGAAAGGAAGAAGAAACTGAAAATGAAAACTTAAAAGAAAGCTCATGAAAACATCATTTTTGAGCTAGAAACATAACTTGTCTTAGCATAAAATGAACTTAGAAACACCTCCCTACCTAATTTGATTTGAAAGAAAGGAAGAGAACTTGGTTTCCTTGAGTGAAATGAAGCAAAATATCCTTGAAAAGCTGAAGGGAGAATTCAACCAAGAGAAAGAAAGAAAGAAAGCTTTTGGTGCTCCTAAGACTAGAATTTGTGTAAGTTATGAACTAAGCATCTAAACTATCTTCAAGCATGCCTATTTATAGAGATTTTGCAGCTCATAAATGGACAAAGGAAGGAAAGAAATCTGACCAAAAATTAGAGGAAAAAAATAAGGAAGAAAAATCATTTTGTTTGGTGGCTTAAAACATGGAATCATGTTTCCATGTTTTCATGATTCTTTGTTTTCATTCTTTGGATTTTTGTGTAATAATTTTCTGACTTATTACTCAATAATTTTGTGCATTACAGCCTTGTGGAAGAGGATTTTGTGTGTTCCATGTATTTTTTAGGTGTAGGCAAGGTATTCATGCAATTTAGAGAATTTACGGTTAAGGGTTTAAGTGAATTACTAAGCAATTTGGATGTTTTAAGCAATTTTAGGTTCTAATCAATCTAAATAAATAATTTTGACTCTAGATTAGTAATTAGAATTTAATAAGCTTTAATTTGAGCCTAATATTGCTTAGGTTTCGTTAACGAATCAAAAATCTCAAAATTTGTAAAACACAAAGAGAGGGGCAAAACGGTCATTTTACTTAAAAATTGCCCGAGACCACCCGAGCTTAACCAATGGTTAATCATGGCTTAAAAACACCTTTTAACACATTTTAGTGAGGTTCGGGCTTAGTCGGCACGCAAATTGAAGTTAAAACGTAAGGGCGTTTTGGTCATTTCACGCGTTGGAGCTCAAAATTAGGATTCTTCTCCTCTATTAACACACATAACACAAACAATCCCTTATTAACATCAAAACATCCCCTTGAGGATGGGTGGGGCCCACGATCCTCATTTTCTAGTAAAATAACCTCAGGGCATTTTGGTCATTTTACACGTAGAAAGGGTTTGCAATACTTGCACGAATTGCTCCTAACTTCTCTTCTAACGTTATATTCCTTTATTAAGGATTGTTTGGTCTCAAATTTTATATAATATTTACCTACGGTAATTCGATAATTTCTAATGATAGTAAAAATTACAAAAATTGAGGCGTTACACTTTTAGTATACATGCTGATGGATCACTCTATAAAAGAAATTCTATGAGAACGGTGAGCCCCATAATTGTTGGGTAAACTTAACAGGAGGTGGTGGAAATTTTCTTTCTATTTTTTTTGTTGTAAATGGGTTATTTGATTTATTAAAATAGAGAGATAGAAAAGTTGTGAACTTATTAAACTAACAAGAACACAGCAATTTATTATTAAGTATTCTGTCCTTGAAGCCAAAATATTTTAAAGCGAATGCATTTTTCAATGGACAGGTATATTCGAGCACTATTTTTCCCCTTTCTTCATGTGTTTTTTTTTTTCTTTTTGAATGTCTAGTTGATTGATACTGTAACCAGGAAATGAAATACAGTTAGAAGCCAAAATGCCGACTACCTTTTACGATCCGAAACTTTTATCACTGTTCCAAATATTTAGTGGCTTCTGTGCGCGACGCACCTTCATCTCTTACAAATAAATTTCAAGGAAAAGATAATTTGATTCTTGAAATTATTTGTGTGATTTATTTTAATTTCTAAAATTAAGAAAGTATAATTTTAGTTTCTGAAATTTTAAAAAATAATTTAAATTTGTCTTTATAATACTTTTCTAAAAACTAACTTGAATCACTAAAAAAATTAAGTTGAATCACTTTTTGAAATTTCAAACTAAAGTGATAATTTTTTAATTTTAAGGACTAAAATAAATCACGCATATAATTTCAAAGACTAAAGTAAACCTTTACTCAATAAAATTCGCATCTATTTTTGCTAATAGCTTAGGAAAAATATTACTTATATTTATAATACATGAAATATCATACCAACTCATATTTCTATATTATTATATAGAGTATGAATACTCATTCAATGATAAATAAAATATAAATTGATATAATATTTCATATATTATAAATACAAATAATATATCTCAATAGCTTAGTCATTGAAAAAGCTATGCATTAGCGTCTAAAGGATGAAGAAATTTTTCCCAAAAATGAAGGTAAAGAATGTGAGAAGAAACAAAAGAAAGAACTTACTACAACATCTTTAGAGTAAATGAAAAGTTAAAAGCAAAAGATGACGGATGAAATCCTCAGTTGGACGTAGAAAAGATTTTGAAGTACAACTCTAAAGTGATTTATTAATTTTTTTATGGGTTCTACCGCTGTTATATACGATAATGGTTAAGGTTTTTAAAAAGATAAATTTATTATTAAAAAATATAATTGTTATATTTTTAAGTTATAGAATACATCAAAATACTTTTAAACTATGTATTCTAAAAATCTTAATTATATTTCTTGGGATATTAGTTAGGATTTAATTATCATATATTGATAGTATAAATTTTTTTTATATAGTCATTTAATTATGTATTATCATATAAGTTATGATAATTAATTTTTATATTTATTATTTAAAAATTCATTCAAATTAAATATTTTAATTAAATAATAATATAAAATTATTTTATACTATTAATATATTAAAATTAAACTGAATTAGTTAGTGAAACTCATTTTGTTATAAAATATATAAGTAAGATAGAAGACGACAATAGGGTACGAATTATATGAAACGCAACGAAACCGATGGTGAGGAGAAGAGGACTGACTATTGACGAAGGGCCCGACCACGACCACCTGGGTAATGCCAATGCACGTGATGCTTTCGTTTGCCATTGAATTTGAAACCGAAACCGAACCGAACATTGGCAGAGATCCGAGCCAACTCTGAATGATGCCAAGCCCTTTCAACTTGTAGAAATGTTCCGGTAGTCCTATTTAGTTTGACTATTCGCATCATCAAAATTAAATGAGTAAATGATCATTTTAATTTCTTATTTTTTATATACGAGTCATTTTAGTCATTTATTTCCAAAATAAATTAATTTGATTCTCACATTTATAAACGTGAATCAATTTATCCTCTATTAAATCACTATTAGTTAAGTGAAGTATCTGATGGATAAAACTCATCCTGAGAGAGATAGAGCATGATCAAAGAAATTAGAGCTTTACCAATAAGAAATAAAGCTCGTCCTAAGGAGAGAAATTGAAAGGAAATAGAGCTCGGTTAATAAAATAAGATCGTCCATAGAAATTAGATATTGACCAATAAGAAAAAGCTTGTCCTATATCCTTTTCCCATTTGTCAAGCTCTATTCTTTATTAGCTAGATCTAATTCCGACTAATTGATCTAATTCCTATCGGAAGTTTTATTTCCTTCAGCAAGCTCTGTCTCCCTTAACGAGCTTACTCATGCTGGACTTTTGTCTTATTATTTAACAGATGTTAACATAGAGGGACTAAATTGATTTGTTTGTAAATGTGAGGGACCAAATTGATTCATTTTAAAAGTGAGAGATTAAAATAACTAATGCATAAAATGTTAGGGATTAAAGTGAGCACTTACTCAAATTAAATAGGTTTTTTTTTTAAAAAAACAAAGAGTTAAATAGGGGAGTGAGTTTATTAGTAGAGAGAATTCTGTGTTTATATTTAGGGTCCTTTTAATGAATGTGCTAAGAATATGTTTCATATTTTAGAATATTTATCCAATTATAATATCTAGACAATATTAATTTTTTCTATTTATTATCTTAATATAAATATGAATTAAGTGGTCAATATATCTACCAAGATAAATAATAATAACTATATAAGAATAGTTGTGTCAATTCACATAATTTTTTAAATTTATCAAGATGTTTTTATTTTGTTTTCCATAATATGTGTATTGTTTGGTTCTTGATAGTTATTCTGAAACAGAGTATTTGTTAGAAAATCATTTTTCTTTTACCTTTTAAATATATTTATTATATTGAAAATTTAAATAATTCATTATTTAATACACAATTTAATATCTTTTAACGAATAGTTTTAAGACATTTGTTGAAAAAAAACTTAGTTTTATGTTCGATAATGCAGGAAGTATTGTGCAATTATGTTACAAATCAAAGATTATTGGTCATCTTTTTCATCTATTCTATGACATCATTATACATAGGATTTAACCACAAAGCTTAACATAATTGACAATTAATTAAACTCCCTAATCATCCAGGGATTCAATTTAATTGATAGTTAGTTAAACTATCCTTGTATCTTCTTGCACATTTTGACACTTTTTACTGAATTAGTAAGAAGTAAAACTTTTGAAAATTCAAAATCTCGATGTGCTGGTCTTGTAAAAAGAGGGGTCAGAGACAAAAGTATGGAAGTTTGTGTTGATTAATTAATTTTTAATTAGAAAATGGGGAACATTTGATAGGGAAAAGTGAGAAAAGAACATTTTTTAGAGAGGAGTGAAAGTTAAGATAAGGATGGGTTTGGAGAGACAAGCGTGGGAGATTTTATTCGAGGTCCAGGCTTTATTTTGATGGAGTGGATTATTAGTTTGTCCACGTACATTCACAATTTTCCTTTGTACTTTTCAACTTATGATTTCTTTTTTCTGCTTAATATAGTAGAGTATATCATGATGACATCAGAGTCGTGGCCGAGTGTATACCAAAAAAAAGAGTCGTGGCGGAGTGAGACACTATAAGCGGTGCCGGTGGAACAACTTGTTAGGCTAAAAAGTAAGCTCGTCATATGAGTACTGTGATTGCATATTTTATGTCCCGGTGTACTCCTGACGCTTGTTATATATGTGTCACGGTATACTCCTAGTGTTTGTTATATATTGTCCTGTTTTGATACAAACTGGTTTCATACCGAGAGATACAAATGGATATTAAAGAGAATGTCAGCAACTAATAGAAATGTTACCGAAAAAAAGCATAGCAAAATTTCAGAGCAGAAGCATAAATTTTATATATATATAATTTAAGTATGGCGCGCGCGTAAGATATTCAGACCCTCTTTATTGGCATTGAAGGGGTTTGTTGATGTGCATGGACTGAGTAGTTGTTGAAGATAAATGTTGATAAGAATTCATTAACGATGGTCTGGCAACTATGGATATATATTATTACTATTTACTAATGGAATACGAAATACTTAAGCCAATCAATCACTATGTATAATTCTTCCTCCTCATCGAGATTCAAAGGGAGCACTAGTCAACATACCCTCCCTCCATCCACCACTCTTCCATACTTATCCGTTTTCTCTTCCCTGCAAGTGTCGAGTTACCATCTCTAAAGCTGTGAATACTGCAGTCACCAGTAAGTAACATAGTTTATTATTATTATTGTTGTTGTTGTTTTTGTAGATTAACTTCTATCAACTCTAGTCGGTAGCCAAGGCTTTTAGTTGTATTTTTAAATTTTAGTTAGCACTGATCTATATATGGATCGTCATTGTCACTAGTTTTTTTCTGAATTTAATTTGCTTTAACTAGATGCATCCGTGTATCTGTCAGACATCTCCGAGGGAATTTAGGAACCTTGTCGCATAACGTACTAAATTTGGAAAGCAAAGGCCAAAATGGCTTTGGAGTGGCTAGAAATGGTACAAAGGATGAAGATGTGCAATGAAATATTTTACTTTTGCATTAGTGTTCATCAGGGAAATCGTCAAGTAGCAAAACAAGAACATCTTTTGAAGCCCAACGCTTATGATAGAGTGCATGTAAGGCTAAACTTAACGCGTGCCTCTTAGCCTAGCTATTATAGATGTAAAATAAAAAGGTTAGTGTTTTAGTAATTTTTATTGAACATATAATTCAGTCCTAACTCCTAACAAAGCATCGTATTTTAAGTGGAATATAATAACACCATCATCATATTCATACACAGAAGAATTGAACCTAAGCTACAAACAATTGGTATCTGTGCTGTGTACGGGAGTTTTTGGGCCAATGGATAGCCCACGCATGCATTGTCGGTAATTGTTCTTACTAAAGTAAATCATTTGAGCATCATTGAATGCCAATCTCAGAAAACTTTAATCAACATAATATTTCAAAGAGTTTGAAGTATATCTGGTATGATAATGATACCTTGAAATGACAGAAGGCTTCACTTTGATATATTATATTCTTGTGTTGAAAACAAAAGTAAGGTTATATGAGACGAGCAGTGTGCTTGTAACAGTCCACCTCAAATAAAGAAACTTTTGAAGTGCACTCTGCTTTGTAATTAATATAGATATTATTGAATTTTCATTTGTTTGCATAGGTCACTTGTCATCTTCTAAGCGAATACAATATGAGAAATCTCAATTTAGGCCTGCTTATTACAAATATTGGAATACTGGATGTTGTTGACCCAGCCACTTCTTTTGAATAAAAGTTTAAGGCATATTACAATTGTTTCGGTCAAAGTCTCCAAGATATATGAAAATGCAGCCAAAAATCATAGCTCAAGCACGTGTTTTTCTGCTGTTAAAATCTTACCTTCCTTAAGAATTGTTTATTCCTTGCTATTATTTTTCTTCTTTTGGTTGAAGCCATGCTATTGATATGTAGCTCAATGCATTTAGCAAAGAGGGTAAAAATTATTTAAAAAAATAAAGATAGGAGGTAAATAGTTTATTTTGTTCATCATCATAGCATTAATTCTGGGCATAAAGTAACCATTGCAATGATGCAATCCATGCCATCATATTTTCAATAGTTTCTCAGCAGATTCCAAGTTTCCACTCCTTTCATCGACAAGGATAAATAGAATATGTCCAGACGATGACATCCCTTTCCCTCATTTCATGCAATCTGTTGTGCCCACAGACAAAAAGCTGATGAAATTCCTACTACATTGAATTCATTCATATGATATGAGTCATGAAATTGTACACGCGTGAAGTCATCAAAATTGTCACTCAACCATAAAGCGGCACTGAATCCGCATGATATATGCAAATTCTTATGCTCCAAACTTGGTTTTCTTTTGGCTCCAAGTGAGTTTTCCTAATATTAAACACATAAAAATCATAGTCCCGTTTTTCGTGATCCAGTTTCACAAAAAGAACACACGTATTTAAACAAAGGAATGAAGGATACGTGTTGTAGCGGAGAAAAAAGGGACACTTGCTATTAGACAAGTACCTAGTACAATTATCAATGAATATGGCTATTAGACATGCATGAAGTTGCTAACAGATTTTTTTCTTTTCTTCTTAATTTCTCCTTACTAGAACTTAAGGTAGGCTACAAGGCTTTAGTAATGGATAGGGACTAGGGACATAGATTTAAGGGATCCCCACTTGGGAAAAAAGAGGAGATATTCTATGAAACCTTGCAATCAAATATGAATAGTTGAGTCTGATTTGGCTCGAACTTGATTTGATAATATTTTGATTCCATTTTTCTAGAGCGATCTTGGTTATGGTTTAACAAATGATAAAATTAGTTGATGTTTTGACGGAATATATGAAGATTTTATATATTATATACTTAAAATTAGGATATAAGAAGTTAAAATTAGATCAGATAAAGTTAGATAATTTTTAATAAATTATATAAATAAAAATACTATTTATGTAAAATTCTAATTTGATTTAAAAAAATCTTATAATTAGTACTAATTTTGAAAAAAGAAAAAAAATAGCATATTATAAAACTAGGCCAGATTGAGTTAAATAAACTTTCAAGTAAAAAAAAAAATGCCATTTTGACCAAAAAGAATGACAATCGACTTGAAAATAATTAAAGTTTAATTATTAAATACAAATCCAACTTCATTGATTTCTGATTCAGTTACATTGTTGCGCTAGGCTTAGTTTTTCAGTTCATTTTTTTCGATATGGAATTTGCATCCATAATTTGTCACAATATAGATTTTTGTGATTATTTACAAAAATATAGTGTTTCAATAAATAAATCTCATCAATGGCAAGATTTGAATGATAAAATATAACTTTTTAAATCAAATTTTATCAATAGCAATATTTTAATAATAAAATATTATTTTTCAAATCAAATCTCATCAATGGCAAGATAAGTAAAATATCATATTTTTGTAAATTTCTCTATAACCTCATATACAAGAACTAATTAATTTAAAACACCATATTAAAAATAAAAAATCGAGTTTTTCCTCTTTTAATTTTTTAAGAAAAATAAGACAAATAAAGATAGGCAGTGTGTTATTTGGTCGAAAGCCAGGTAGAGAGTCCTTTTTGTTTCCTGCTATTTATGAAATTGAAATGGGTTAGATTCAGGACCACGAACCTCTTCGACGAGGTTGGGCTTGCATTTATGGTTGGAGAAGGATCGGGCTAAAATTTTTTATTTTAAATTCACTACCTCCCTTACTCGATTGTTTTATGTTGGCTTAATCGGAAACGATTGGTTGACAAAAAAAATGTTAAAGCAATAGATTCAGCCTATTTTAGTGGAGGACAGAACAGGTTCAATTCAACCCAATCTCCACTATTCCCTCTGGCTCTGTCTTGGCGTCCATGACCTGGTGGGTGTTATTGTTGTTAAGGACAGAAGACGTCACTTCCTCCGTTTTATAATAACCATTGATTTTTGACTTTTTGATATTTTAAAATATTTATTTATTTATAATATCTAGTTAATATTAATTTTTTTCTTTTATTTATATCTTTAATATAAATATATTAGTTAAATATTTAATATATTTATCAAAATGAGTAATAATAATTAAATAAGAATAATTTAATCAATTCATATAATCTTTTATATTTTCCAAGATATTTTTTATTTTTCTTGATATGCGCATTGGTTAGTTTTAATAGTTATTTATTATGAAACCAATGGAGTACTTATTTGTTATGGTATTGGTACCCTTCAAAACAAAGATAGCAGCTTGCTGCTGAATACGGAAGCTTAGGTGACCGATGCAGAGCAGAAGAAATTGTCACAGCAACTGCGGGTATTCCGGGATCGTTAAAGGTCAAAGAGGCTGCTGATTTTGTTGCTACAGCAAGAAACGGGAATAAAAATAAAATTCATCATTGGCTTATTTTATTTTATTTTTCTTCAAATATACGCATGAATTCTCTGTCATTCATTTTTTTTGGCGCCAATAACATTCTTAAGCCTTGTTACTCAACTCTTTGGGCCATGAAATCATTCACATAACTTATATTGGGTTTGACCAAAACAAAAAGACCTATGTATGGGATTGAGCATTAAATAAGTGATGACTGAAAAAATTATGATTAAATAAAAGAAAGGAAACAAATAGAGTAAAAGAGAAGTAAACAGTAGTTATAAAAATTATGTTAGTCATGCTAAAAAGTTATGAGTAACATTTTATTTTCCATTATTTTATATTCCACGACAAGCTAGAACAGGTTTAATTTTAGTAATTTCTGCTTGATAAGTTTATTGTTTTTATTGAAATTCTAAGTGTTGATATACTTTTGTTTAAATAAAGGTTAATTTCTCACAAAACATCTTAATTTATAATAAATAGCCTTTGATCAAGCTTAATCAACATTAATCCTAAAAAAAGATTAATCAACGTTATGCATACCTAAGAAAAAAACGAATAAATGTTTAAAGATAAAGTTACTATGAAGGACGCAAGTAATAATACATTCGCTCTTAAATTAATTACTAATAAAAGGCAATGTTATCACACTCTAATTAATTACCTGATTAAAAAATAAATATCTCCTCATTTACTCAAATTGTCGATAAACTCACTTCATATTCTCATTGTTAGAGTGATAAAATATACCATTGTACAAATCACATAGAGAAGTTTGATTAACTAGAAGATTCTTAATTTTTCAATCCATCATTTATCACTGACGAAGACCCAAAAGTGCTCAAGCCCCCGTCCAAAAAAAAAAAAAAAGTGCTCAAGCCATTAAGTACTATTCCGGAGAACGAGACAAATATTCCAAGCTACAAAGTGAATGATTTGACCACCTCACAAAAAGAAAAAAAAATTAAGCATTTGACCAAGAGAGGATGAGAAGCCGCTTGATGCAAAGGTCTTGACAAGGATACACCGATACATGAACACAATTTTTGCCCTGGTCCTTCATTATTAAGTGACAATGGCGGCCAAATAAACTAAATCATGACATCGGGTGACCCTTGTCATATCTATGTCAACTGAAAAAGCCAGCGTAAATACAAGATAACTCTAAGCCAAAGTAATTAACTTTCCAAGTGTTAATAATGTGTAGCCATTAATGATAATTTTGTTCCAACAAGTTACAAAAGCGAGTTTGTTCCTTAGTACCTAAGTAGTGTGTAGATTTTACTGTGTAATTACCCTTCTTATAATGGCATGGTTGATCATAAAGTGTTGTTGAGTGGAGCATAATAGAGATTTATTTGACCTTCAATTTGAACCCCTATTCATCGTATTACTAAGTAAGTCTTCTGGAGTGTCTTAGTTCCGAACTTCTCTCTTGGATTAAGACGTCATTCTTTCACCTTAAATTTTATTGATCAAAATAATTGGGTGATTATGTAGAAAAAATTCATCCTAATTGAGATAAGCTTAAAATGTGATAGCCTCTTGAAAACATTTTGAAAAAAAAGTGAATTGTTATCCTTAGTCTGCCACCTTTTAAGTGCAATTTTCAACAAAATTCTCCTTCCAATTCCTTCATATACTTGAACAAACAAGTTACCAACAAAGAAAATAACTGAACAATTAAGCTGCGTACGGTATTTGATGATTTTCTCCAATTAAAAAAGCAGTGTCCGCATCGAAGAGTTGGAAAGGAGGAGTGAGTGTCAGCAATTTGTTTGAGAACTTATTACAGGTTTGTTCCTAATTCAAGACAGAATTATTAGCTTTCTGAATTGATATGACTACACTACACTACAATTGTTCGTCCCCGCCTCCTCTCCATCATCTGGATGTGTAATTTTCAAAACTGTGGTCATCAATTGCGATCTCGTTTGCAATTATACATCATCATCAGTCACAGCAATCACATGTGCTTCTCCTTTCGCGCCCATCTCCATCAACCACTTGTTTGCTATTACATAAAAATTCACTATATAACTGTATGTTATTCGGCACCAACATAATCTGAATTCCCTTGCAGCATTATTGCACAATAATAACGTAACAGCATTAGAGAAAATTCAAAGATTAACCTATTGAGTCCTGTTACTTTTATAAAAACTGGGATTGATTGCCCTCAGATAATGATCCTACTATCCCATAGCAATTACATGTATTTGTTTATTTTTACTGTCACGTATTTCGTCAAGTTGATTGAACATTATTATGTCTTGAATTGGTTTTCAATTACTAATATGGTTTTCAATATAAAGAATATGGATGCATCTCAGTGACGACATTCTTGCCGCCAGTAAGATCACGTGCAAGTGCAAACTTTAATTAATGGCTTTCTCTCTATGTGCAAGCTTTAATCAATGTTAAGGGCTTAATACAATCGGGTGGGAAGTAAACACCACACGCACCATTGTTATTGTTGTTGTTGTAATCGCGAGGCAAATGTATGAAAGAAGAAAGACGGCCTAATGACGTGGTAATTCGATCTTATCCACAAGGAACCTAGACGCCCACGACCAAAATTCCAAGTGGGAGAGCCACGTGGCAGAAAACCATAACACGTTGAATACTACTTTCGGTTCGGACCGGTTAAGTCCTGTTTGGATGGCACTTTCTAGAGCGAATCGGAGGGGTGGGACCTATGTCCCATCAGCATATGGCTTTTTAAAAGGTAACACATGTTTGACACGTCACTGTCCTACAAGCCGTTGCCGACAGAATCAGAAGGCTTCACACTCTGGCACCTTACCGAACCTCCTTCATCTTTTTTTTTTTTTTTTACCCCCTTGTTTTAAACAAAGATTTTCTCTCGTTTTTTAAAACATTTTATCATATGCAATTTGATGAAAAAGTTAAAAACATTATATCATTTTTCTTAGATTAACTAGACAACTTATCAGCTCATTTTCTTTAAAAATAAAAAATAGAACAAAAAAAACAGATAAGACAAAATACATAAAATAAGATTCTTTTCTCAAAGTATTTGAATAAGTAAGTAAAATATGAATGGAAATTTATTATTTATAACTTTAAAAATAGTAAAATTAATTTCATTCTTTCATTTCTCTCTTTCTAATGCACTTACTTTCTCTTTTCCTACTTTCTAATATTTTTTTCTTTCTTTCGCCATACATTCTTCATGCTTTATTTGTCTTCATTGTAGGTTTTCTTTACATGTACGGAGAGAAAAAAATGGAGGGCCCATATAGGTATTTATCCTTTTTTTTTTTAATTGACATAGGAACTTAAAAGCCCAAAAGAAGAACTACACATTTACAAGTTGATTGCTAACAATACCAATATTGGTCTCACAAAATACATGCCTAACTTCAATATTATAAATAGTACTCAACCAATCCTTAATAGCATTTAGTACGTAAAGTTCTATGACAATGAGACCTCGAGACATCTTGAATGATGTTCTTAATAACACTAATTGAATCAACTTCCAAAATAACATTTCGAAAATCCAATTCAAACTAAAAAATAAACCCCAATATGCACCCAAAGTTGAGCTGCAATGACGGAATAATGCCCCACATCCACACTCCATGCAACCACAAATTTATCCTCTTGATATTTTGCAGTTCCACAGAAGAAGATGTTGAAGCTAAGTCTTTTAATAAAGGACCGATCAATGTTGATTTTCACCCAATTTGGAAGAGGAGGTCACTACTTAACCAAACTACTTAACCAAGTTCCAGACTCTATTAGGAATCTTATCCTTTGCCTTTAAAAAAAATTATAAACAAAAGAAAAGTGCAAATTTTGTTTTTTCTTCTCTACCCACATTCTTTTATCTCTTCTAGACAAGGAAAATGTTAATATAAACTTGAGTTTATGGTAAATTTGTAACTCAATATCAGCTAGTGATTTTATAATATCTATATTTTTTTTAACTTTAAATTATGTTTTAAATGTTGATATATTGTCTTATAGGTTTATGGTAAACCCAATATTATAGTAGAATTACTCTTCGGACAATGGCTTAATCTCTACTTCTCATCCAAATCAATGACATAAATAGAATAGTATGGGTAGAGGGGAAATATATGAAAGATAAGTTTAAGTATTTATAATATTATTTTATATGAGTTTAATTTTGATACATTGACAATATAAAACATTTAAGTTATCCAATTAAAATAATTTATTTACATGGTTTTTAAGTAGCGAGTGATAGTCAATTATTACAACTATGTGACAATACATAATTAGATGACTATATAAAAAATTACTTACTTTGTGAATATATAAAAATTAAACTCATTATATATCTATATATTGGTATAAATTAAAAAGGATAACAAAGAAAATAGCCAAAATTAAATATAATATGTTTGTATAAGAAATAGTTTCCCTTTGCTCATATTTTCGAAGGTGAGAGTAATGCTAGTTATACAAATTCAATTACAATTATACAAATTCAATTACAATTTATCTTTTGTTATCATTAGTTTGATGAAGTGAATTTGTCTTCTCAATATATTTTAGTTTGATGATGTCAATTATCTACATAGTGCATATGTAGTTCTTAAAATAAGTCTGTCACTACAATGTATCAAAAAAATTGTGCACTTTAATAAAAACTGAACTTTTATTTTGATATGCTTTGTGATTTAGATGTATCTAAAAACGAAAAACAAATTGACAACTTAAATTTTTTTAACAAATTATTCCGAGTTTGGCAAAATCACTCCTTCGCCCCAAGGTCTGAATTTTGGCATATTCTGTTTAATTAAGAATACTTGTACGGATGGAAAGTGACATACTAGGAGTTTACACTTCACAGTTCACGCTCATTTGTCTGGCACAAGATTGGTAACAAACAATGAACATTATCTTATTATTTTATAATAATAAAAAAGAAGACAATGAAGTATCTTACAATGATAATTGAGTAACATTGAAATAGTTTACAATTTTTTGATGGATAAATTAATTTCTAATAATTGTAAATATCAAAATTAGTCCTCACAATTATTGAAATTGGACATTATAAGTCCTAACTACCTTGAATAATGCAGAATCAGAGATGAAAAAAGAACTTGGCTAGAGAAGTGAGCTCGTAAAAGGAAATAGAGTTTGGACAAGACTAAGCATAGCTTGGAGGACAAGGCTAAGCTAATTGCAGGTTGCCAAGCTGATGGCATGATGAGGCCATCCCAACTCCTTCTTAGCCAAGCTCTGCCTCCTTGCTACTCTCTATTTCCTCTAAGATGAACTTCACATTCTCTTAGTTGAGCTTTTCATTCGCCCTTTAGCCTTCAGCGGAATACCTATAGTATCATATTTTTATAATTGTAAGGGATCAATTTAGGTGTTTACAATTATTAGAGATAAATTTATTCATCAAAGAAATTGTCAAGGACCAAATTTGAGTGTTTACTCATAATAATTATATGACGTGATGATACATTGTTAGGTTGTAATTTGTACTTCTAAAGATATTTTGGTTAAGGGTTAAAAATAAGGTATAAATTTTTATAAATGAGTTTCATGTATAAAATTATACATAAATCTTATTTATGAAATCTTATTTTAACTCTAAATCAAATATAGTCCAAAAGTTAATATTTACCGGTCAATCTTAAAACACTAGAAAGAAATTGAAGATTATAAGTTTTTTTTTTTTCTCTTGACACGAGATTATAAGTCAATAATGAGAGGTTACGCAGAATAATATTATGTCGATATTAGGCAAAACCAGTACTAAAAAGTACACGTAACGTGCTGCTTTTTTTTTATAGATGTAATGTGTTACTCTCTATGCACGGCTTGTCATTGATTATTTTAAAATTACCAAAAAAAAAAAACAGTTTGTGCAGAGCCTGTAAATCGCTTGACCATGATACATACCGAAAAATCATTTGATCTACGTGTATAGCAATTTATAAATTAGAATAAAACTCTAAATTAATCCCTCAGGTTTATAATGGGAATAAATTAATCTCTCAAATTTAAAAAATCTCATATTAGTCCCTCAAATTTTATAAAAGGGGACAAGTTCATCCCCTTAAATTGTTGCTGAAGGAAATGTCCATATATTATGTTGACTTCCTTACGTGTCCTGTTAATTTTCAGTTGTTAATAACTTACCTCATTTCTCTATTTTGCAGAATAAATGCTAGCTTAAGTCAAAATCTTTCTTTCTACTGAAATAACATATGAAAAAAAGGTCTGAATGACTTCATTTAGAGGATTACGATAAGTTAGCTCCACCATAAAAGTTGATAGTCCTTGTAAATAAGTTAACAGGACGCATAAATAAATTAACAGGACACAATTTATGCGAGGTTCGATGGAGGGACTAATTTATCCCTTTTATAAAATTTGAAGGACTAATATGAGATTTTCTAAATATAAAGGATTAATTTGGGTTTTAATCTATAAATTATAAATTATTCAACTAGATGAATGTTTTTTAACAAAACAAAAGAAAGTGATTTTTTTTGTCGCTTCTAAAGTTAATAAAGAAAAGGGGAACACAAACCATGAGAGCTAACATAGATGATAGCTAGTTGAACTCTATAAATATTTAATTAGAGTTCGATTTCTAATAATATATATAATGACGGTCTTGTGACCACAAATAATTAATTATTTATGACTAAAAATATGTCACATATCTTACCAATCCTATTTATTAAATTAAAATATAAAAAACTAAATATTCAATTCCAATTGTTGAAAATAAAAGTGTACCAGAACCCACAAGAAACAAACCTAATTATTAACATTCAAAATAAAGAAAAGCAACTATAGGTTGAACTGATTTATTAACATTTTTTTTTCTTTTATCACGAGAATAGTCAGTATAGGATAACATGGTTTTCAATATAAAATATGAATAAAATTAATAATTTTAAAACTACATAACAATAAAAATATAAATAAGAATAAAAAAATCAAGCTCCTCCAACTTAATTATTCCCCCTTGAAAGCCATTCAAGATGTTGGTATGCTTGAACAAATTTTTTATTGAACTAAATGTTATGAAATAAATGAAATTATTAAACAATACTGTTAAAGAGTAAAATAATTAAAATTTTAATATAATAAGTTGATGATATTTATATTAAAGTAATTTGTCATTGCTTACATAATTTATAGCTTATATTAACTAAACATTAATATATATATATATATATACGATCACCTGTACAGTACACTTGTATACTTTTTTATGAAATAATTACACCTATGCTTGTATGATGCAAGGCCACTTGTCCAGAGAAGGTGAATATGGAAACTCAAGTCTTATATTACTTAGACTATGAGTTTTTCACTCTTAAGAAACCTATAAGGTACTCATGTTTTATATTGCCTAGATTAAATTTTTTTCACTACATTCATAAAATATTCATATATCATATCATTTTATAATTATCTCCAAGCTCCAATTACACTCTTTTTAAGATAGTCAAATGTTATCTGAGCAAGTGAACTATTCCAATTCAGCCATTTTTCAGTTTAGATTTGATCATATTTAATTTGCATGGGAATCCATTCTCGACTAGGTTAATTGGACTAATTAGACTAGACCAATTTTTGAATAGTGATTTTGGACCACTTTCATTTGATTTTTCTTTATAGACATTATTACATTTTTGTCTTTTTATTATAAAAGAGATAACTGTTTCGCTATTCAAGTTAACCAAGCAATAAACATTATGCTAAGTAAAATACATCATTGCAGATTCTATATGGATAAGATACACTAAAAAAGTAAAAAAGATTCTGCAGTTAAAATGTTTTCAACAAACATGAAAAGCTGTTGGAGTTAGAATCTATATCCCTATGGAATGAATAATTTAATGGTGTCGGTTTGACTAAGACCATTTTATATAGGAGAAAAAAAGAAGCCACTTACACAAATTCTTCCACAGACCCGTCTACAAGGTTTATTGTAGCCTGAGATTTAATATATCACCCGCTAAACATAATAAAATGGACATCATTTTCTACGTGCAATTATTAGTCTAACATTTTTGTTTGAAAGCCAAATTGAGATAAAGCCAATAACCAACGCATCACTAGGAGCAACATTAAAGTTATCCACTGATGACCATTGACTACTTAAGTTTCCTATATCAGTCTCAATGCAAGAGAAGTCAAATGCACCAATTAACACGACTACCATGGAAACTGGAAAGTGCTGACAACAGTAATGCACTTTACAACAATTAACAGCACCAAATTAATAGGTTAAGTTACACTTTGTAGAGAGCGTATAGCTCAACAAACTCGTGTTACTATGCTGTCCATTTCAGCCAGCAACAAGCACGAAGACATGTTTCAATTCAATTCATGAACTTAAGCGAAAGCTCATAGATATACATATATAACCTTCGAAAATACTTCATACTCTAAATAGAGTGTAAAACTTGCAGGAACAAAGTGTATACAAATACTTTACAATTGTTAAATTAATAGATAAAAGTTCCTCGTCCATTAACCATTGATTTGTTTTGCGTGAAGGATTTATGAAGACCCTATCTGTAAATTCAGCAATTTCGTTAGGTTATTTTACCATACGGCATTTCAAAATGGTTAAAACTTTAAAATATTTTACAGCAAAACAACTAACTAAACGAGTTAAACGGATTAATCAGCTATTCTTAGTGAAGTAGCATTCATATTCAACGGAATAGATTAGAAAGATTGACCATAGTTATTAACTTCCAAAAACAGGTGAAACGGGGAACTCCCGAGTTTGAACTGTACAACTTCATAAGGAAACAAAATGGGAAAAGGAAGAAAAGGAAAAAAGGAAAAGAAAACTAACAAAAAGCAAAAACGTGTTGCTATTGAAGACCTGTTGAGCTGGTCCCACCACAACAGATTTTTCCAAACCCCGCCTAAAAATTAAAATAGCTTTTCCCTCGAAAGGAGAAAAAAAAAATGTTAAAAATATTAATTTTCTTCTCACCTATATATGAACCGCGTATCCCCACCAAACTCAGAAGCGAAATCTCCTAGAAAGCGAGTCTCTCTCTCTCTCTCTCTCTCTCTCTCTCTCTTCTTCCTCTCTCTCAGTCAGCGAAAACAAACAAAACTGTTACAACACGAAACAAAACAAGAAAGGAGAAACCTTTTGTTTTTTGAATTCCAACTGAGAAAACGACAACGATGATGTTTCAGGAGACCGCCTCATCGGCGACGATGGCGGCCGCCGCCGTGACTCGGTGGCCGACTCAGTGGACGCGGGAGCAGGACAAGCTGTTCGAGGCGGCTCTGCTGTACGTCCCGGAGGGGTTGCTGGACCGCTGGGACAGGATCGCCGACCGAGTTCCCGGCAAGTCGGCGTCCGAGGTCAGGGAACGCTACCAGCAACTCGTTCGCGATGTCCACGAAATCGACTCGGGCCTAGTCGAGGTTCCGAGTTACGCTGATGACCCGGAGAGTTCTGGTGGCGGAGGGTCGCCTTCTTGGGACTCTGCTAATCAGATCTCGTTCGGGTCAAAACCTAAGCAAAGTGAGAACGAGAGGAAGAAAGGCACGCCATGGACCGAAGAGGAACACAGGTATATTTCTCAAAGGAATTTTCGTTTCAATTCGATTCTTGAGATCATTTCTTCGTTGAGGTTTTGGCTGTTTAGGGTTTCTTTAAATTTTTTCGCTTCGTTACGGAGCTGTTTGGATGCGATGAATTTTAACTTAGTGAAAGAAATGATTCGGTAATTCAATTCAATCTTGGGTTTCTGTTTGATTATGCTTTGACCTGAAAAAACCAGCTTTTTTTTAATCCTTTTTAAAGATTTTTTTTTGTTTTAATGTTGTCTCTGGATGCTTCTGTTCGGCTTCTTGATGATTATTTTTTGGGTGGTATCTTCTTGATGATTATAATTAAATTAATTTTGAGTTTTTTTTTGGGTCAAAATCCATTTTTAACTGAAGATTTGATTTTTCAGGTGCGCTTAGCTGGCGGCACCCCTTTTGTGACAAGAACAATTTGTTTCCTCCTGTATTAAATTAGTTCTCTCTTGAACATTTTGAGCTGTCTTGATGGTTTTTTCGAACTATGCGAACACTTCCTGAGCATTTATAGATTATCTAATAAATGCAAAATTTTCCTGCTTGTTCGCTAATGAAAGACTCCAATTTTGATTGCTACATGCTTTTTGAAACGATTATCAGATATCTGCATTGCAATATTCTTTTTTTGGTGCTGTTTTGCGATTTCTCAGTGCCACGTTAATTAATTAGTTTTGAAAAAGGATGTATATATATTTTACCTGTATTATATATTATTAACGCTATTATAAAATGTCTGAAATAACCACTCAAATATATGGCACAGCGGTGCAACCTCAGCACTTTCTGGTATATGCGGATTTTGGGAATAATGCGTGCTATTATTATTATTATTATTATTATTATTGCATATTCTCTTTTATTTATACTTGGTCCCATTCTCACTATTTGTAGTGGTCATTCCTCCTAGCCACGAAGGCCAAGGGCAATGCTAATTTAATGTTCCCACTAGTATTTTTGGGAAGTTGATGTGGTATTTATTTTTGTGTGACAGGCTATTTCTGATTGGGCTCAACAAGTTTGGCAAGGGGGATTGGAGAAGCATTTCAAGAAATGTAGTTGTGACAAGAACACCAACACAAGTAGCTAGCCACGCCCAAAAGTACTTCCTTCGCCAGAGTTTGACTTCGGTGAGGAAAGAGAGGAAAAGGTCAAGCATACATGACATAACCACGGTGGACAGTAACTCGGTGCCTGTGCCCATGGATCAGAATTGGGTTCCTCCTCCAGCTGGGCAAATGCAAATGCAAATGCAGCAGCCACAAGAAATGCAATTGCAGCAGCAGCCACAAGAGATGCAAATGCAGCAGTTTAGTCCACCAAACAATTTGCATAATCAAGTGGGTGGGTTTGGGTATCCAAACTATGCTGGCTATTGAAATGTAAAGAATGGTAGAAGCAGCATTTCCTGTATATAATATAATGCACTAGGTTTCATTCATCGGTTTTTCACTTGTAAAGTTTATGGTTTTGCTAGTTGTTGACAAAGTCATTAGGAATATTGCTAATTGAATTTGTTTGTTAGTTTAGGTTCCGTTTAAATTCCTTCATGAATCTCTCAAGGTATGAGCTTAAGCATAAAACGGGGACCCGGGACCTTTTAGGAATGAATTCAACTGCAATGGAAATTCTTTTACTCTGCCGGATTTACTTACTGCTGTGTACTTGCGGACTGAAGCATTGATCCATTTACTTTGCTGGTTGTTCGGTTTAATTAAACATGATGTTTTAGTTAACGTCCCTTGATCGCTCAACCTGTACAGTAGAAGCCTATAATTCTATTAAAGTTTACGAGCCACCCTGCAGACCTTCTGTATAATGGTGCACCGTGATTCAATGGCAACCAGAGTTCTGGTGATTTTGCTGCAACTGGATCATTTTGAATTTATAGAACTCCCACCGAAATTTTTTATTTTGTAGATCCTTGTTCGTCTTACAAATTGAAGTACGGAAGCTTTTTCCGTTGTTGAAGACGAAACTTCACCCTACTAATTCTAGCCCATTGGGAAAAGCCCATGTTACGCTTGAATTAAGAAAATGCTAAAATAAAACTGCCTCTTTTTTTAAAAAAATGCCATTCTACATGAACAATCTGACTGCTTTCCAAGTCATATCGCTTGCTGGTAAAATCCCGTATGGAGATTGCAGAGCTCTTGTACAGTAGTACCTTTGGGGGAAGATTTTATTCTTCCTTTTCTTCCTGAAAGTGGATAACTTCTTAACCACTTCTTTATAACTATTTTTCCCCCTCTCTATTTAATGTTCGATAGTTGATAATTTCAATTCACCTGGATGACTTTTCCCCTATGAGTTACTTCTCACGAATAGCATACAATCTCCTATTCTAGAAAATCCTATAACCTATCATTTTCACAAGATATCAGTATCCTTCCAAATTTGTGATTGCTACTTCCATCAATGCAAGCAACAACATGAAAGGCTCAGTTTTCAACACTTAACATATCCTCGTCTTCAACTTCAACAAACTGGCTTTCGACTGGCAAAAAAAAAAAAAAACCTTCAACAATCCAACTTTGTCATCGCAAAATCGACGGGTGACCCAATGTCAAATAGTTGCCAACAAGCAAAAGCCCGAAAACAAGTGTTTCAGCCACATCTTTATAACTCCAAATATCGGATTCGTCGCAGTTCCCTGTGATACTACTCTACCGTGACTTCTGGTTATTGTGTGACAAGCTTAAGTAATTACTGTGCTACAATTTTAGTTTTTGCTCCACTAAATAAATTACCTTCAAACTTGTAACTTTCTTCGCATTACCTGGATGGAGATAGAGACCGAGATTAAATTTAGATACAAGCGAGTGAACACTGAATCTTTCAATTTTAGTTGCAGTTAGTTGAGTTATTATCTCTTCCATCTCATCGTCTCTTAATTTTTTGATAGAAGCCCCCTCGAAAAAAAAGAGTTTTAAACTGACGTTGAACTGAATATGCTACAGACTCGGTGATAATTTCAAGAGTGTTACACCACAATTCAGAGGGTAATTCATAAACTTAGTTATTACAAAAATATGAATTCCAACACCCCCCCTTCCTTTTTCTGTTAATCAAATGAACAGGTAGTGAAGCAATTAGGAGTTTAAACTAATTACACATTATGATCTAACAAAACTGGTTTCATTTCCTATCATCTTTGATTCTACCCTTCGCTATTGAAACAAATTTTATTATCAACCACGAAAAAGATCAACATAGTTCAAATATCAAACTGAAGTCTGACCAAATGCCTGTGTTTCTCCTTCAAGTTGATTACTGTCATCTTCACTGCCTACGTTTCAGCCTCGCTAGTCCTCGAATTAAGTTTGAGTTAGCAATAAACCCGTGGGTATATTAGCTACCCAGCTCTTTTAAGCTGGCATAACACTAGATCAGACCAGACAGTCATGTTCCAATCACGGTCACTCATCATCATTAATCCTAATACTACAGCCAAACTTAACATGTTTGTGCATCCCTTCGGAGCATCATACACTCCTTGAACCTGGGGGCTTTCGATCCATTCAATTGACCCACTCAATCCTAAACTGAGTTCTACCATCCACAGCGAAACTTAAGTTTCTCAATTCTACCTTTCTCAAAGCATAATAATTGGAATGGCATTAACAGCCCACAACATGAAAGATTACTAGAAAGGATCATATCATAACAAACTTATCAAGTATGCTGCACGCAGCAAGAACACGGTTACAATTATCACCATTGAGGAAACTACAAATAAACAAGAAACACAATCTATACAAAGACCAAAGTCCATTTAGAGTCATTGTGTTTTATTTTCCATGCTTATTTCCCACAGAAGACCTTGACAGCTAGCTTGGGGACAAACTCAGCCCTTTTGGGCACCTTCAGGTTTCTACAGAGCAAAAAAGAGTAGTGTTAAATACGAGAATAACATAATAACAGCAGTAAAATTTCAGTGCCATCTAATTGCTGCAAAATAAAAAGCAATGAATAGTTCAAGGCTCTACGGTGAGATTATAAAAGCGAGGTAACATATGGACTAGGAACAAGACATCAACTTCATGGAAGATTCAGTGTAGCTGTTATCTACGTGCACATCATGGTAACTACCGACCCCCCACTGTAATGCAAAAGTACAGATCATGGGGCTGAGTGAAGTCTTTCAAGGGCACATAACACTTATGGGGTTGAGCTTATAGCAAAAACAAAGATAAATGTATAGGCTAAACTCATTCAATACAATGGATATGTGGTCACATACAGAGGAAGTAATCATGAATTATGTTACCAACATGGGGCAGGGTGTATAGTATGACAAATGGAAGTTAAAAAAATTCAGCCAGGACAAGAATTACACATAGCACATAAATGGTTCAAAAGAAAACAATTAATAACTTAAGGAGAATCCCTACAAAGTATGGTGTCCCACACTCTTGGGTTATCTATGGTCTAGAGCTGAAGGTGTAAGCTTACATCTATCCTAGTAGATACACCATATTCACTCTTTTTCTCTATCTCCCTCATCGTGTTCTTCTTCGTGACAGCCCCCCCTTCACCTACACTCCGACATTGTCCACCACATTGGCAGCGTGTGACCACTTTCACGTTGCTGCGATGCTCACTCACTCTTCTGCAAGTCTGCAACTCCATTATCATCACTTCGCCATGACCACTAACACCCACTGTAACTAACCCATGAACCCCATTACCGTTGCCACTAACCCAAGAACCTCATTGTAGCATCATGTTCATATAAATTTCCATGCCACTCTATTTTAAATTTTTTAAATGATCAGCTCCTAGGCTTCGGTTCGAATATCTTCCCGCAATGAGATTGACATAGTCTCTGAGAGTCATACATAGACGAATTGGAGGACCATTATTGCTACACTAAAAGGAAGGAAGAATACATATGCTTTCTTCGCTGGATCTCTTATCCAGAATTGCTCATTCATCTCAATGGCATGGACGAAATTTCCCTCCATGGAGTATATGCTCTTGATTTTTTGTACTCAAATTGTGCATCATTTTTTAATCAATGAGGTTGCAAAGGTTGACGATGTGGTGGATGGTTTTGGAGGTGAGAGGTGGGTGGCTCCCATGAGGAAGCAAGGTGGCGAAGGACGCATGAGGGAAGAACAAGAACAGGTAGAGGGAAGAAATAAAGTGAGAATCAGAATGACTTTGGTGTGAATATGGTGCCCCTGTCATGAAGAAGAGGCGGAGACAGAGATAGTGAGCGAGAATGAATAGAGTGTATCCATTGGGATAGGTGTACGCTTATACCTTCAGATCTGGACTATATGATATCCCAAGAGTGTGGCACACCATACTTTGTACGGAGTATTGTAGCATCCGCCAAAACTTAATATCCATCATATGATAGTTACAGATCTTCGGGAGCCACAACAAAAGGGATTGCCATCTAAAATGAATTCCATCCCGAACTTCACAGAATGGAACGTGGATTAAAGTCATCAAACAAAACAAACTTTGATTTAGTTATAGGATCTAAAATTTTAGCATATGCGAATGGCAAAGAATAAAATATTCCCAAAGAGCCTCCACAACTGGACCAAGAAATTAGAATCTCGCAGTGAAGGGGAAATACCATGCCCTCAAACATGAATAACGTGAGGAAGGGACCACAACATCGATGATTCTTGTTATTTCTTCAGAGAATAGAATAGAATATATTCGAGCCAATTAGATTGAAAACCAACACAGCAACATCAAGGAACAGATGAAAGAAGAAGAAGAGCTGAAAGGGTGTGGTGGGTGTTATAATAATACCTTATTATTATTATTATCAGCAGTGTCTTTGTCCTTGTCGGCCTTGGCTTTCTCAGCCTTCTGCTTCTCCAGCCTCTCTCTCTCCCATTTCTGCACTCACAAAAGGCGAACACATCGATCAAAGCATCCGATTAGAGGGGGAATAAGAGGAGAATGGAAAGGAAGTACCTGGATGTAGACGTTCTCCTTGGCCTGTTCCTCCTCGCTCAGAACCCTACCCTTGTCGCTGTAGAAGCGGCTGAAGGCACCACGAGATGTTGAGTCCATGGAACGAGTCGCCAATCCTCCTCCTCCTCCTCGACTTAGCAACAACGCCGATCTCATTCTCATAGCCATGCCCACAAACACACGATTCAGTACCTATTGACTTTCACACAGAGGCTGTGGTGATTGGTGAAAGTGATGATGATTAATTAATTAGTGAGGGAGCGAGTGATGCTGATTATCAGGGCGAGAATGGGCTCTGGAAGAAGTTTCGCGTTTATGTGCATCCATGATCCATCAGTAATCTCGGCCCGGTCGCTGTTCGAAACTGGACCCGGTCTAACCCGATGGGATCCATCAACCTCATCAAAACAATACAACATACTAGCCTCATCCTGCTATTTTAATTTGCCTTTCTTTCATTTCCTGTGGGCGCTACATTGTCAAATCAAATCAAATATTTAAATAACACGTCGGACATATTCTAGGGTAAGATTGAATATAATAATAATAATAATAAATAGAAAAATATAATTAAATTAAGGATTTTGCTAACCAGTGTCTTAAATGATAGTAAAAAAGGTAAATTTCCAAACTTTGTGTGGGTCATTGTTTTGAAAATGTAAATTCTTATAGTTTCAATATTAACATTTCTGTTTTTAACTTCTTAACCACCATCCTAAGGCTCCTGATTTGATAAATCCTTAAAATAAAATCAATATTTATCCAAATAGTTCATGTTATACACACTTTCATCATTATCCGTTTTTATTGTCAATTCAAGGTGTTCTACTCTTACTTAAGCTGTCCTGTTAATGGTGCAGTGGAGGCTCAATTTGATTGACTCATGCCAATAAAATAAAAAACCTAACCAATATATCCATTGGCGAGGTAGTGCTTGTGCCTAAATTGCAATCCATTGTCGTGATGGAATGGGTTGGCAAGTGACAAATGCGTCCCCTTTTGGTCAGGAAATGCGTACCTTGTAGCAGTACTCATTGGCAATGCTGTGTATCCAATGCCGACATAAGTGGCCCATCTCATTTTCATGATTGGGCTAGCCATTTTTGCTCGTGAACTTTGTTAAAAAAAAGCTTTGTTCTTGGGCCTAGTTTGTCACCAGTTAGTTTGTATCATCTGGTTCTTGGTATGAAACGGAGATAATCAACCCAATAAAAGGAAAAAGAAGTCATCTCAACGGGACAAGCATGAAAAAAAAAAGATCTCTCAACGGGACAAGCATTGACCTCAACTATCAACTGCCGGTATCTAACTTGGTTTGATTTTATTCAAATTCATGTATTACTAAAACTCTTGTGATTTTGCTTTTATTTCTTACCATTATTTCATGTCATTGACCGAATCCTTATTATTAACATCCAAAAATTTTGTGTTGCATTTTAATTTTTTATTCACCAATCAACACTACTAGCCCATTAGTCAAAAAACATAGTCATTATGTCAATTGATGCATATCATTGCACATCACCATGATCAACACTAGATATGAAATTAGAAGGTTTATCTAAATAAGGAGGTGAAGAATCATTGCATCCATTCTTGACCAATGCAAAAAATATTAAAGGCGTCCCCCGTGAGTTTTCATTAAAAAATAAACAGCTGAAATTAAAACTTTAACCAGTTCACAACCAAAAGATCAAATTATTATCCATGAAATACAAAACTAAAAGAAAAGAGTTAAAAAAGTTTTAGTCCTTTCACTCGAGACGATTTTGTCTTAAAAAAATCCAATGTGTATGTGAAATTCTATTATTATTATATTATTTATTTATTTTTGTATTGGATTTTGATTAAGTCTTTAAATTTAGTTTATTCCTTATGAATTATTCAAGTGATTTAGTTATGTGAAAATTAATAAAAATGATTTAATTGTTGAATTTATGTGAATTTTGTACATGTTTAGTGATAATCTAAATTAATTGTATAATTGCCATGAATTAATTTTTTAGTTTAATTATTAATATGTATATATGTATGTTTGTTTAAATTAAATGTGTTTACAAATTAAGTATAATTAGAATCAAAAAAATTAAAAAATTAATACAATCTATGATTTTGATGTATGATTTATCATTCAAGTATCCAAAATGATTTTAATTTTTCATGAAATCATTTTTTCAAGAATAAAAATCAACTAACACATTTATATTTCTAATTAAATTATATGATATAATGATGTTTGTATAGCAAATACTATAACTTAAATTGTGTTCTCATTTAATTTTTATTGTTCTAATTTTACTTTATTTTATTTTATTCATAAATTATTTGAAAATTAAATATTATTGAAATTATAAACAAATTTGCATAACTATTATATGATTAAGTTTATTTTCATAATATTAAGTTTACAAATTAAAAGTTGATTTCTCATTATGCCATTATTTCGCACATTACATCAACACTAGATAGACAGAAGGTTTATCTAAAGGAGGTGAAGAAATTCATCCTTGACCAATGCAAAAAATATTAAAGGCGTCCCCGTGAGTTTTTCTAAAAATAGAACAGCTGAAATTAAAACTTTAACCAGTTAACCAAAAGATCAAATTATTATCCATGAAAACAAAACTAAAAGAAAAGAGTTAATAAAAGTTTTAGTACATCAATCATGTAATTTATAAAATTGTTAATTTCTAATTTATAAAATATGAGTGGAATTCTCATTTCACTTTTATTTAATATTTTATCAATTAAATGACATATCTTGATATAACATATGTTATCTAAAGTATAATAGAATTTAAAATTACTCGTTTTGATGTTTATTGTACAAAATGATTTATTTTAAATTTAGTTCAATTTTATATGATATAAGATGTTTTAAAATATTACTTAACATTATAAATAATCATTTAATTGATAAAATGTTAAAAAAAATTAAGAAACTAATATGATTCAAATTTTATAATATTAAGAATTAAGTTGACTCATTCTAAAAATTAAGTACTAAAATAATCCAATAAATTTAGGGACTTATATAAGTATTAACTAAAAAAATTACTCAATATGTCAAACAAGGTTTTCCATAATGGAATAAAGTGAAAAGAGTGAACAAATGAGAGAATAATATTATAAAGAATTATATTATTTATATACCAAGGATAAAATATTATATCAATCACATTGTGAACCCATTTAAGGGGAATCACATCCAGATAAGATGGGAGCCGTCCATGCAACAAATAACATTTTTCCTATTGTAAAAGGAAGAAGCGGAGATTTTTAATTGCGATAAAGTGTACGGTGCGTGCAAGGAACCCCAATAGTGTGAGGAGAGAGCAGAGGAAAAAGCGAACCTTCTCTCATTCATATTTGCTTGCGTAGCTCCTTGCTAGGGACTTTCCCTACTTACTCCAAAAGTCTCGCTTCTCTTTCCGTCACTTCCATTTTTTTTTTAATACAATTCTCTCTGTATTATTTGCCTTCCTTCCGAAGAAGGAAGAACAAACCCACCCCACAGCGATTCAGAATTTCGATTCATCGAGGCTCTAAACAGCTGTTCTTGAACAGCCAGCTAAATCAAATTCTAATCCCATTCTTCTTAATTTTTTAAGGAAATTAAAAAGTAAGTGTAAAAAATGGTGTCGGCGAACAAGGAGATGGTTGTGTACTGCTTCGACACCCTCGTCGCTCACTACAACAGTGAGGAAGCTCCTCCTCCTGCCTTCGACGAGGGTCAACAGTAATTTCTCACTCTCTCACCCTTTTTTCTTCCCCCTCCCCTTCCTTTTTTTAATTACATGGATAATATTAATAAATTATTTGCATGTTTCTATATATGGGAACGGTTAAAGGGGTAAAGTGTTTTTTTTTAATTTTATTTGTGATGGGTTGTTGTTTAAATTTTGAGATGTTGATGATAGTTCTCTGTGTGAATTTTACTCTGTTCATTTTCCACTTATTATTGCAAAAATAAGTGATCCTGAATTAGGTTATCATAGCTGACCTATCTGATACTGACGTTTCATTTGGTTGAAGGCAAAATGTGGATTCGGTGTTGAGAAAGAAAGGTTGAGTTTCTACCAGATGGTTACTGTAAATTTTGGTTTATTTTTACCCTTGTTTTTTATGTAACAGTTAATTATGATGGGCATTACACCATACGCAGCAAAATGTAATTATAAAACTTCCCAAATGATTGATCATTTAGATTTTTGTATGGCTTGGTATCATAGACATTTTGTTTCATAAATATTTGGTATGTGTTTTCTTGTACGCATGCCATTCTGTTGTTTGAGGGGACATTCTGGTTATTAAAAGGTTTTAAGACCTGTTTAGTTGGTTTTAAGAACGAGGATGTTTGTTCCCCTGATGAAGTCGTAGTCTACATTTAAGCACTGTGCTGCGGTGTCCCATTTTGAAGTCATTAAACTTTGTTTCAGCCCATTGTTTGTCACATGGAAGAAAGTGGTGAATGGTGGGGAGCCTCGCCTTCGTGGATGTATTGGTTCTCTAGAAGCACGTGGCTTGATCAATGGCTTCAGAGATTATGCACTGAACAGGTTTGTTGATGTTCAAGTAATCAAAAGAATGTACCTTTGAGAGGCACCATCTTGCATGATGTTTCAAACTGAACTCGCATTAAATTGACAATGAATAGGAGTGTCTGTCCAAGGTAAACATGCATATACTGTTTTTAGGTGATGTTCCGTGGAAATTTGAGCACAAGGGCTTGTTGTAGTAATGTGATAGAGAGTTCGTTAAATTTTCATTTTATCTGATTTGATCTACCTCTCTTGGGAAACTTTCCAGTCAAGTGCAGGTACTCTTAGCTTTCTATACTTTACGTTTGAGTGGCCTCAAAATCTATATATTTCTTACTTGTTTGTGTTTTGTAAAATATCTTGCAGTGCTCTCAGGGACCGCAGATTTCCACCCATACAGGCAAAAGAGCTTCCTACTTTGGAGTGCACAGTCTCTATTCTTGCTGATTATGAAACCGCTGACGATTACCTTGATTGGGAGGTATGTGCTGATTTACTTGTTTTGGTTTTTGGGATGTAAATGGCCGAAAATGACCATATAAACGTTATTTAACCTATGTAGTGGGTCTACTACATTGTTGGCCAATTTAAGTTTGGACTTTGGAGTTAATTAAACTTTTTAATCCTTTACCATATTAGAAGGTGGGGAAATGGGCTGCAATGATGGCTGAACCTTTAAAATGGGATGATTGGTTTTTGTTTTAAGCATTCCACCTCCCCCATTTATTCTTTTTTATCACCTGGTGATCATGTGGTGCTTTGCACTCTATATTGTCTTTTTGCACATTTATATTCTGCTAGTTTCTTTCTGTAGGTAGGAAAGCATGGTATAATTATTGAATTTTCTGATCCTGACTATAACACAAGGCGAAGTGCCACTTACCTGCCTGAAGTGGCTGCCAGTGAAGGTAACTTATGTTTGCCACCAAGTGCTGTTTTATATTTGGACATTGGGAAGCAAGTTTAGTCGTTAGATTACAATGCCACTAATGCAAAGTTGTCATAAATATTTTGTTTTCAATAGTGAAACAAATTTCACAAGAAAAAAGGAGGGAAAGTACATATGTAAGGAGGATATCTTTCAAAACTGAGAAGGTATAAATTGTGATTCATCCCAAGGAACATTTGAATTCAGAGCAGCCACCTATGCATATACCCCTTTAATACAGCTTAGTAGAACATCAAAAGGAGGCCATAGATGCAAACCCATCTTATAGCAAGTCAAGGAGCAGAGAAGAGGAATTCTTGATGCATTCTGGCTTATAGAACTTTTATGAAGCGATTTCCTTACTTTCCCATCTTCTTCTCCTGCCCCTCCCCTCTCCTCCCTATTCCGATTCCTTTCTTAGATATACTGCTGCCCTTCTACTGTTCTGTTCATCCTACATATGAGGGCATAAGGAATTTCCTTCAGTTCTGTTGCATTGGAGAGTTAAACTAAGATCTCAGACAAGTAAACAAGAATAAACAACCTGGTCCACAATCACAATTATAACAATACCTATGAGTGTCTCTTTTCTTACAGTGTTTTTATTTGCATACTAACCAGTTTAAGTCATCTAAATGTCCAACTTCAGGTTATTGATTATCATGGTTTCAATGGGTTTCAGGTTGGACTAAGTTAGAGGCCATTGACTCCCTGATACGTAAAGCAGGCTACAATGGTCCTATCACCGAGTTGCTCAGGAAGCGCTTACAGCTGACCAAATACCAAAGCACCTTATTTACTATGCACTATAGTGAATATGTTGCCTATGTGAAGCAGGCAAGAGGTGACGCTCCGTTTATTCTTGGAGCTAAGTTACGCAGCTAGCATTTTTTCAGACGAACTTTTCCAAAGATATGCAGCTTCTTTTGTGAAAGAAAGAAGACTATTTCCTAAAGAAAGAAAAAAAACTTGGTGCAATTTGTTTTATTTTAACCGAACTACTGCGATTATTGGTGCAACTCTTTACATTCTTCAAATTCTTTTGATTTGAAGAAGCTAATAACACTGGACTGGGGACTATATGAGCGCCCTTTTATCACTCAATTCAGTAGCTTAACAAAGCTGCAGCATTGTTGAAACTTGCTTTATGCCAATCTTTGATTACTGGAATTTCAATCTCTCGCTCTCAGTTGAACTGTTTGATGCTAGTCTTATTGCTAATTGGAACTTCAAGTTCAATCTCTCCGGGTGTTGATTCATGGTCGTTCAATCTTACGTGGATGAAGATTAGGAAATTATTTAACGGCTGCATGATGATATATCTCTCATATTGACTACACGTGTGAATTGGTATCAAAGATTTGGTCATCACTGACGGAAGAAGTTGCTATTTTCATTAAAAATAAATCTTTCAGAAAGTTTATATGTTGTTTTGCACAATTAAACAAGTTAATTAAAATAAATGCTTAATTGTAATTATTTTATTTCATTGATTTTTTTTCTTTTGTGAATGTCCAATTCTGTCTATCAAAATGGAAAGGAGATCAAATTCGTTTTGAGTTAGAATTTGAAAATTAATTTGTGTACGTGAGAGTTTATCTTAACGTACATGTTTTGCTAAAAGAATTGTAAATTTCATGTGATAATTTTTTTTATGTGTAAGTTTTATGACATTTCTGTATTAAAATCTCATATGTAATACGTATAAATTTATATATCAAGTTTATCCATAAAATAACTAAAAATTTTATCAGAAGTGTAGAACACATTTGGTGTATACAAAAAATGAATTGGGATCTGTGGCCCCTTCGTAGCATTAAAAAGAAAAATAAAAGAAATGAATTGAAACAAGAAACACTCCCACAAGGAACAATGCAGATATCATAAACAGTGGCAGAGTTAGAAAGCAGGAGTTTTCGTGTTAGATGGGGACCATGCTTAAGGAAACGTTTTATGCAATGTTATTAGACATTGAATAACCTCGGTGTTATCTTGTTGATGTGTAGAGAAGTAATCATAATTATGAATGAAATGAGGTGACGGACAACAAATTTTGATAAAGTTCCTAGGTGCATAGCATCTGTACTAATATTTTGTTTCTTTCGAAGGAGGGCTTCTTTCATGAGGAACACAAGGCGCATCCCCTTTGCAGAAGAGCATCTTTGTCGTGCAGAAATTATACGAAGCTCGTTTTAAATAACGAAAAAATAAAAAATGCCTCGGGCAAAACGAAGCGAAAATTAAACTATTTACTATGATTTGACACTAGCTAGTATTGAAAATTAAACTCAAATTTTAAATTAGGATAGAAATATATTTTACCACTTGAGCTTTGGGTTATATGTAATTTATATTATAACTTTTCAAAACATGTATCGCAACATCCTGTATATTCCAACTAGTGCAAAACATCCTCTTCATTAAGTTACATCTATTTTTCACTATTAAATAGTCATATGTATATCACATGCATAATTAAATGGACAAAAATATCTTTCCTTTCAATCAAATTTTCCAACTTTAACCCTTTACACTTAAAATGGACAAAAACACCTTTTAGATGCTCGAGTTTGATTATCACAAAAGGGTATTTTTATCTATTTCTAAGTGGGGATTAGGGTTGAGAAATTTTATTACAAGGAAATGTATTTTTGTCCTTTTAATTTACACGTGACATGCACATTACTACTTAATTGTTGAAATAGATGTCAACTTAATATAAGGGGATATTTTGCACTTGGAAAAGATATCACGATACACACTTTAAAAGTAAAGTGTAAGCTACATATGTCCAAGTTGATGTGGGTAAAATGGATTTTACCCTTTTAAATTATGAATTTGTCATAGAAGTTACAATTATACACTGATTTTTTCTAGAAATAGTTGTCTTTCATATGCGAGTATATAGTCTAAATTTTAAAGGAGCCTAATTCAGTTAGTAAGTATATATCGCTATCAAATTTTACCTTCAACCTCACATATACACGGAATCAACTAGCTTGGGGTCATGGTGAAGTATACGTGTCGGATCTTCATCACTGATCACACCAACAAATTCATTGTCGTGACTCAGAAGCATAGAAAGCGCGATGTTCTCCATTAAAACAGAAGGTGACACCGACCGAACACATGCATAGCATTAAAACGTAAGTTGCGAGGCAGTGAGACTGAGACAGGAGCATTTCCCTTCTCTCTTTTGGAAGTGCTTCCAGAACAAAAATACAATCGTTTGCAGCTTCTAACTTCTAGTTAAGTACGTGGGTCCTCTCAGCCTCTCTTTATACATTCATTTCTTTGTGTTGCACATTGCACTCTTCTCTCTAAAACTGTATCATGTTCCTGGTATGTTGTTGTATTCTTTATTAAACATGGTTGCATGTATATCACCAATAATGCATGTGGATGTTCATGTCCAATTAACTCTATTTAGTGAATAGCATTTTTTTTTCCTAACTTTGGATGTTTCTGAAGTCTGAAGCAACGAGGAAGGATGAATGATTGAGTTTTCTTCCATGTTTTTATTTTTTATTGGGTTTCAGAGATTTTTCTCTTAAACAATCTCACTGAGAAAAATGCTGCCAATTTTTCTTTCATACCAACTGCGTTAACAGTTAGATATGAACCTCAGTTTATTTATCTTTAACACACAGTTTCTGTTATCCCAGGTGGTTTCATAGCCGTCCGTTTTTCTTTTTTCCTTTTTATTATCATTATTCTCTGGAATCTTTGAAGATTCCTCTTTCATTTAGTTTCTTCCTTGGGAACAACGTCCTTTATGTTTTTTAGTTTTCATAATATTCTTATTCTGTTCCTTGTATGTCAATGTGACATGCAGATTGTCATGTAGGAGTAGGAATATCTCTTCAAACCACAGATTATTCTGTTGGTAACCCCACCCCCACTTTTTTATAACTTTTTTTTTTCAATTTTCTGCCTCCAAGCTCTAGTTAAAGGAGAAAAATGCCAAACACATTTATATAAATACATATGTTCCCTTTTTATTCATTCAAGGATTATAAGATCAGTAAAATAATAGATGTATTGTAATACAAAGCACCATAGCTGCTCTGCTTGGGGTTTAGTCGCATGTTATGTAGCACCATTGGTTTCCCACTAACAGTAACTGATCTTCTTTACTTTGATTTGAATCGATAACTATGGAATCTGAGTTTATTTTCTTTTATTTTGAATTGCCACGGTAGAAATTTATTGTCTGTATAGTTCTGGTATAATTCATTTTGTTTGAAGGAAAAGTTGGAGGAAATATAATATATGTGTATGATGTGTGGTCACCGGATGATCAGGAATGCTGAGCACATTGGTTTTAATGGCAGGTTTCCAAATTGATATATCATAATTGCACTATGGGCCCTCACTACTCCATGATTTTGTCTTTGTGCTTGATTTTGTGCGTTACCCACTTAGCCTCACACATATACTTTTGTTTTTGTGTGTTATCCTCACACGTATAGTATACTAAACCAGTGGACCTTAGAATTATGCCCTCACAGTCACAGCTATATAGTGAAAACTAATGTTCTGTGCATGTGAGTCCGTGACAATGCAACCCCCTCCCAAACTGTGGTCTGGTGTAGCGGTTAACCTTGATTCTTGATGCTCTATTGTTCTGTCTTCCTTGTTTGTTTCCTTATTGGTGCTGATAACCTCTCTGTCCCCTTGTAAGCTTAAAAGGAGTAAAAAAGAACTGCACACAATGTTACCAGATGCTTTCTTGTATGACAACTTAAGTTTGAATGCCACATGTCTCTGGAAACTAGCGTATTAATTGGGTTAATTTATTATTGAGGAAAACTCTAGAGTTGGATTATGCATTTTCACACCCTTTCTTTTCTTTTCCCTTTTGTATAGGATTCCTAAAGCCTATATAGTAGGCCTACAATATTGGCAACAATAGAACTTCTCTGCTTGGATAAAGATCTGGCTGTGATGTCACGGTAGAGGAGGATCACACACATTCCTTGCTGATCACCTTTTGTTTTCTGGTCATGGTTTAAGTCGCTCTCATCTGCAATCACTTCCACTCATTTTCTTGTTATCATTATCAGTATCTATCATTAGATCTTCACTTCACGGTTTAAAATTGAGGAACTGCAGTTCTGTTTGGATATTAGAAAATTCAGTGACTGAACCTAGCTAACTCCATCTTTCTACTTTCATACAGAAGCCCTAAACAAAACAATGGGAGCTGGAGGCCGTCTCACTGCTGCTGAAGCCAAGTTTGGAGTTCAGCAGAAGCCTCTTTCAAGGGTTCCACACACAAAGCCCCCATTCACCGTTGGCCAAATTAAGAAAGCCATTCCACCACACTGCTTTGAGCGCTCTCTCCTAATCTCATTCTCTTATGTTGTTTTTGACCTCTCACTGGCCTATCTTCTCTTCTACATTGCCACCACTTACTTCCACCTCCTCCCTCACCCCTTTTCCTTTCTTGTTTGGCCAATCTATTGGGCCATCCAAGGCTGCATTCTCACTGGGGTGTGGGTGATTGCTCATGAGTGTGGCCACCATGCCTTCAGCAATTACCAACTGGTTGATGACATTGTGGGTTTGGTCCTTCACTCTTGTCTTCTAGTCCCTTATTTCTCATGGAAAATCAGCCACCGCCGCCACCACTCCAACACGGGCTCCCTTGAGCGTGATGAGGTGTTTGTTCCAAAACCAAAATCCAAAGTAGCATGGTACAACAAGTACTTAAACAATCCACTGGGAAGGGCTGCCACACTCATCTTCACACTCACACTAGGATGGCCCTTGTATCTGTGCTTCAATGTTTCTGGCAGACGCTATGATCGCCTTGTAAGCCACTATGACCCTTATGCTCCCATATATTCTGATAGGGAAAGGCTTCTGATTTATATCTCTGATGCCGCAGTCTTCACTGCTACCTATTTGCTCTACCACTTTGTAACTGTGAAAGGGTTGGTTTGGGTGCTATGTGTTTATGGGGTGCCATTGCTCATTGTGAATGGCTTTCTTGTGACCATCACATATTTGCAGCACACACACAAATCATTGCCTCACTATGACTCATCAGAATGGGACTGGCTGAGGGGTGCTTTGGCAACTGTGGACAGAGATTATGGGATCCTGAACAAGGTGTTTCATCACATAACTGATACTCATGTGGCTCACCATCTATTCTCCACCATGCCACATTACCATGCAATGGAGGCAACCAATGCGATCAAGCCTATATTGGGTGAGTACTACCAATTCGATGACACCCCATTTTACAAGGCACTGTGGAGGGAAGCAAAAGAGTGCCTCTATGTGGAGCCGGACGAAGGTACATCTCAAAAGGGTGTTTATTGGTACAGCAACAAGTTATGATGAAGAAAGGAAAGTATAGTGAGATTGTGAGAGATGGAAAAGATTTCCTTGTGTTAATTAGATTAGAAAGTTAAATAAGTTGTAATAATAGTAAGAAATGGATAAGTTATCAATCAAAAAAAGAAATGGATAAGTTAAATAGGTAAAAGTGGATTTGCCGTGTACTGGACTACTTACTTGTGAAACAGCTTGTTGTGATCATGGTTTTAGTGCAAATTTAATAATGTTGTACTTATATGACATGAGGAAATCGTGTTATGATTTTCTTCCTTTTTTGCTTTTGTTTTTGTTTATTTCCCGAAAGATAAAGATCTAAATGCAAGTAATAACATTTGTGATATTATAGCCCTTGGGGTGGTAGGCAAGAGCAACTTTAACACTGATATAACTTAATTAGTTTAACTCTTACTCTTTTTTTTACCTTTTTTGGTGAATAGCTCTTACTCATTTTATTTGTAGTGAATGTTTTTCCCGTAGCGAAATTCAAATTATTCTATTGTGACGCGTGAAGGAACTTTCATCTTTGATTTTTCAAAAAAATATTATAATTAATTACTCATTTAAAAACAAATATAAATAATAATTCAGAAATATATCTTATTATGAATTATTAATTTAAGTATTTAAATATATAAATATCAATGACTGCCCAAAATGCATCAATTTAACGCAACCTTTTGGTGAATTCATAAAGACATTATTCTTTATAATTTAAAGAATCCTTGAAAACGAAATAGTCAACGAGTTTAATCCTCTTAATCACACCTCATCCAATGCAAGGGGGTATTTTCACTCACTCTCTCTCTCTTGAATTTATCTTGATCTAATAAGGTTTAAACTTAAAACCTATGTATATTACTCAAATCCTTTATAATTAGGTCAATTATAGTTTCTCTATCTTTTTAATATATCGTGCAAAAATTGAGTCATCAAACCTTAGGGCATAAGAAATGAATCTTCTTACAATAAATTTTTATATAATTTTGTTATGTATGATATGTGATCTAGTCTCATTATTAATTTTCTTATTTCATATGATTTGTTTCGGGTTTTACCATTTAAATTATTGGTGAAAAATCACCCATAATGAAATTATATATAAATTTAGGTTTTTGTTATGGTATCTCCAAGGGTATTGATACTCTTCTAAATTTAAGGGTTGTAATTTAATTATAAATATTTAAAATATTAATAAATTTAGTTAGTGGGACGGTGATAAATTTTCAGTCACAGTTTTCTAAAAGATACCATGGATTTTATAGAGATCCTGAAAAAATCTTCATAAATTTAACATAAAAAATCTATTCTTCAAAATATGCTTCCATCCTTATTAAATACTCATAAAAATATTAACTGACCAGCTGCACATAAGAATTCAATAATTAACCGAAAACCCAATAATCAAAAAGTTATGGTGATGCAAAAATAATAGGTGAATTCACCCCTTGACATTTTAGCTTAATCTCTTTATTATAACTATCATTAAAATACCCAACAATATCCATAAAAAAATATATTAAGGATAAATTACTTTCTTAGAATTTAAAAATTATACAATAGAACTCTACAATTGAAAAAAGTATTAAATCAATCACTTTATACAAGTCTGTACCACGTTTTTTTAATCGAACGAATCCATATAAAAGATCAATTTGTACCCATTTCGAAATTGTGAAAGACCAATGATGCACTTTCAAATATTAAGGAACTAATTTGTTATTTCTATATTTTTTTAGGTGATTAAAATGAGTATTTGTTTTTTTTTTAAAAAAAGGTCCAAATAAAATTGGAGGAATTAGACTTTAGTGCAACAGTAACACTCCACCTTGTCAACCACGTTGCTAGACCAGACTGATAAAACAACCAACCGCTGTCGCTCTTCCCTTCCTTTCCTATCCTTTGCACCATCAACACATTATCAGTATCGTATCATCATCATCATCGTCGCCGTCGCTGCTTCCACGCTAAGGAACAACCACACCCCCATCCATATTCTCCTCTTACTCCTCAGGTTCCCTCTTCTTCCTCTTTTCTCTTTCTTCCTTTCATTTTTTTTTTCCCTACAACACTCAATTTTTCTCATGATTCGTAGATCCCCCGATTTGATCACAGGGTTGGGTTGGGTTGCTACAGTCGATTTTGGCAAATTTCTCTCCTTTTTTCCATTGGGTTTTGCTCGCTTTCCTTAATTCCCCATAAAATAAAAGATTCAGAGCCGAATTGGGTTTTTAGAGTTCGATTGCGTTCTCCAATTTTCAACGGACTCAGTCTTGAGCTATGTTGAAGAGCCATTTCACTGTAGAATTTTGCAAATCGTAACTGTGCATGCACATCCCTATTTTTGTGAATTAGATATCTGAGAATTGAAATTTTTTATTTTTTTAGCTTATGACCTGAATTGGGGCCTAAACCTAATTTATCTGTAGTTGCAATTGTACTTTATGTTTCTTCCTTTGTGGGTTATTTTTATTAATGTTTGTTATTTACAACTTGAGCAGGTTGTTGTGGGATTGGTTATATCTTCTGCTGGTGGAGCTTTGTGAAAATGAGTCAAAGGGGTTTAATATATAGCTTTGTTGCCAAAGGAACTGCTGTCTTAGCAGAACACACGCAATATACTGGAAATTTCAGTACCATTGCTGTTCAGTGCTTGCAGAAGCTGCCTTCAAATAGCAGCAAATACACATATTCATGTGATGGCTACACGTTTAACTTCCTCATAGACAATGGATTCGGTATTCATTCTTCTTGATTGTTTTTATGTCTTACCGGCTCTGCTGCTTTAGCTGTTGTGCCATTCTCTGAAAGTTTTCTATGCTTTGCAGTTTTCCTTGTTGTTGCGGATGAATCGGTTGGAAGGAGTGTTCCTTTCATATTTCTTGAACGGGTGAAGGATGATTTTAAGCAGCGCTATGGTGCGAGCATTAAGAATGATGGTGCCCATCCACTTGCTGACGATGACGAAGATGATTTATTCGAAGACAGATTCAGCGTTGCCTATAATCTTGATCGAGAATTTGGGTTTGTATATGTTTGACTGTTTTTAAGTTTTTGTTTACTTCTTTGTAATATGATCTTATAAGTGTTTTGATCCTGTTACCCAGACCAACACTTAAGGAGCATATGCAGTATTGCATGAACCATCCGGAAGAAATAAGTAAACTATCAAAATTGAAGGCTCAAATAACTGAGGTCAAGGGGATAATGATGGACAATATTGAGAAGGTATGATGATACTGAGCCTAATGACACATGCACGGATACACTCTTTTGGTTGCTGTCATATTATAAGCCCTGTTTCTTTGTAGAATGCTAACTGTTCTATGGATGTACAGTTCTTTCTTTTTTGTAATTCATTTCATCTTGGAAGTGGTTTTAATTTTCGGGAAGTGGCAGTGGGGAAGTTGTACATGTAAACAAGGGATGATAACATTAGTCTTGCATTGCTGTTTCAAACTAGTTGATTTTTTTTGTTGCCTTCTGGTGAGACTCATGGAACAAGAACAGCATGTGAATTTTACTTGTATGAAAGACTTTGTTATTTTGCTCCAACCAAAAGCCCATAGAATTGAATAAACCACACACTGCTGTAATATGCTAGCATCCTTGTTGCCAAAACCAGTGAAAATGATACAACTGGCATTTGCCTAGAACTGTAGACAAATTATTCAGTAGGAAATTATCCTCCTGACAATGTCAAATTAATTGATTACTAACTTGTTACTTCAAATAATTCTTTTATTGTTGTGCTGTCTTCTTACTTATTGTCAAGTTCAGTGGCATGACTCTCAAGTTGCAGGTTAGATTCCCTTTTGAGGTCAATTGGTGTCACATCTGACACTTCTGCTGCTGATTGTTAAACTATTCACTGTATTTTTTAACCTCACGGTGAACAATCAGTATAGTAGATTTGGATGGTAATAAACAATCTCATGAGGGGATATTGAAATGAACAATTGAATGTTTTCTGTATTTATAAAGGCATGCAACTTCAATTTGGCTGGCTTTGGCTTCATAAGTCTGCTTGGGTTTGATTTCACAGCATGTCCTTCTAAATTTGTAATTCAGTAATTTTCCTTTTGATTATTATCAAAATGTATGTGCATATAAGCTCATTGATTGTGACAATTAGACCATCAGAAAGGATGCTGACTCGCTTAGTTGTTGCTGGATCTTACGAACTTTTAAACAGCATTTGCACTTACTGTTTTGAAGGTTTTGGATCGTGGAGAGAAGATTGAGCTTCTGGTGGACAAAACAGAAAACTTGCAGTTCCAGGTATGAATTATTATTATCCGAATCAAACTAACCCGAATAAAATAATATACTGATGTGATTGTTTATATTTTCCTTTAAAATTTAGGCTGATAGCTTTCAGAGGCAGGGGAGGCAGCTGAGAAGGAAGATGTGGCTGCAGAATCTCCAAATGAAGCTGATGGTGGGAGGAGGAATCCTTATCTTAATTATAATATTGTGGGCTATTGCTTGTGGTGGTTTCAAATGTTGATGGGGTCACGGAGCTATATGAAAGTTGAAGTCTGTTACAAATAACTAAAAGAATGCACAAAAGATATTCTACTTGTACATGGAATTTGTGGTTACTGTCAGACTGTAATTAAGCTTGAGGAAAGCTGCCGGTTACTTTGAACCAAGCTCTTACATTAGACGACATAACTGGGGTGGTTGTCCATATTGTTTGTGTTGCTTTTTTCCATTGAATTGTTGACCATTTACTAGCTTTTACTTGCCTTGTTCAAATGCATTTATTTGTTCCAATTAAAAACATTAATTAAAGCAACAAGATTGGAAATGCTCTAGTAGGTAGGTTGGACTTACGTGCAACATATCCAGCTTGAAGGGCGCAAGAGCTTAGCTAGTAGCATGCCTAGCGCTTTGTCGTTTTTTTTATTATTATTTCTTTGGGTCAACAGCATTTCGTCATTTTTCAGTGGCATTGTGGTTACTAGGAAGCTGCGTTTTTTTTTTCCCACTCTTTGTCGAAGTAGTAAGCTTTAAAGATGGTGTTATTGATTTGACCCAAAAAAATAAATGCGGTTATTGATAAGTCACTAAAGCAGATTTACTTCAGAATCGATAGAATTGAGCTCCATTATAATTAAATACTAAAATTTGATTTTAATATATTTTCGGTGTAAAAATTATATATGTTTGCATTTCGATGGACATCATGCCCTTCATTCCTCATCTTACTTATTTTAAAACAAAAACTAAATAATGATAAAGAAGAACACATTCATAAATCCAATAAAAAAAATGCAACCATAAATTTCTACTGAAGAAACAAGAATTATAGTAAGAGAAGAATAACTGTTGATAATGCAACAACGCTTTTTTGGGATTTTCCAATGAGTATTCAAGGCATCCATTAAGAAATTTAAAATTCAAAATTTTCCAACGAACATTGTAGATTGCTGGGCCTGTAGCATCCATTTGATTCACTTGCTTTTCGAATATTATCGTAAGAAAAGGGAAATGGCGAGACATCTTCCCCGATAAAAGATACATATACACAAGACAGAAAAACAAAAAAGATACATATACACAGTAAATAGCACCCCTAAGTGTCGCATTAATTGTGAACAACCATACACAGTCCCCTGTCTTGAGAAGTAAAACTGAAGCATAAAGTCATGAATATTAACAAATGATGTTAAGTTAGCAAGGAAAAGCCTTTTGATAAAAGAGCCATGATTGTAAAAGCAAAACTGCCATCGAAGCTCAGAGTTGAGATGAGAATCAATCACACTACTTGGTAGTTTTCTGTGATCAACTGCGTTCTCTGAGAATATTTGGGAGGATTACCACCCTTCAGTGGTATGATGTTAGTAACCTGGAGCTCGGAATACAAAAGGGAGAAAAAGGAATTTGTCAAATCAAAGTATTACCACCCATTAAATTAAATCAATTCTCAGACATGATATGCGAACTATAAATATATGCCTGCACTTTGGTAAACGAAATGAATGAATGAAACGATACTCTATTTAAGACATGATATAGGACTACCAGCCAAATGAATGCGTTAGTTCCAACTGGATCAATTTTGAAACAGCATTGAAATAGCAACATAAATCCAAGACCACATTTAAAGCCGAAAATCCAAACAAACCTTAAGGTCACTAAATATGTCAGTTGCCATAAAACGTACTGAAATGGGAAAGAATGCTGATGAGTCGGCTAGTGGAACAACAAACTCCATTGAGCCACTGCCAAATACATTAAAGTCAGACAAAACAATTCCAAAGTACAGAGATAAATAGCATAGCATGAGTTAGCTCTAAAAAAATTTCACTCCTAATTAACATACCTGCGGTTTGAATTATCAATTAGAAGGATAGACCACTCCAAAACGGAGTTCCTGGAGTCATACCTGCAAAGCCAATTTCAGTAGGAGAATATAAGGAAAGCAAGAATGTTAAAATAAAACGATTTAAAGCCACAAAAGACAAAAATCAGACTGATGATATGGACCCAAGAAAAAACAAAGCATTAGCTCTATAGGCCATTAATTCATGCAAACCCGGTCAGTAATCTAAAGATTGCAAACCACTATGTACTAGAACATTTTTAATATGAAATGACCAGCTCATTTAGTGCGACTTCAATGCAACACGAGTTGGAAAAAATCCAAACCTCCATTCCCCATCAATCTGATTAACAGATGGTGCTTCTCGAAGTGCAGGAAGGGGTACTGAGATCACGACATTCCGCAGATCAAATATTGATGAGGCCTCATATTCAATGCTGACATAAGTTTCATTTCCAGAAGACGAGGGCCAGCAGTTTACTGCAATGCACATTTATGGCACAGCATAAGTTATTAATATACAGAATACAGTAATAGAGCACATCAACTACAGATATCAACCCACTTGTCAGTGGCACCATTGACTCGTCAGTGCTTTGCATTCTCCACTTTAAAAGGCCAACACCTGCATCACTGCCTTGACCAGTGGGGAAAGGCCTATTGGGATCCTTAAGGCCTAGTATATTTTCATTGGCAAATAACTCTTTATTCATGTTAGGGTGTGTCTTGAAGAAGATGAATTGATTCTCACCAGTCTGGACCTGCAAAACAAGGTATTACATTCAAGCACCAATTGTTTTTAATTGTTTTCCCCAATTAATATATGCATCCAAAACCAGCCTTTAGAGAGAGGGAGGACCGCACAAGGGCGAGGGGCACTATGGGCAATTAAGAATAGAGCATGGTAAGAATTAAGTTGCAACAAGCAGATGTGCATGGGAGCAACATTAGTTGATGTACACGACATTTTTAAAACTTCAGGGAGAAACAAAGCAAATATAACTGAGCAAACATAGCAGTAAATCATTTGAAAAATGGAAACTGTGATTCAAGCATACAAATACCTCTTCATATTTTTTGTCTTCATTGATGAAAGAAAATTCCAATTCATGAAAACCAAAATGACTGTATTAGTAAATCCCTAAATATGCATCACATAACAAAACCACCAGAATGCTTCAAACAGCTATTTCATGATCAACCAAGGAACCAGCACTGTTGTCACTGTACAAGAGTTTTAAATTTTTAATCCTAGTTATCTTCCTCTTCAATTTCACTGTTTCTTCCCAATTGAACAGCCACTGCTATTTAGTCCCTTCCCTTTAATTTTCCCTTCTTCCTCCTGTTCATTGTTTACCCAAATATTGCTGCTAACTACATTATACCCAAAGTGTTTGAGGAAAGAGTATGGACAACATTACAAAACAACAGAAATTAAGCAAGGGAAAAAATCTATTAAATATGAAAACCTTTCCGCCAATGCTGGTGAGATTTAAAGAAACAAGTATCACATTTCATGTCAGAGAGTAATTAATTGTTCAAAAAGGACTTCTCAGAATATGTAAACCAACAGGAAACACGGCCAGTGGACAGACATTTGGCTTGAGAGAGATAGAGAAAGTGATACCTGAACTTGAATGTGTCCATCCTCTTGGTCAAGAATTTGGAGAGACAATGCACCTTGAACATCAAAATTACTCACTCCACCATCTCGTTTTAGTGTCACATTTAGTTTCTCCTCAACAGTTAGAGTGACGGGATCAGTAGGTGGTGGGGCGGCTGCCTGTGACTGGCCAAGTTTTGGCCGAACATCTTCAACAATGACCTCACCTTCTGCTTTCAGGGATTCCAAAAACTGATTTGTCCTTTGAGATTTACCAAGCTTCATTCCAAGACCCTTTGGTGGAGCAGTGGCAGCTGAAGTTGGACGGCCTAAGAAACAAAATGGGGGAGTAAATAAATAAAAAGAATATACTCTTTACCAAGCAACATGTTAAATCGAACAAAGCATTCTAAAATAATTCCTGAAAACCTATAAAAGCCAAATAGCCTACCTTTGGACTGGGAAGAGAAGGAATCAACATCTGAACTCAATCCAAAACCAGAGCCACTCCCAAAACCAGTTCCACTGCTAGATATGCTCAAATCATTAAAGCTACTTTCAATTCTTCCAGAGCCCATTGACTGTAATGGACCAAAGCCTCCTTTATCGCCTCTGTTCTTTTCAATCTATAGAATACATGACTTGATTTTGAATTAATGGCATGCACTCCCAGACTTTGAGCAAAAACAATTTAATAAAAAATATCCCCTTCAATCATACCTTGCTTTTATCAATCTCACTAGCTTTCTGCCTCATACGATCCTTTGTTTCATTAATCTGTTTATCCCTCATCAGCTTGTGCAGCTTCTCTTCATGACTCTCCATCTCACAGTATTGCTTAACTTGTGCAACAGTCACATTTTCCTTGTGCCCCAGAGAGATAACTTCATCAAATGCAAAAATCAGCTCAAATGCATATTTGCAAATACCTTCTTCATCAAGGGAATAAGAATATTCAGGCACCTAAAAATCTTAAGGAATGCAATAATTATAATCACATCATTTTGGCAGAAGCTTCATTAATGGCCTATAACAGTCCAATAAAACCCATAATATGCTTCTACCACAACCCATTTGATCAATCCTAAAACCTCCTGAGCCTGCCAATAAGAAGCAATATTACTATATGTCATGTTCAAATACGAAGCAAAATTACTGAGTTGAATTGTCAATTTCTTGTACCAAAAAAAGTGCAAGAAAAAAACCCAGAATGACTAGAAACTTGGTAGACAATGCACAGAACAAAATGTAGGTTCAGTTCAGACCACTAAGCCATACCAAGTTAAAGAGAAAGCCTGTATTGCTCCCAACCACACAAGAGAAGTAAGACCAAGCAATTGAAAACAAACAAACTTAAGAACAATGGTATCAAACTCAACCCATCAGAAAAAGGATACAAGTTTGGAGAGAAGTCTCAGCGTTTCCAAATCTTCAAGTATGTTGCTTTGTTTGTTTGTTACAAGAAGCAGGTAGAGTGCTTCTATTGGCTGGTAAACATATCGCACATTCTCAGTCTCAACGTATGTGTGTTGCTTTCCAGTGCCTACCAACTTGGGAAATGCTGCTAGAAGACCCTCGATTCTTATACAAGACATATCCACAAACTGTCTAGAAACTAGAACTGCAAACAAAGCACAAGGGTTTTCAGCACAAGTGCATTGATGTTAAATCCGTAATTATTTAGGCACACAAATTCAGGACCTGGATGTGGTTTGCAAACTCACCTTTACCAGATTTGCTCACAATGGATGCCACAAGAACAACCTGTATGACATACATAAAAAATTATAACACAAGTTTAATGGATAAGAGGGTAAATCAAGAGCAAATAGAAAGAGACTACAGCATTCCCACTCCCAGTTGAGTTCCTCTTCTTTTACAAAAAGGAATCAAGCCAATGACCGTTTGACTTTGAGCTACACCCAATGGCAAAGTAACTTGCTCGTAAAATCAAGTTCATAACTAATTTGGGGTGTTGAAATTAAATATTTACAGTAACGTAGCTAAAATTGAGGCAGAAAACAACACACTGTATTGTATCCTAAACTAAACCAGAAGATCCAACAGTAAACTAATCTCGAAAGAACATTTAAGCTAAAAGCCTCACCACAGAGTATAAAAGAAAAACCTACACAAGGATTTCGATTTTAAAGCAAGTCAATACACATTACGAAGTTCCTTGGGACTCTAATACCAGATCACGGATTTAAACAACATGCAAATATCAAAGTTGAAACAGATACTGGACCAAAAATTTCTAGGAACAAAATCGTGGCATCGACATTAATTAATATAATAACATAAGAATTAAGAAGTAAACAATGCAATAAAAATAAAGCAGTCAGCGTGCATAAGATTGTGAGGAAACAGGAGTTGAGTTTGAGTTACCATGTTTTCGTTTAATCTTCGAAATGAGGGACGTGCTTATTGACTGACTATTGTCTCGAATTGAATCTGCCAAAAATAAAAATAAAAATAAAGTCCGTGATGGTGTCAGGAGCCATCAGATTCAGATCAGATCCCAAGTTCAGGTATGAAACGATATGAATGTGAAGAGAATGCAGTTGAATGGAGAATTCACCGAGAGAGAGAGAGAGGAGGGGGAAATTAGAGAAAGGAGAGGTTACCTTACCTACACATGAATTGAGAATGGGGAGCGCAGATCTGAAGGGACACACAATACAATACAACTGAAACAGAAATGGGTCACTGCTGAGCAGGAGCAGGAGGATCGAACTCGTAGGATAGGCGGGTTGATGTAACCAAATTATAATGAAAAGCATACGACGGTGCGTTTAGTCTGAAATGAATGAATAACGAAGAATTTAGTTCTAGTTTAAAAATTTATAAGTATGTCTCTATAATAAAGAAAACTTTTCAATCAAATCTTTGTCATCATAAAAGAATAAAGAGGAGGATAAAAATAGAATATTTCTTTTTTATATCAGCAAGGATCGAATTGAAAGAAATCTAATTATAAATTTTTAAATTATAAAAATTTAATTAAAAATTAAATGAAATTATAAGGATCTGTAAAATAATTAAATAAAAAAAAACTATCATTTTGGCACTTATATGCCACTGACAAAAATTATGGGCCAATTTGGATGTCATTTTCAAAAATATATTTTTTAATTCATCTTTTTAAATAACATATTTAGGAAAAAATAAAATTTGTTTTACATTTGCATATAATGCCAATTTATATTTATATATAATATTAAAGTATTTATATTTATTATCAAATACCTTTTTATCTTATTGAAAAAAATTAGAAGATGATAATTCTAACTTCTCAAATTTTATTTTATTTTATTTTTTTTAGTTATTATACTTTCACTTAAAAATTTACCCATATATACTAAAAAACATGAAATAATGGTATTTAAATGAGCTTTATATTTGCTTGTAGTCCTTTAAAGATAAATCTCATTTGATAAATTCACTCTCATGTCAACTGATGTCTATTTTTGTTAATAGAATTTATTACATGTCACATTTTTATCCTAAGTTGACACTGTAGCACAAATAATTTAGTTCTAAAAGATAATATTTTTGATAAAATAATCTTTTTTATATTAAGTTGAAATTGTAAAACCATCACTTTGGACCAAAAAATATATCTTTGATAAAATAGTCCCAAAAAAAAACTTTTAATAATAAAAATAGAGGTCAATTGAAATTTGGGTAAATTTATCAAAATAGTATAAATATCCAGAGAGACACGGCGAATATAATTTTGTTGGAAGAGTAGTTTGTTAGCAATATGAATTTTCAGGGCAAAAGCGATGGCTCTCCATGAAATGAAAGTGTATTATCGCAAATATATTTTGTTCTCCAGTCCTACTCCGACACGAGGCATACTGATAATGTCCCAGGAAAAAAAAAAAACTTGTTTGTTTAACACGTGGTAAAAACCACGAGCAAAATATATAAGGTCCATAAAAATTTTATCCAGTTTTAAACAAGTTTTTATACTTGATTACTGTATGTATAAATTAATTTAGTCCCTGTTAATAATTAATCATCAATTTTCCGTTACACTACACATATCTAATTGTGAATCATGCCCTATGACATTGTCATTGTGTATATCAGTTTGCCTTTTACTAAAATTTTTTAATATTAATATTCTTGTCTATTTTCTGCTTAAAATAGGTTTTACCCTCTTCATGTTCTCATACATCGTTATAATAAATAAATAAAAAAATGTTCTCATACATCGTCTTCTCCTCGAATACATATTGTTCACCCGGCTCAAGATCGTCTATAAGCACATTGGAGCCAGAACTTCTAAACTAGCAACTAAGTAGCGGAACCCAGGCGACTACCTGCTCAACAACAACAAGCTCCATCTCCCCCTCTCTTCTCATGCTTTGCAGTCCACTTGGAAAATATACATGTAGAAGTCTATAGAATTTGTTAAGAACATGTACTGATAAAATATATACATATAACATTTTAACATACTCCTTTCTTTCAGAATATCTATCAACTTTTAAATAACTAGTCATTTACCGTTATAAGAATGATAATAAAATTAGTTTGTTGGCTATTTTTAAAAATAAATAATTTATTTAAATATATCTTATAGAAAATCAAGTATATAAATTTATTTTGAAAATAAGTTAATAGTTAAATAATTAAATAAATTGATAAAATATAAATATGTTATTCTATTTTATATCTTATTTTGAATATCATGTTTATAAGTTTGGAAAAAATTCGATAAATGACCTATAACAATAAAGAGTCTACTATTTTATAAAAAATTTACACATTTTGAAAGTTAAAATTGTTGAATAATAAAAAGTAAAAAATAAATCATTTTATTATATCATGAGTCATTTATAAATATAACAATGAATCCATACAGAGAAGATATGTCCTATGCCCCGTCTCCATTTAGAATTTTGCATCTTATCCCCCATCCTTATGTATTTTGGTAATGCAACATAATCCAAATTAAAAAAATAAAAAATACATATATAATACAAATCCAATATAAATAATTGAAAAAATAAATATATGTTATTTTTGTCTACCGTTTAACCAACAGGAACTCTTCCCATGAAGATAAAATATGTCCATATTCTCATTTCTATTGTGGGTAATCTCGTCTCATGTATGCTCACTTTAGTTTTTTTTTTTTGTCATCCTTAGTCATTTATATTTTTTTAATAAATTAAAATATTTTATTTATAAAAATATATTTCCTAATTAATAAAAAATAATTAATAATTGCACCCCCTTTCCTTGTATATACTTTTAGTAAATTAAAATATCAATTTTAAAATATATATTATAATTAATATGTTATAATTAGTAAAAAAATCACATATAATCATAGTTTATGTCATCTAAATTATTGGAATAGTATATCAATTACACAATTATTTTCAATAAAAAGTGATATAATTATTTAATTTTTTTAAATAATTAGTTTCATTATCAAAGAAGTGTAAATTGTGGGATTGTTTTTTTAAATATTTTAATGTTGAAAAATTCAAGTCTTGTTTTTCAATAAAATTAATATGAAACAATTGTGGAATGTATAAATTGGAATGTTTAGGTTATAAAAAAATTAAATATGGTATAGTGATAGATAAATATATATATTTTTTAAGATTTTCAAAGCTCTACATTTAGTTAAACTTCTCCTCCCTCAACCTCGTCCTCATTTAAAATTTCACCTCTAAACCCATTCTCATCCGTCATAGATTTTTATTCCTCATTCTTCATGGAGATTTGAATCCTACTATATTGAGGTTTATTAAAAAAAATTTAAAAAGCAAAAAAAATTTCAAAATACTTTGAAATTCAAAATATAAATATCTATAATAACAAATACGACTAATGTAACATAATTCAAAATAAAAATAAAAATGCATACATGATTATAATTATAATTAAATCCAATAAAGATGATTAAAAAATAAAAGTGTGCTAAGATTTTCTTGTTATCATTAATTATTATAATTATAATAGTTTTGCTATCATCAATACTATAATTATAATCATTAATTATAATATTTATTTGGTAATGTAATTATATATTATATCTTTTCTATCTTTAATACTATATATATAATTGTAATCTTATAATATATTCAATTATCATTTTGTTTATATCATTTGTTATTTGTTAAATAATTTTGATTGAAATATTTTATTAAATAATTTTAATGAAGAGAGATATGAAGGTATGATTGAAAAAAATAATAATTAGAAGGTAAATTAAATTTAAAAAATTATTTTAAATATTAAGATTATGAAAATGGTGGGGACATAATTTTCTTTGTGAATAACACATAAAAACTATTCATCTTATGAATCTTAATTATTAGTATTATATATAGATTATAGATTATATTAAATCCTTCAAAATATTAACTATGATATTAAGTTTTATTAAAATATCAAAAATAATATAGTATAACATGTATTATTATATTTTTATTATCAATATCATTACAGTATAATGTGGCAAATTTTATATATTATCATAATTTTTAATAAATTATATATTATACAAATTAAAAGTAACATGGAAAAATAAAATGATATGTAATTAATGTTATTATTTAAAATTTTAATTTAAATTTGAGAGTGATTGATTGATCATATTTATATGTTGATTTGCAGTATTAAATTTTTTGTTATAATTTGTTAACCAAGATAATATTTGTTGTGATTTTAATTAAAAAATAATTTAAAATTAATATAACTAATATGTCAATGATAGTACAAATTTAAGGTTAACTCAATAATATCAATTTGACACCTCTGCTCTAAATTTATGGACCTATCCAAAGCTAACATAGATTATGATTAAAAGATATATATCTCATTAATTTTTATAATATATTGTTCTAATGATTTAATTTTAATGCATTGTTAATGTAAAAAGATATTTTACATAGATATTCAATTATATAAAATTAAAGTATTCAATTGCTAATTACCATATTTAAATGTAATATGAATATAACAAAATAAAAAGAATACTATATTTAAATCATATTAAAAACCCTAAAAAACCTCATGAATCCCATTCAAAATAAGTGAATAACTTCTATACTTGAAAATTTTATATTAAAATTAAATGATAATAGAGTATATGTGAGTTTATAAAAAATACTCAAGCATTAAATATAGAAAATTCTCTGAATTTAAGTTAATATAAATATATCATACTAAATATTTTATATTTTTAAAAGTAAAAATATATTTCAAAAGGTAAACTAAATTATTTAAATTAATTCTAGAAGATTTTAATTTATTTATCTTGATAGACATGTTTTCAAATAAAACATATAATTTTTAAATATCCATCTATTATTTATGATTGACACCATTGTAATAGATTACTTTAATTACAAATTGATAATTACATATTGATTGAAAACTATCATATAAGTTAATTTCAAATTATGTATTTATTGATAATATATATCATGTTTTGTATAAAACTATAATATATTTGAAAAAAATCATGACTATATATTGAGCTAAATAATTTTTTGATAAATAAGCTAAATAATATAATCATAAAAAAATTGAAATGTATTGGAATGAAAAAGTACTATTTCATAAATTTAAAATATATAATAAAAATTTGCAAAGTCAATCAGCAAAAAAAAAATTACAAACTGATATTGTAGTATGTGATAATGAGTTTTGAAATTGGGTTATAAAGTAGGAGTGAGATGATGATTTATAATTGATATCTCATAATTAGTAATTAATTATGATTGATGTGATTGATATTTATCAATTAAGTGTAATTAACATAGATTAAGGATAGAAATTTCAAATGAAAATTGTAGGCCATAAATTATTTTGGAAGTGACACCTATCAAAGCTTTCATTATAAGAGTCTAAAATATTAATATTATAGATTTCATTTTTAAAATATTTATCTACTTTTAAATAACTTTACATTTCAATGTAATATTTTTTTTCCAATAGTACCTCTAGGTAATTTCACTCACTAACTATTAGTTTTACAAAAATATTTCATTTAATAGAAATATATTACTTTATTCACTATATTTTTTTTAATATATTTATTATCCTTCTTAATACTTATATTTATCTAAAAATGACAAAATTTTAGAAGGTAGGGAGTAGTTAAATAAAAGTAACATTTGTATAGAAATGTCAAAACGGTTAGCGTCCTGCTGCGACTCGCCATTTTAGCTCTGTTAAGTTTTTTCAAAAATTTCAAGGCAACCCGCCACCGCCCCGCTAACCCGGGTTAGGCCCCTTGGAGGGCCAAGACTTTTGTATTTTTTTAAAAAAAATTCATAATTTATTGATAAAAAGTAAGAAATATATACATTTTACCAATATAGTATTACTATATAGTTGATATTATTCACTCAAAGTTAAAACTTAAAAATAAAATAGTGTCATAACTCACAAATAACACTATTAACAATAATAGTTTTTAGTCAAAGTTAGTGTATAATTGTTATGAATCTTGAAAAATTAGGTATATATAAATAAAAAATATTTTTTAAAATATTTTTTAAAAAAATTATCAAAACATTAAAAAATATTTTTTTGAATTTGTTTTAATTTTTTGATCTGAACCGCCAATCGTTAAATAGGTTGGGACTATTTTAGGATTTTATTTTGACGACAACCCATCCCGCCTATTTTTAACAAATTTTCCTAACCTGTGATGAGGAATCCGTTTTGATTTCTCTACATTTGTATTCCAAACAGGCCATAAATGTAACTACCATACAAACAAGCCATAAATGTCAGCACAACAGGCAAGAATTGCGAAGCAACGAGACAACGTGACGATTACTCCGAGGAAACAATTCAACAAAGCCAAAGTAATAAAAGCAAGAAAAAAGATCGTAAGGATAAGCTGTACCGGATTTTGTCATTTTGTATTGACGATTACGTTAGCATTAAATTCACTTGACTTTATTTTTTTTTCTTATTGACTGATTTTTTTTTCTGTACATGTTTTATCATATTTTTTAATCTGTCAAATCCCTTGAGATCAGCTAATCAGCCCAATAATGTTACTATCTGACTAATATTTAACGAGAATATCGATTATCCATAAATATAAAATTTGGATTTAATTTTTATAAGAATTTAACTTTTATACAATAAAAGTATAAAATATTATAAAATTTTATTATATTATTATCTAATCATAAATTATCATATTAATAAAAAATGATTAATCTCACATCCATTTAATTTAATTAAACTATTTATATAAATTTATAATATAACAAAATTTTACATGGTAATTTAATCCTACAATATAACATATATTGTAATATTTAATTCTTACATTCACTATTTAAAAGACAATACAAATAAAAATTATAATTAAATAATTATGTAAAATATTCTTATACTTTTAGTCTATTAGAATTAAAATTGTAAAACATTAGACACAATGCCATTAGTTTTTTTTTCCAGTCAAATCCATCGCTTATAAATTTTTTTTCGTTTGGTATGCCCATCACTTAGTAATCTAGTAGCTAAGTCAGTGCGGATTGTGATTGCATTTAAATCCTTCCTTACATATGTAATTTTCTTTTGTTGGTAAAAGTAGATAAGAAAAAAAAAAACCTGACTTGAATTTTATTTTGTTAAAAAACGATTTATAGAATTTCAGATTTTGTTCGTTGGTGGCAGAAGAAAAAGAAGCGAATTTCTACTTTATTTCTTCGGAACTAAGCATAAAACACCATCACACAATAACCATTCATGGCTTGACTAGAAAGACACCACACCACGCCAGTCACCAAACCAAAGACACGCACATTGGTCAAATACCTTCTCTTTCACTCACTCTCACACCATTAGCACCTGCTATTGCAAGCGCTCAACGCACCCGCCCACTCGGTGGCGCCATAATCCAAATTACGGTGTCGTTTTCAGTTCGTTTAAGCATCACCAAATACCCAATAACCCTCCATTCCTCTCCCTAATACCACTCTCTAATCTCTAACTAACACCTTCTTTTCTTTCTCTCTCTCAATAGTCAATCCCCTTTCTCTATTTCTTTGTTTTGTTTTTTTGGGTTCATGGGGAACTGTTGTCCCAAGTCGGAAAAATTGACGGCGGAGATTGTGCCGCACGATGGAGCTAAGGTGTATCCGACCGTCCGTTTATACGGTTCGCCCAAGAGCATCCTCGCTGCTTACATTCGTTTCGCGCTTCTCCACAAGTCCGTTTCGTTGGACTTCGTTCCCTCAAACGAAACGGCGTCGGAGCGTGACGGGGGAGGGTCCGACCCGGTCACCCTCCAGGTGGGGTCCGAGGTGGTTTCCGGTTCACGCGAGACGCTGCTGCGGTTCATAGACTCGCGGTTCCCTGGTCCGTCGGTGGAGGCGGGTGGTGGCGGGGAGAGGGAGAGGGAGAGGGAAGAGGAAACGACGCCGTTGATGGTGAGGGTGACAAAGCTGCATCACAAGAGCATGCTTTGGCACGTGGAGAGGGTGCTGAGGTGGGGGGAGGATCTGGCGACACGTGGCGGGAAGAAGGCCGTTGATCCGACGGTTGGGACCCCAAGGATGGAGATCAGGAAGTTCGGGAGGAGCTACTCGGAGCTGCTTGAGGTCATGATGGAGCACGCTCAGATGGAGGAGACTGTGCTCTTCCCTCTCTTTGATAAGGCTGATCGAGGTAACAAAACAATCTTTTTAGCTGCATGAATTTTATTATTCTATGGTTTTAGAATAATCTCCGCTAGGTGTTGTGTTTTAATTGGATTTGTGTATTATGTCAATGTTTCATATTTTTGCTAAATTAGTGTTTGTTAATGATTGGTTTTGGAGCATTGTGAATGTGAAAGATTAGCGTTGAAACAGATTCATTTCGTAATTAGCCGACATGGTAAATTAGTTAGAATGTATTGGACTCTAAATACTTTTGGGCTACGTAAAACATAGTTATTGGTTATGTGAGGGATGAGTTAAGAAGTTTATTGTGTGCGTTGGGTTTAGTTTCGGAACATTTTTAGTTGAGGTTGTGAAAAAAGTTTACTACTTGTCTTTGAAGCAATGCTTTGAGTGAAAAGTGTTATCTTTGAATAAAAAAATGTAGGGCTATCTAAAGCTGCAAAGGAGGAACATGCTAGGGATCTACCTATCATGAATGGCATCAAGGAAGACATAAAATCTGTTGGGGTTTTGGACTCGGCAAGCCCTGATTTCCGAGAGGCTTTGTACAATATCTCTAACCGCCTCAAGTTATTGCAAGTAAGTTCAGCTCCCGGGAATTATTACATTTGTAACGCTCTTGATTGGGTTTTGATGATTTCTATCATATATTTTTACTGGCATTGTCATCATCAGTTTGAGATTCGATTTGGGTTTGTTTTTTGTGCCCTGATCCCCTTGTTAATTTGTTGGTATAGGGAAAATGCAAACAACATTTCATGGAAGAGGAGGTGGAATTACTTCCACTAATGGAGGCATTGGAGTTGAGCAAAGAACAAGAAGTGAGTGCACTAGAGCAGTGTTTTGATGTGATGCGAGAAACGCACGGCCGTTTGTTGAAGTTTCTTCTTGAAGGATTGCCAGCTAATGATGCTATGAAGTACTTGGACTTGATCAGCAAGTGTAGGGACAAAGAACGAATGGAAACCATGCTCCAAATAATAGTTAAGTGAGAGATGTTAGAGATGGGTCCGATCATTATGCGCACATGGATGCAATGTGAATGTGAAGCTTGCTTTGGAAAAAATAGATGTAAAATTCTTCTTTTTTAGCTAGTTATACTATATGAAACACCTCGCACATGTGTGGGCTTTCATACATTCCTTCTTTTGTGGTTCGGGACATCCTTCTTGAGCCTGTCAGCCTGGCCATTCGATTAAGGGAACCGAAAGCAGGGATGGCATTAGGAAAAGCACAGCGTTTTCTTTTTCTTTTCCTCATGATAGTTTGGATAAGGTTGTCATGAATATGTTCCTAAAGAATGTACATTCAAGTATCCGCACCCACATGTATTGAAAAGTACTCCAAGTTTGCTAGTTTGTGTGCATTGGTTGGTAATGTTGAAATTCCCTTACTGAGTCTTTGTTTTCCCATGAGCTGATGGTTCATGAATTCTCCACCCTAAATTTTCCTCTCTTTTCAAAATCAGTTATGAAAAGAAACCTTCCTTTCCGCCTAAGAGAAAGGGAAGACAAAATAGTCCTTGTTTGGATAATACAAACCTTTGATGTAAATCTTGGGAGACCAGTCAATTAATCTTGGGTTGAAATATGGTAGATTTAGCATGGAAAATAGGAACTGAGGTTTAAAACTTGTCAGGCTTGGCATACATTTTCTAGGGACTAGGATCTTGATGTGCTTTTATGTGGAGTGTGTTGAGCACGTAATAACTTGAATTGAGTTTGATAACATCTTAGTTGGGATCAGAAAATCAAATTCCTTATTATTTGTCACGATGTTCAATTACCATATAAAATAATTTTGAATTGTCAAACAATAAAAAAATCAGCAAAACTGCCAAATCATATTAGATGATTATCTATACTTCATTTTTTTCTTGAGCATTGCTACATCTTGACCATCCTATTCCGCCACCACTTTCAGCCTGTTGCATTAACAATACGGCACTACACGTAACATTAACCATCGTCACACTCTTTTTCCTCCATAATTTCCCCATTGTAGCTATCATTCTTACCGGTATCTAGTTCCCACTACTGCTATCTTAACCACCTCACCACCATTATTAGCAATTTATCATCTAACTCTTCAACCATAACTTAATTATCATTACCTCTACTTCACTCATCTTTATTGCAATCACGCAATACCACCACCGGCAAAGTTTCACTATCAATAAGCACCATTGTAACCATCAACCACCGCATCAACTTTCAATAGTACCAAACACTCACCGATTCTTTTAACTCTTTAAATATGATCGTTACTTATTCCCAAATGATGATGAATTCAACACAAATTATTGTAGTAAAATTTTGTGATTCTTTCACCAGATAAGATAATATGGGTCATACTTTGTTTTCTTGCTTCTTTTTCGAGCTTTTATAATCCATTTCTAGGTTATATCAAGGAATTGGAAAAATGGTGCAAGTGACTAGGACCAATTACCAATCTTTTATCGGGTATATATCAACCAAGAGTCTATGAAACTACTATGCAATTACCTAAAAGTTTGTTTTGAATTGTTACTTCATAAGAAAATATTATAAAAGTTTGAGAGTGTATACGTTTTAATTCCTTAACTATAATTTTTAAACGTAATTATTTTTTTTAAAAATTTAAGTCATATCAATGTTTGAGTAACTAGAGTGTATCTACACTCTACCAAAAAGAGTGCATTTACACTGATTGTTCTGTAACGGCATTCTTTACTTTATTTGTATTTAGTTTCCACCTGCTCGAGTCAAGTACAATTTTAATTGCTGATCATCCGTAATCATGTAGATTAATTACCCCTTTGTTTTTCAAATGTAGGTTGTTGGTTGTGGGTCAAACATTGTGAAGCTCATATGGGTTGGAGTCAGATTGTGACGCTTGGTAATTAACTTGAGTAAAAAAGGTTGTATCATAACTAATAGTTATTGTTTTTGACTTAATAGTAAACACTCAATTCAACAAGTTGTATTAGAGCCAAAGTTACGGGTTTGATTTCTCGTACTCATACCAGGTCTTTGAAGGGGATGTTAGTTATAGGTCAATATTATGCATTGGCTAAGCCAAGTGGGTTGGAGTCCAATCATATTGGAAGCTTGATTCCTAAGAAGACACAAACTACAAAGGGTAGGTGTTAGAAGGGGGATTGTTGGTTTTGGGTTAATACCCTACCTTGGTAAAAATCAGATGAGGTTGAAGCTAGGTCAAACTATAGTGTTTACTAATAAATTTAAGTAAAAAGAGTTGTGCCCCATTAACAACTATAATTTTTTGTCTAATGATAAACTTTTGATCCAACACAGTTAAATGAATTTTTACTTCTCAACTTTTTGTTAACCTCTAGATTGAAAGGAAAACAAAATTATGTTATCATATGTGCTTAATAATAATTATTTAATGGGTTTTTTCTTAGGGTATTGGTAAATGATACTAAAAGGAGTAAATTTTAAAATTTTTTAGTGGGTCATATACTTTAAAAATATGAAAAATCTTCTTCTAAGGGAAAAATTTCTCTTTTTTATTAAGCTCCTTAGATAAATCCTTATTTAATATCATGTTGATGCTGCATGTCAATCTTTTAAAAATTAGACAAAAACAAGGGCACGCAGAGAATTGTTCATACTTCATAGTCTATAGAAATTTTTGAGAGATTAAACACTTGGGAAGCTATCTCTACAAAAACCATAGTTTAAAAGATATGATACTAAGATTGACTAAGCTTAATTAGTCTTTCGCTCATAAATCATCGTAACGTAGATTCGATTTAAATAAGACAGTTATAATAAAAGTCTCTTGATCACAAGTCATAACAGTGTTAAACCTAAGGACCAAAAACTGACATGTATGCATTTATATTCAAGAACATTGTTTTTATTTTAATCATTGTAGTTTATTTTTGGTTGAAACCACATATATCATTTCATTGGAGACAATTATGCTTGAGCCAAATAAGATCATTAGGACAGTAAAAGTTTACCAGAGTGATTGGTTCTTAGGCATTTTGTGATGTCCAAAATAATAATAAAAAAAAAGAATAATACTGCTTTTCATTAATTTAATTTTGAAAAAATATGATTTTGTCTGCAACCTAGCTTAATACTACAGAATAATAAAACATAGAGACAAATAAGGCAGGTTTGATTTTAGCTTTTAGGTTTTTAATTTTTAAAATTTTATGAAAAAAATACTGAAAATTTTATATTTTTAGTTTTTATTTGTAATTTTTTAATTTTTAAGATTTTCTGAAAAAAATACTGAAAACTTATTTTCAATTTTCAGTATTTCCTTTACAAAATCCTACAAACTGAAAATCAAATAAAATTAAGAAGTTATTTACTTTACTAAAAATAATTTTTAATTTTTTAAATTTATTAAAAAATAACTAAAAAACTGAAAACTGTTTTTAACGTCACTAAATACTCCGGCTTACGGAAAGCTCAAGCTGCAAAACAAAAAAAAAAAAAAAAGGGAAAAAAAAAGAGAGAGGGTAAAGCACAGAATGAGACCCAAATGGAAATGGGGAAAGTCATTGCGTTCGCTCACAAAACAGGTTTATTTGGCGGGAATTTGAAAAACTATTGAGATTTGATAGGAACGCGCGATTCTCACAATCTCACTTTGAGTCGCGGAAAAAAGGAAGGAAGGAGAATGGTTCCGAAATGGGCATCGAAGCCTTGCATGATGGGAATCGACGAAGCTGGAAGAGGCCCTGTTTTAGGGCCCATGGTGTACGGGTGCTTGTACTGCGCCCGCTCCTACCAGAACACCCTCTCCACTCTCAGCTTCGCCGATTCCAAAACCCTCAAAGAAGACAAGAGGGAGGAGCTCTTCCAAGCTCTCAAGGCCAACGATTCCATTGGATGGGCCGTTGACGTCATTGACCCTAGACAGCTCTCCGCTAAAATGCTCCAGAAGTAACCAATTCCACAACACCCACCCCTTCCTTCACTGCGTTTTTTTTTAAGTTTAATTTTGTTGAGTGCTTTTAATTATTTTTGTTATGCTTTTAACAGGAATAAGATCAACTTGAATGAGATATCACATGACTCCGCCATGGGCCTCATTGATAGGGTGCTCAAAATGGGAGTGCTCCTAACCGAGGTAAATACAAACTCTCCTCAACTTTATGTGCAATATCAATTGGCATAAATCAGCTCAACAACGGCTCAAATCGCTTGTTATGATCATTTTGAGTATCTAGGGTTTGGTATTAATGCAGATAATGATAATAATTTCTATTACAAACGGGAGAAGCGTATGATATTGTGATTTTCAGGTTTATATAGATACAGTTGGAGATGCAGGGAAATATGAAATGAAACTGTCCAAGTGTTTTCCATCTATCAAATTTGTAGTTGCAAAGAAGGCTGATAGTCTTTATCCTGTTGTTAGTGGTGCTAGCATAGTTGCAAAGGTACTTACTTATTTATCTACCTTATAAAATTAATTAATTGCCTGAGTTATATAGTCTTCTATTGTTGTCTGCTGTTGCAACCTTTAATGAAATCCATTGTTTTTCAGGTCACAAGAGACCAAGCTTTAAGAGATTGGGTTCTTGATGAGACTGCTGAAAACATGCACAGAAACTTTGGCTCTGGATATCCTGGAGGTGAGAATGAATGCCAGAAGGCCCATTCTCATGATGCGTCGATTGTCGGTCATTCTGAATCGCATGTTACTGATAAATCTGTTTATGTTTTTGGTTTTTTTATGTAGATCCCCAAACCAAGTCTTGGCTGGAAGATCACAAACATTCTATCTTTGGATTTCCAACATTGGTCCGCTTTAGTTGGGGAACCTGCAATATTTATTTTAAAGATGGTGTGGAAGTCTTGTGGTAAGCTTGCTTTTCTGAATCTTCTGGGAAACCTGTGACTGTGATTGCACATGATTCCCAAGTTTGTTCCACTTTTATATTTGCTATTGCATTCATCATGTGAATTCTTTGCTGTGCTTTCCTTTGGGTAGCCCAATTGACTAGTCTTAATCATGCTAGAACAATGTTGACAAACTGCTATGTGCTACTTATTGCCACCGAAGATAACCTAGCTAATGTCCTATGTTGGGTTCAACTTAAAAACTAAATCCTGTTCTGAGTTCTGACTAATTTTCTTTAGCTTGTTCCATTTTCTTCCATAAAAGAAGTTTTTTTTTAATTTTATTTTAGGAGCAACAAGATTCATATGCCCCAGGAACTGCAATCACAAATCTAATCCAATCACAAATCAGTAATTTTTGCAGTTTGCTCTTCATTATGAATTTCAAGTCATTTGTGAGTTTTGCTAGCTGTTTTCAGATTGATAAGTAAGAACTTGTCCTTTCTTATTTAAAGCGTCTTTTTTGTCAACAAAGAAAAACAAGAGTATGAAAAATATAAAACTTCAGAAGCTGAGACTAATTGTCATGATGTGCACACTTCATCTAAGTATACTGTGAACGAACCAATTCACCTAAAAGATTAAGATGTTGTGTCTAATATCTATGGTAGACCCCTCACACAAGTGCTTTGAGCTTGAAGGGTGAAAATTGCACAGATCTACTTTACATTTTTTTTTTTTTTGGGTTCATAAGTCAAGTCCCAAGCACTTTACTGAGAAAGGGGTGCGTGTTAGAGTTATGTTATAAGCCACACCCTTTGGCAATATACATTTTAAGCTTTTAGGAGAGTTGGTTTCTTTTCTTGGCATGTATCAGATATTTTTTTTTTGTCAGAGATGAAATTCAAATCATCTTTCTCTTTTCTCCTCTTTTTTTTTCTCCTGTTGCACGCTTTGTGTGAGTTATTTGTGCCCCTCGCTCTCCATTGAGGCCTGTCTTTATTTGTAGGGAGTCTGACAAAATGGATGAAGATGGCGGTAGCAAAAATAATGGCAAGCGGCAATTGAAATTAAGCAATGTGGGCTTCACAACATCCAAGAGAAAGAGTGAGGAGATAGAATCAAGTGGTAAAGGGCGCAGTAGGTTTTTCCAGGCTCGAAAATTGGAGCACCTCACTTATTTCACAAAATGATGCTTAATTATAGTGCTCTGTATTAATATCATTTTTGAAGTTTCTTGGTATGTTATATTATTGAATGTTTGTCTTTGAAGTTTGGAGAACATTTCCCTGTATATACTCTTTTTAGAATGGTATTCGGCCTAACCACCACTAGATGTGTATTAAACTACTAATATTCTGTCAGTTGAATTAGTAATGATATTCATAAGTTGAATCGTGAGCCACCTTAAAAGGGTTATCTACCTAGATGATTAGCCCCACCTGGAGAATCCCTTGGATGTCTGAATGGAGTAATTCAATTCAATTATACCCTTGTCTTGAACTTGTTTTAGTTTAAAGCCTCGAATGCCGGGGGCATGAATACAACCTAGATGTAGTAGCTGATTCTGATGGAATAGCTTTTTGGTTCGAATGCCTGTTTTGTATGACACTTGGCTGGGCCCATTTCCTCACCCTTGTATATAGCCATATGGTACGTACGAATACCGATTACGAGGCAGCATATATCGTCCACTGGGGAAGTCTCCCAAATTCGATACCCAATACCCCTGTCGGAGTTGGAGGCTAAGATTAGCCAAGTAATGCGCACATATTTTTCTGACCAAATCAGCATATATGTATATATACTTTCAATATGCTGGGGTACACCCGTACAGAACCTTGTTTCAGTTTCATACTTAACTATTCAATTCGTATTTCTCAGACTTGCAGTTGCGTATACGCGCTCAGACGCACAATCTGTAAACTGTCCTTTTTTCTTTTTTTTGTAAGACTATTTTGTGAGTTTAAATTTTGAAGAAAATGGAAGAAAAGGAGGAAAAAACTTATAGCGTAAAATTATATTATAAATTTTCTCATCCCATCTTTTTTCCTCCAAAACCTAAAAATCTAGATTTACAAACATATCTTAAGTTATTTTGATTTGAGATTTATTCCTTCCAACATTAACCTATACTGCTGTTGAGGCCTTTACGCATCTTCAGGGATGAACCTTCCTCTTTCGTCAGGAATATTATTTACTTACCGCTGAGCATAATTCCTTGTATGGTTCATCTGTATGTTTTTTTTTTATTACGTGATTAATTTGATATTGAGTGTGTGAGCAAACCTTTCTAGCATGAATGAAATTCTTTTCTCTTGCAAATGCTACAATGTAAACATAATACATAACTGTCTCACGAGAAAACATTGTTGGAGAAGAAACTAAGATAAACAGTTGTTACATAATACACAATTAACCGTTCTACAATCTACATTAACAAAAATAACAGTATGAGAGGGTAGACAAAGGTAGTGGAAAATTTGATTTTGTTAAGGTTGCGATTGGCAGCACCATTATGTACATGACGGTTCCGATTATTATTTGCAGCGCCAGCTGTATAAACAGGTATAACTGCCGCGGCACCTCCTTGGTTATTTGGTGATCGTGAACCTCCATTTTCTCCTCCATTGCCATGTGAATTGCCACCATGACTGCCTCCATGACTAGAGCCTCCTTCTATCTTACTTACATATCTCCTCTTATCTTCTGTCCAGCTCTTCTGCATAAATTCTATTGGAAAAAAAAAAAGAAAAGAAAAGAAAAAGAAAAATATCTTAGTAAAGGTGTTACTCACGGACCTCTCTCATTTTTTCAGATGCTTATGAAAGAAGCTAACAATTAACAAGGTTTACTTTGCATGTTTTCTACTCAAATGAAAATTGCAGAAGAAATGCTGTGGGTAATTATTACAAAGTACACACATCCTACTTGTAAGTGTTACCGTGTTAGTACTATAAACGATAACCCCTTCATATGTTAAAGTCTCAGCTGCAAAATTAACCCTTTCACATAGAAATCTCACACCACTTGTGAACAATGGCTTTTGTATGCTAATAATATGGGTAAATATTTTATTCTCTCACCTTGCAAATTTGGAATTATTAAAGATTTATAGAATGAGATCTGAACATGTAGTACAAAGCATAACTGATTCTGAAGATGTGAGTATATGATTTGGTATAGGATCCCCACTAGACCCCTAGTATCGAATGATAAAAGACTGTGATCCTACTTTGTTCTAGAACTGGGCTGTATTAAAAGTTCTGATGTCTTTGTCATGCGAAAGAAATTCCAGCTACTTAGCATCTGAAAATGCTACCAGTGGCAAACAAGTCAAACAAGGAATATATATAAAAACACTAAAAAGTATACTACCTTCATTAAAAATCAAAGATGGTTTTGTGTTCGTAGCGATACATTATAGGATTTTTTTTCTTTTTTTTTTTCACAAATAAGCAAGACCAAAGAATTTACATTGGGTTATCCTATAACCTATAGGCTCATGCCGAGACGGCGAGCAATTCTTCAGGATGTTCTATCCCAGGCATATAAATCGTTACTTGATATGCATAAAATTGTCGAGATCATAATAAAAGTTCACCATTCATTAAAATTTAAAAGTACTTTCATGTATGTGTTAAGTAATAATTTAAATTCCTAAAAGGTGGTGTGGTAGATCGTACGCGTAGTTAAGAATTTCTGGAAGAGAAGATGCATAGGTTCAGGAAAAAATGGCCTTTTCTATGTGCATGTTTAGTTTGACGCTACGAAAGTCCCTGGTACAAAGTTTCAGCTCAGTTAAACATGTTTGGCAAAATCATGGTAACTAAAAGTTCAACATGATTTTTAATATTAAACCATGGTTCGAGCAATGAACAATTCTTTTTCTGTTGGACCAAATCTTGGTTTCCAAACTATATAGGCAAGAAATATCAAATAGAAGGTAATCAGCAGTTCCACAATTAGAAATTTCAGTTAAACAAATAGAATTTAATCAGCAGTCTGACAAATTAGAAAACTCAGTTGATTATCCTGTATTTCTGTTAAAACTTTTCCCCCATTTCATAATTGCCCCCATGTCATTCTTCTTCCATCAAAAGGGTGTTATAAAAAATCTAGTTGTTTTCTGATAAATATCTGTAGCTTCAATGTTTCTAAACAACCAGCTTATGCATGTGCAGTCTATATAAAAACAAATTATGCCCATTTCCTGCAGTCTTGATTTGCAACTGTTTTGGTCATTTATCGTACATTTACTGTGAGATGAGGATAATAGCCACACTAGCAGACACTCTGCAGGCTACCCTCCAGTGGGTACATGCAATAACTTCGGCAATTTTGCTATAAAGTCATTGACATACTAGAACACTTAAGATCTGTTTATGTAGTCTATAAGAGAGAGGGGGGGGGGAAGAGACCGGGGGAAAGGAATGGAGTGACAACATAATTGATTTATAACTTTAGGACAACTTATATATATATATACCAAATAAAAGAAGAAAAAAAAAAGGTAAAATTCGGACATTACCTGAAGGCAAGGTCTTCTGGATACGATAAGAAGATGCAAGATTAATGATATAGAGGAAGATAAGAAGAGAAAGTCCTGATTTTCTGAATCCCATTTGGCTGTTGATCCAGTTAATCCATACAGATGAGATGATCTGCACTTTCTTTTACAAGAGAACTCCGCACCCAGCTTTTCAGTTTCCAGCTCTGCTCGCACACCGAATGTGGTGTTGTGGGTGGAGCTGGTTGCAGGTAGAATCTTTGAGCAATCAAAGCAAGTGAGGCTGGCCTTATCTCCATCTAAAAGTGGCCTTAAATATAAAACCAAAAAGTATAATACGTGGTCCAAATATAAAAATATCCAATATTAGCTTGTCACGCCATGAGTGGTTGGAAAGTTTTAAACTACCACGGTCTTATATTCGAGTCACAAGAATACATAACCATTTTGCTTATCATTCAATGACGGCATATCGTGGCAGCTATGTCTTACTTGTATTTATTTATCAAACTCCGAAGGGTCAAAACTGTTTCCACATGGCATGCTTGTTGCTGCTCTTGGGATTGTTCAGTATCGGTTCATGTTAGTATCTAATTTTAATAATATATCTTCTTTCTGACTCAAGATACGTGAAATCCCTGAGACTGTCGCATTCACTCAATACAATTTTGTAATTTCCAATGTGTGAATTTTACTTATTTAAATTCATTAGTAAGTTCCTTGTAGATTCCTTCCGCACTATAGCTTTGTGACAGCTTGTAAACGTAAGCAGCCTTGTATTGTTGCCACGAAGCCTGCCTTTGCCTTTACTCACGTTAACCACAAATTTGTATCTGGCTTCAATAGTAATCAATATCAAGTTAATGTATACTGTGAAATAAAACATCCACTTAATGTTGTTATACACCTGCTAAGCGTGTTACACTAACCATGCATTTAGCCACATTCCATGAATGTGACTAAATGTTTGAAGTGTGATACCCCTTGTTTTGCTAGTTGTACCACATACAAAACCTGCAAGTTTAATATTTGCTTGATGCAACTGGTGCGCATCTAAATTCATTAGTCCATGTCCTGTGCTAGGCGAATTCTGCCATGCTATATGACAAAATATAGTGTCATGCTCCTTGACCCCTTTGTCAATGCTGGGGCGTTGATTTATTTGTTTTAAATTGTGAGTGGTCCAAATTGATAAATGCATACTAATAAATCCCAGTTTTTTTTTTATATGTATCTTTTCTGGAATCCAGTCTTCATTCTTGAATTTGATTTGCAATTAAAAATTTAAAGCAAAGATGTGACCAACATAAATAAATAAATAAATAATAAAGAGAGAAAAGGGCATCAGCTCTTCAAATCCTTAACAGCAAGATCTTCGAATGGAATGCGGCAATCATCGACCACTGATTCATCACCGGAAAACACCACTATTAGCTGTCGTGGTGTTGTTGCGTTTGATGACATGGATGAGAATTCCATAGCAATTTTTTTTTTTTGGGCCTTGCAGTTGAATTTGTAGATACTAGTTTCTTCAAGACTATTTGCTCTTGGTGAAGAAATAAATATTTGTTTTTGGTGCATCCTTGCCCGTGATAAAAATGTGTATACTATAGATTTATTTTACTAAAATCAGGTTATTTTTGGTAGAATTGAAAGTAATATTTCAGAAATGGAACACAAGTTATCGGCTAAATTGCATAGCAATTCCTTCGCACACACTAACTTCTCTGGTGCATGGCAGCCTTCGCCATTATGCTATTATAAATATCTTTCGTTTCTTGTAATAGTGATGGTATTTGGCTTAATGTCATTACGTGAAAAAGCGTACGATTTGTTTCAATAACTTATCATAAGAAGGGAAAAATAAAATTGCGCTGCTATTCAATAAGAAAATCTTGTTTATGAAATCTGACGAATACACTTGGCAATCAATGAATGGAAGACGTGTAAAAAAAAAAAATGGAAAATTGGATGGTGAGAAAAAGGCGGATGTGAGTGAAAAACTACAAAACATTGTTCCCACAAAATTGACAAATTTCAATTCCTAACAAGCTATAAAACACAGATCCATCAATTGAATGCCGTGTTTATGTATGGATGTCGTGTCTACATGTTGAGTATGTCCATATTGAATTTTATATGACACACTAATATTACATCAATGACATAAGTTTATATATATTTTTAATTTAAAATATATTTTTTCTTACTCTAACATAGAAAAATATAATATAAACAAGATTATAAAAAAAATAATACATAAATTTTTTAATTTATATAAAAATAAAATATAAATAAAGTTTATATAAATGATATTTTAAATATAATGTATCATTTTTATTAAATTTTTACTTATATATATATTTGTTGCCTATAATTGTTCAACTTTAGTTGTCTCTCATGTCTATGTCATGTCGTGTATTTGTATTGGTGTCTGAGTTTTATATAGATTAAAAGGTAACAAATATCATTACTCAAAATAAAAGGGTGAGAGACAAATTGAATGATGGGTAAAAATTGCTAAATGGTAGCCAATCGCAACATTTGTAATTGAAGTACAAAATGCAAGACAAACATCCAATGTCTTGCATTTTGTGAATTACTACCATCTTTTGTTAATAGTTAAAATTTCATCAATTCAAATTGTAATAATGATCAATTTATGATTGTTTCATTCTCATTTGCAAATAAATGGTTCATTAGTGTGCAGAGCAATCAAGGTTTGACGGCAAGGGGATCAATTAAGATAAGTTCAGCTCATGCAATGCTGCAAATCCATACCCGAGACACCAACACTAATTAGTTTATGATTGCTTCTAGACGTAATATGATGCTGTGCTTTCCAAGTTTTGTTGAGACAAGCTCAATCCGTCCTTGGCAGTTAATTCAACTTTCTTTTGTAGAAATTTTGAATGTAACTGCTTAATATTATGAAGTCCTACAATAGTTTCATTAAAATAGGAAGATTACAAAGTCAACTATGAAGGTTACTCGCAGAATTAGCAAATCTAGGCGGTGATGTTCTGCAGCATGTTCAATCACCATAGTGATCTTGCTACGTGCTTAATACTTGATTATATTAAACATGAATGAGGACACCTCTGGAAACTTTCCATCATCAATACATTGTTGAACTGACTTTAGTTAGCCTCATAATAGTCTCATTTTCGTCTATAATATAGAGGGCTCTAAAAACGATCATGATACTGCTTCTATACATTATCAAATAAAATATTCTATGTGGCTAGCTACTTTCACTAATATTATGCCAAAATCAAGTTTAATTTGGAGGCTCATAGATGATCCTTTATAAATACAGGAATCGGAGGAGCAAGTCCACCCAACCTAATGGTTTGCTCCCTATCATCTTTCTGCAGCTCAAATGACAGGAGGAACCAATATTGCTCCAGTCATAGGAATAACAAGGTAAAGTACTAAAGTGTCTATTTTTACAAAACCTTCCATTTTCACACATTATACCTTTTCTTTATGTGTCTCTTATGGATGTCTGATGAAAAATTTCAACCACCATACATGGCTTTTTGATGCCTCACTAATTGTGCCACCATTTAATAACTTTGTGGCGCCACTAATTATGCTTGCCAACCTTGTCAAAAAGCAAGCCGAAGTGCACCATCAATCAAGGGCTTTGAAAAAGTCAAGCCATTCAACAATATTCATACATATCGGTTTAGTATTTTCTTAAATACATGCTATATTATGGAAAAAGAGGCAAATGTGGTGGAGAAACAGTGCAGGAAAGAATTGATATAGATAAATAGTTATGCCAAAAATGTTGACTACTTGACTTGCATACACTGGAAGAGAGCCCTAACATGAGGTCCATTCTTTTAATAGACAACAAATTAACAAGGGAAACAGGGATGTGCTAGAGGGTTAATTTTACTTCTGTAAAAAAAACAAAAAAGACTATCAAAATTTAATCACTGCTACTTAAAAAAAATAGGAGAAATTACTCTCATTCCCCCACCCCCTTCCCAATTTGTTGAAACTCAACCCAACTCTTCTCTGATTATCTAACCTGCACTTGGCATCAACAATTAAACAATTTGATGTGAGTTACCAAAAATGCCCTAATCCCTCCACCACCATCATCATCATCATCATCATCCCCAACTTCCCATCACCCTCCTCCAATTCGATCGCCACCTCCCATAACAGAAATGATTATCACGCAATGTATTACTAAAACTCATAATTAAACATCTAAATTAAAAATCAAACATGAGGGTGAGGCGTGTGATATAGACACGTAAATTTGTAAGACAATTTAAGAGTATTAATCTGCATCCGCCAATGAATTCCAAGAGTGTGGCCATCTCATGATAACATACTTCCTATTGCTTGGCAGTTTTTGATAAATATTCTGTTTCTTTCTTAATGGTTTCTCCTGACATAGAAACAATGCAGGAAAGAAAAGAAGAGAGAGGAAGAGAGATACAGAAGGGTATCGCCGTTGAAAACTTTAGTGTGGAGTTATTATATACGCATAAGATAGGAAATGAGTCTCTATGTCAACTAAAAACTATGGTTATATATTTAGCTACTATTAGTTATCCTCTATTTTTAAGTTATTATTTGATATTCTTTATATTTATGCTGCTCATTATTTACTTTAAGGCATTTTAATTATTATTAATTAACATTTAACATTGTTTGGTTATTTATTATTATTCATTTAATTTTATGCCACTTATCAGTTACTTTTAGTCATATTATTTATTCATTTATCTTTAAATTTATCCAATTATTTATTTTTTTATCATTTTATTTTACCGCTCCCTTATTTTTATGCTGATCATAATTTACTTTTAGTTATTTTAATTATTATTCCTTTATATTAAAGTTATTTATTACTATCAGTGTACCTTACCATTCATTTATATCTCAATTTATCTTTTATTAAAGTTGCTAGCTAGTTATTGATAAAATTCAATAATGACATCAATTACTTTGAGTTGTCAAGCTTATATTATCTAAATATTTGCATACTTTATTTTTAAGTTTATATGTTAATCTATATTTTGTGCATTTTATTTAGTTTATTTCACTAGATTTTTAAGTTTAATTTTATTTATGATTTAATGAATTTACTTATAATATTCATGTTTATGATTTCTATTGGGCTCTTAGTTATTTAAATTCCATTTATTACTTAAGATTATGCATCCCATATTTTGAATTTATGCATTTCTATATTTATAATGAAACTATGCATAACAACAGTAGTGGGCAGTAGAGCTAGCAATATGTGCAACGAACATTTCTTTACAACGACCATTGATTGTTTAAGATTCCTACGAGTTTCAAAGTATAAAACCCAAATTTCTTTACATTGGGTTTGATTGTACTTTACACATTGGTTTATTCGAATTTTGGGTAGTCCTGAACTCTGAGCTAGTGGCTAAAGTTAGAGAGATAATATCGAAAGAAATCTTTAGCTCTGAAGACCATATACCTAGTAATTGCTTCAAAGATGGTAGCTTCTGCTCTGCCTATCAGCAATAAAAATTACTACTCTAGTTGTGTTGGTTATGATGACAATAAATTGTAAAATACCACCAAAAATAATCTAAAATAGTTAGACGTTACGCAAAACTATAAGAGGGGCCTGAGGGAACGACCGTTTCGCTTTTTGGCTGCTTGGGCGATACATAGGGAATATGAGCAGATGATTTGTGAGTCCTAGAGGGCCGAGGGAGGTAATGTAGGGTTTTGCTTGCCTGGAAATCCAAAAAGCTTCTAAGTTATTCAACAAAGAGGTTTTTGGGCACATAGGTAAAAGGAAGCGTATTCCTGGAGGGTAAGATTTCAGGTGTGTAGAAGGAGTTGGAGGTTTGTGATTTTTCATCTCTCAAACAACTTGAAATTTCCTTGCGCAAGGGATATGATGATGTTCTCTATCAAGAAGAGATGTTGTGATTCCAGGAAGTCCAGAGAAGATAGAGTTAAGTTTGGGATACGAACACTAAGTTCTTTCATGCTCAACAATTACCATAAGGAAGCGAAATAAAATTCATGGTCTTCATGTGGATAGGGAATTTGGTGCACTGACCAAGAGACTCTTCAGTTAGCGAATTGCTTTTACAGGAATCTTTCACATCTGAAGGGGACAATAATATCTCTAATTGTAATCAGGTGAAGGTGCCACTTATCAGTTCCAGTTGATGTTGCTAGTCTTTTGGCCCCTGGAACCATGGAGAAGGTGACGAGAGCCGTCATGGCTATGCATTCTTACTATGGTAGATTATGTCCATATTTCGAATTCGCTCTATCTGTGACTTTTGGTGGGATAGCCAATGGCATTTTAATATCTTGATACTCCTTTACTGAAGAAACTCGTCGCTTTCTGGCTGATCGTTCTTTACCACGTTGGGGTGAGTGTGATGTGGCTTGGCGCTAGTTTGGTCAGGAAAGCGGAATATTCTCCGCAAGCGATTATCGATAGTGACTTCAGGATTGTGTTTCTAAGGGTGGAAGGTCTTGGATGTGGATTTGAAACGTTGGTCCCGAGAAGTTCAAGTTTTTGATTGCAGCTATATCACTCCGCTCTCCCCACCTCAAATTTAGATTTAATAGGCATATTGCTCCTTTACCAGATTGTGTCACATGTGATCTTGTGGAGCAAGATCTTCTTTATTGTCTCTGTGATTGTTGTCACTCCCGACTTGTTTGGCTTGAACTGGGCTTTGGTCAGGATCCACACTTCTTCACTCTTCCTTTGCTTGATTGGGTAAATGCGCACCTGAGATTTTTCTTTAATCTGTCCTTTGCACTAACGTTATGGTGGATTTGGTGTTAGCGTAATAAACAAATTTTTGAATCGTCCTTGTGGAGGGTGGATAAGGTGTTAGCATTGCTAATTGTGGACATCCATTCCATTCAAACACACTTGTCCTCTACTCGCGTCACATTATGGTTCCGCATGTGGTACAACGGATCCCTTAGGAGGAGGAAGTAAAGTTGAATACCGATGGCAACCATTGTTGGGTTGCTCATGCAGCGCATACGGAGATTGGCGGGTCTTGAGAGACTCTAATGGGACGTGGATTGAGGGATTTTCTAGTTTTCTTAGGGAGCATTCCATTATATTTGCAGAGTTTATGGCGATTAGAGTTGACCTTGCCAGAGTGAAAAAATCATCGTTTAGTGTGGTGTGAAAGTGACTCACTTCATGCCGTCACTTTACTTACATCCAACTCTTGGACCAAACATCATACTTGTGCTGCCGTTCTCACAGAGGTGTCTTATCTTGAAGGAACTGAGTTGTACACCTCTCATGGACTGATGGAATGACTAAGATGGATAGTGCCAATGATAATCTTGTTAAGTTTTGGCAAACTCTCCTTCCCATTTTATTGCCCCACCCTTGTGAAGATGCTTTAGGAAGTGGATATTTGCATTGTTAGTATAGGTTTTTGCATTGTTAATGCCCATTGGCATTTTTACTTATTTGTCTTTCATTCGTAACCAAAAAAAAAAAAACTAAAAGATGATCAATCTTTTTTTTTTGGGGGGGGGGGGGTGTAATGATCCAAATGTGAGAGGGATACATGCTTTCTTGAAGCAATTATTGCAGGAAAATGCTATACTTTAATACTTTCGCATGTACATATCTGAAACAAAGACTATTTGTTTCGAAATTTGTTGAAATATTTATGAAAAAAAAAGTTTTTTTTATATGTATATATATAGATGAGTAACAAGATTATAGTAAAAACTAAAAAAATTGCAAATGACCAATACATCACAAGCAGGGGGTTAAAAGTAAAAACCATAGGAAAATTCTAAGTGCTGATGAAGAGAAGTTCAAGACCAATAAAATATTCTTTTTAAACCAGACGAGCTAGCCAGCCCGCACAAATTACATTCTGTACAAGATCTCAATTTGTAATGTAACATGAGTCAAGTGGTGCAATTTTGTAAGTCCTTGGAACAATACACATGGACTCCTACTTTCTCTTTTTGTTACATTGTTTAGTATTATAATTTTTAACCAAAGCGAATCCCCCGGGTAGCTGAGCTAGCTATGATTGATACGCAAAAACCAAGCAAATTAAACAAACGCGATGGTCTAGATACAATAGATGGCCACAGTTGCGTGCATTTGCTTCCCGTACATAACTTACAGAACAGAGCTAATCATCCAGCATGCCAGAAATATTACAAATAAATAAATGAGAATGAAGTGTCTTACGATGATACCAAAGGGGCATCATTTTCCGCGAGAACTAAATAATGAATTAAACCAATGCAACATTTAATTTCATATTTCAGATTTCAGAACCGGAGTAAAATTGAAAATGACGAAGATAAGCACATATATTAATATATAAACCAAACTAGACATAACCTTAGCAATGAGAGGATTTCAAGAACATTACAGTTTATACAGAGCAGACATGCACCCTGCCCCTCTTGGAATGAACATACATTCTAGCCATAGTTCATACATGTACATCCTAAATGCTAAAGCATGAAAGCTGCAAGTCCATATCATCCCATCTCTGATCCAGCACTCATTAATGTCCCTAGAGAAACAGACCTCTGAATTCCCCATTTGCTAGTTGGCATAACTGATTGTACGAGTTGGTATCTGCAACAAAGGCCAGATCAAACCCAGGATAAGTAGCCAGCAATAGGACAACGAAAACAAGAAATACCAATTAATTACTGAGCCTAATTCTTTTTCTTAAATGCCAGATCATGCATTTCCTTGATACCTAAAGAGAGAAATCATCAATTGAATCTAATTTGGGGGGCTTTAAGTCAGAAGAACGAACAAACACAATATTCAAATCAAAGAAACATACGCTTCATGTGCTGTGTTTCCCATTTTGAGAGAGTTAACTAATTAATTCATAATAAGCGTGAAAAAGTTTATAAAGGCAAAAATGTGTAGTGCTTGGTACCAAAGGTGTTGCCAAAGTCGGTCCATATTTCAGCATTAATGGAGTGGTTACTTTCAGCAATACCAATGACCTCAACATAATTCATAAGAGGGACCTGTGGCAACCCTTTTACAGTTAGCTGCTTGTCATCTGTGGATTTTGCAGCGGTTACACCATCATCACATTGATTCACTTGAACCACTGTTCGTACTCTCTTTCCTACGAAATTGGGAAGCAACTCAGCATTTACAAACGCAGCAGGATTTGAGGTGTCCATAGCCTGAAAGAACAAGTGAAGACCAACCAAATTGAAAACAATCAACAGATTCAGCAATTCACCGAGCTAGCATTCATTGCAATAGCGTGAAAGCTCTTGTTTCAGGAGTAAACTCTAACAGTAATTTTCACAAAAAAGTCAAGTGCACAAAAAAGAAACATGGATATCGTCTAGCTCTCTATACATAAAATAGATGGCAAATCAGGAAATAATAGGCTGGAATTAAAAAAGAATCAACATAACCACAAACACAGAATTGAGAATCGCGTTATAAAAGATTCGTGTGGAACCGGGTGAAAACATAGATACAGATATGAACAATGCGAAGCATAAGAATTGAGATTGAGTAAATGAAAATAAAAGAAACGAACGAAGAGAATTAGAAAAGGAGGCATCACTTTCGAATGATTCAAAACGCGAAACCCTTTTTGCGTCGTTTGAGCAATCTCTTTCTCTCTCTCTCTCCCCTCGCCAGGAGTAGGATGATGTTATATATGAAGAGCGGGAAAGAAACAAAGACAGTGAACAAATAACAAGCGGGAAGGGTTCCGTGAATTTCTTTATTTGGCGGGAAACGAATAGAGTGGAGTTTAGGTTTACCATTTTCTCCCCAACTCGGAATCCGTATAGCTTCCTACCACAGTTCTTTACTTTTCATGGTGTGTCTGGTTGGTGGCAAAGGCGAGAGTGAAAATTATATGAATAAAATTTATCTTTAGAACTGCACATGCGGCTCATAAATCTAATTTTTACCTCTCATTTTCTCAACCTAACTCACTCTCATAATATGTTTGGTTAGGGAGTAATAATTTGATGTAAATTTTCATAAGTTATATATATAAAATTACACATAAACTTTATACATAAAAATTTATCTTTATTTTTATTCGATAACCAAATATGCTCTTAATAATGGAGCCTAAGAACCCATTTAGATAGCTATACTAATGACTTATTTATTTTTTTACGTTTAAAAACTTTTTTTGCTTTTTACCATGTTTGGTTATACAATTTTTACTTTCCAAAAAGTGTTTTTTAGCTAGCTTCTCAAGATATACTTTTAGAAATATTCAAAACAAATATTTTTGCTAGTTTATATTTAAATAGTACAAAACAATATATTCACAAATTATTTTTCAAAAATTTATTTTACATAAAAAGTTAAATAAGTTATTTATGCAAGCCGACCTAAGGCTCTAAACCATGCTGTGTAAGGGAAAGAAAGTATACTCAAATCGAATGCAAGCAAATTGGATCAATTAAATTTAGAAATAGAAAAATATCCTCCGATCAAAATAATTTACACAATCAGTTGCGAAATGACAAATTATAATGAGTTGCCATGATAGGTAATTATCCATCACCATTAACTATTTTTCTCAAATTTTATTAGTTAAAAATATAATTGTTTTACACTATCATGAAGATTAAATCCAATCAAAATTGTAAAATAACAATCCCGCTCGCTCACATGCCAATTGTTTAGGGTGTTTATTATTTTTTCGTTCAATATTGTTTAGTGTGGTTTGTGGCAACCGCCAAGATGAATTCTCTTCTGGCCGCGGGACAATTTCTTTGGGTTATTTGGAACATCTTTTTCTTTTTGGTCATTTGCATGAAGGGATCTAATTCTGTAAAACTTATCTTAATTTTGCTTCTGACACTTGGGTCACGCACTGGCTTCAAGAAGAAGGTTAATCCCATCGAAATCAACTATAGTTTCAACTTGCGTGATACCGCCGACCAAAAAACGAAAATAACCCTTTGTGATACTTACCTAGTCAAACTTATCATATTCTCAAATTTAATACCGATGCCTTTTTAATTTTCATGCATCATTATCATAGTATTCTGTATTAGGTCTGTCAAGGTATCACGATAAACATGAGCATATATGCTTACACGAGCAGTAAAGGGACTAATCCAATCCAATGCCATCACAACACAACACAACACAACACAAAACAAAAGAATGAGGTGAAACAAAGTCCTACACGAAAGTCGCCAGCTTTTATTCCCGCTACATAGTGAATAACATGTCTGCTACAAGGGAATAAATTTTCTAATGCATCACATTGTGCAATCAAACTAGGCTAAAATAGCAATGATAGTCTCTGAGAAACTTATGTGAATCACAGCCTTTATTGTTTATTGACACAGTTCTAATCCCAAAACATCAACGGGTTCAAGCTTCACATAAATTTAGAACGATTCATCCCAATACAAACATTAGCATAGTTTCAAACATAGTATCTCGGAAAAAAATTAAGCAAGGGCATACATCACTTAGCAGAGATCTGCCTCCTTATGGGTGTAAATCACACAATCTGATTTTGGGTATGAGACACATGTCAGAAGATAACCTTTCTCCATTTGCTGATCATCCAAAAAGGATTGATCTGATTGATCCACAGAGCCTGAAACCAGTTGGCCAGCACACGTAGAGCAGGCACCAGCCCTGCATGAGTAAGGTAGCTCCAGCCCAGCATTCTCAGCTGAATCCAGAATGTAAGAGTCATCAGGAGCTTCAAATTCGTTCTCTTCACCATCTGGTCCAATCAGTTTCACTTTATATGCTGCCATTGCAGACACTCTAAAGGAGGAAGATTTCAATCCAAATACTTTGGAGGCATTCTTCACGGAGCACAGAGATGATGGACTCTTAATAAGAGCACAAGATCTCCTAGCAGGTCCTGTGACAGTCAAGGAAGTTGTTGGAAGTCTCATAGTGGCCATATTCACAACCAACATTTTACACCTGAAAACAAATGAACAGAGACCAACAATTTTATAAGAATAACCACAGAAACTCATTAAATAGAAATAGAATGGATAAGAGAAGTAAGAAAACAAACATGGACAACAAAAAAAAAACTTCTAAGAATAAAGGCCAGCCGATTATCCTACACAATTTATTTATTGACCTGCTAGATAAATTGAAAGTGGCCCATCATACCATGAAGCACATTTCAAACGTATTACTCTTAAACGCTAGACCAATGACAAAAAAATCAAACACAAAGTTCATTCAAATGTCATTAGATTACTTATAGGGACAGTTCAATTTCCTTATGAAATAGTAAAACTCAGAATTGGTCACTAAAATGTGTCAGGTACGAAGCTTGGTTTTTGAGCTTGATACATACTGACATGTAGTTGTCTGGCTCATGTAACTTCATTTACTGTTATGAAGTAACAAGCAAAATAAAGAGGCAAAACATTTGAAGCAACAATGAAACAATTAACACACTGATATCGTGTGAAATGACGAATGGCCATACAATATGAAGTATATGGAGTGCAAGGAGACAAATATATGCTATTGTCACATTGTGCTGTAAAATTGCAATATAGATTTTACAAATGGTCAAATCATGCGTTACGTTTTTTATCCTCTTTCCGATCAAAGGTCATAGGAAACAAGTGATGATGCATGATTATTGATATATTCAAAATGAAGGGTATTTTTTGGATGAGCGAATAGAATAACATAGATTATCATCATCATTATAGTGACAATACATAGAAGCCAATAGTTCAGGTCAGGAAATTCCTCATGATACTGAATTGCAGGCCCCCAAACTTTTTTAGCCTTTATGATATTGTAAATTGATGTATAGTAGTTACCCAATTATTAACTCCCAGCTTTTCCTCCTGAATCTACCACAGAAAATTTTCCTTTTTCATTTCAAAAGTTTTCTCTAGTTATTCTGAAATACGAAATTGACAAGGATGCTATGATCCCTATATTTCCAACTACGAAAATTGAAATTTGATGAAAATTTCCCTTGAATTAGTAGTGACCATGATAAACCCATGAGAACGCGAAACTGGGCACGGATCATACAATTGAAAACACCAGCTAAAGAAAGTCCGCGATAAAACGAAATTTAGCGTAACAAAAAAAAATAACGTTAAACAAAACATAACAATAATCGGAAAAAGTTATCATGCCGAATCCAAAAGCATGAAAGGAATTATAACAAAACGGAAGTTAAAAAAAATAAAAATACAAAGCTGGATAAAGAGAAGCTCACAGTTGAAGTGATGACGTAATAGAAAGAAGAGGAAGAGGGAACGTTGACGGAGCGTGAGTGAGAATGGTGAGAAGGAAGATGGAGAAATAGGGTTACACATAATATAACACAAAGAGTGAGGACAAGGGTTGAAGTTGAGATTGGAAAGTGACCTTTTGAGTATCCGGTGAGACGGAATTGAACTTGTGTCCACTTGTGCGTATGTTGTGTCACCGACCCATGAGTTACTGGCCTCTATCCTAGTACCCTCTTTGTTTGGTTTGGAGTTTGGACCTTTGTGATGTGCGTGGGTCACTTTCTCCATGTCCAACTGTCCATGCCCACATCCTTTTTTTCTTTCCAAAGGTTTCAACATGGGCATAGGTCTGAATTTGAAGGGACATGAAGCATGTCTCGTTTAGTGGGCAATCTGATTAGCCAAGGATTTTCTGTTCTCACAGCTTTAGGGCCCGCTTAATTTTATTTTCCAATTTTAATTTTAATTTTTAATTTTTTAAATTTTATTAAGAAAATTGAAAATTTGAAAATTGAAAATTGAAATTTATAGTTTTTAATTTTCTTTACAAAATTAAAAAATAAAAAAACTCAAATTAAATACGTTCATATTAATCCAACAAAAGTTCTTATAAAGCTAACTTAAAAGTTTAGACTTCCATGGTTAAGGCGTTGGCTCAAATGGCAGAACCACATATATGGAAAATTGCGAGTTGATCCTTGGAGTAAAAGACTCAGTCCCCTTTCCCTCGCCTTCCGTAGATCAAAGCAAAAAAGTTTATAATTTCTACTCCATTATACTTGTGTTACCTTAACCTATGTTATTTGGACTCAAGGTAGCATTTAAAATACTCCCAGCAATGTGGGAACTTTTAATGTACCGGTGCTTTTATAACCGTTCCTTCAAAACGTCATATGATCCAATGGCAAGGAGAGGCTTAAAACAATCTAATGTGAGAAAGCCTTGAAGTGGTGTTTGGTGGACTTTTAAGTTACCAGTTTTTTATTTTATAAATGAATTAAATTGTAAACAGTGAATTGCCAAGAAGGGCAACTATACAGATTGGAAGGCCCAGAACAGTATCCCCATCATTTCCCCCACTAAGATTTGGACACTTGGCTAATGTTTTTTACCCATTATTTGTTTACATAATTATATTTCTTTTTAAAAAAGGGAAACAACCTCCGTCTCGCTCCGTTTCTTTTTTTTTTTCCCTTACTTTTTGAAGTGAACAACCTCCATTTTTTGAATCTGCAAGTTCCATCCCATATCTTCGACAACCTCTTGAATCTCAATCTCACCATTTTCATTCTCAAATCCATTGCGCTCATTGTTAGTCTTCACCACCGTTCTCGTTCCCACGGCGGCCAAGGTCGAGCTGCATGGGCAGTCCCCACTGGCGCCAATTGATGACGAAACGGGCAGAAATTGATCTTGAACTGCGAGATCTGCATATAGCAGCAGTGCAATGTGGTTCCGACGATGGTAGCCTTCGTTGCGGACTTCGTCGCCACGTGCCGCTCCAGCGGTGGCGACACCCCCATGGATGACAACCTCTCGTTGCCGGAGGGCTTCCTGCGCGAGGGTCTGGTTCGACGCATAAGGTGGGGCTGTGCTTGGGGTTAGGCAGCGACGTCGTGGTGGTGGTAGAGGAGAGTGGCTTCAAGCCTTTCCAATGTTGATGAAGGTGGCCCCAATTAATTCTCAAAGGCTTAAACTTATATTTTCATGTTATATGCATAGAGTCAAATTGTCTTTTTATATTTTATAAGGAGGTTTAAATTTTAAATAAAATGGAGGGATTTACCTATGGTAACCGGTGGTCACACGAGTACATTGAATATTCTCAAATTTTCTGAGTACATTTTAAACGCGACCTGGACTCAAAATACCAATGCACTTCATGACAACTTTTCAAATCAATGGTTAAAACATTTTTTTTTTTTGTTTCGAACTATTTTAGCTCGCTTTTTCAATGAAATCCAACATGTGCGTCGAAATTTAAAGTACAGACATTTCTCGTTTCATATTTCACATTAAGATGTCTAATCCTGCTTAGTATTCGAGCTATTGCACCACTTTCCAAATGGTACTTCCAGTCAATTAAAGATACTGCAAACACCAACATCGCTCAATGTAACCAATAGCAGTTACTTAGCACTCTTGCACGTTTTACCGTTTGAAGCAACTTTACAGTTTACATACTAAATTTCCCTAGTGTCTTCTTGCGTCACAATTGCAGGAAAAGAAAATCAAACCATACGCTCTGAACAATTTAAGCTTTGAATTATAGAGCTCAAAAGTAAACATAAATCATAATTTATAATGACTAACAAACTACCCTTGGAATCAATATTTGTAGGGGTCACATTACATACCGAAATGACTTCTAGGAACTTCCACCTTCTCATAATATTTAAACCTGCGATTCCATGTGTGATGCACTGATGCGTCAGTTTAATGATCAAAGCAGATAGACCAACTAGGAACCATATAATAAATAGATTTTAGGACAATTGGAAAACAAGAGCCTTATGAAAGTAAAGGCACAAGGAGATTATAGTCTTTGTTTTTCCTTCTTTTTCACTACTATTTGGAAAACCATAATACTGGGATTGACCAAAAGAATCAGATTTACTCATGGAACCTACAAAAATATATCAATGCTTCTTTGGTGTGGACAATCTGTGCTTAGACCATTCTTCAAGAGCCTTGCGATGGAGAGCATTCATCCGGATGTAAGGCCGTTTTTGTTTGATCAGCTTCTCAGCACTCTTCCAATCCTCTGTGATACCTAGTGCCACTAACAGGGCACACATAACAGCAACACTTCTTCCATGACCTTTAAACAGGGGGAAAAAATGAAGATAGTTACATCATCTTATTATGCAAGCATAATAATCTGGCCTGAAATTATCAATGCAACATCATACATTGTGAGAAACACAACCTTCAAATAAAGGAAAACATTGTGAATATAACTCTTCTCATCACAAGTTGTGGATGTAATGTATTCATGAGGCAATTTCATTATGGTTACCCTGCTTATCGGTAAGTCAAACATGGATAAATCAAGCAATCGGAGTTCCAAAACATTAGAACACCACCTCTTGCCAGTCAAAATACGAAAAACTTTTATGTTAGAGCATGGGAATATGCAGAAACCTAGGGATATGAATATGGTAGGTTCACTTTTCTGTATGCTTCCCTCATCTCTGGAGGTTAGATACATGCATTCATTGCACTATAATACTGTGATCAGACTGAGATAAACAAGAGAATTATAAAGTCTTATAATACCCATTGATAAAAATGTGACTGTCATAAACCTTAATCACCCAAGTGTTTTTCATTGTGAATGGCAATAGTTTGCAATACCCAAAGCTTACATCATTGTCATAATAATATTCTTTCTTTCCCATGCTTCTCTCAGTTCTCTGTTGATTCCTTTTGTGATCTAGCAGTTCAAAAGATCTCTAACAACTTAAATGGAGGGATGCTTTTTTACTCTCTCGTTGGATAGAGACAATTATAAGGGACTCTCTTCTATATTCCAATTTAAACAGAAGAATTTGAACTTGGATTTTTCTTATGTTTCTAGTGCTCTACTCATAATAAGTCCTTTGCTTCAGTCTCTAAATCATTCCCTAATCATCACAGGAACCTCCTTGACAACCACATACGAAAGTCCAAAACTCCTAAGCTCAAGTCTACTTTTGCTTGGACAACAGTAATCAACAAGACTAACACAAATCAAAAGGAGAAAAATTTACCATGCTACCATGTTATTGTCAGCTGAAGAAGTTCCAATACGAATAACACGCATGCATCAAGTCATTAATCCTTGTTCTAGAACCATTAAAAGAATACACTAACAGATAAGTAACACTATTAAGTTTTTTTATTTTTTGTTTACCATAAGCACAGTGGACAAAAATGGGCCTATTGAGGTCTTGCGACAGGCCCACTTAACAGTAGATTCAATGTCAGCAGGCTGAGGGGACCTCGTGTCCCAAGTGGGAACACACATGTACGGAAGCCCAGAGAACTCGTTCAACCTCGGGAACTCGCACGTGCAATCGACGATCGCAGGTTCGCCAGGTGGCAGCTTATCGCGCGACGATGGCCAACCCCCGACGTAGAGCCCATCGTGGACCTGAGTGTACGGTGGTTCCCCGCTTCGGAGCCTTCTGAGAGCAGAGAAGAATCGAACGAAGTACAAGTAAGGGCTGAACATGATGAGGGACCAGATTGGGAAGGTGCCGTCTGGATTCTTCCCGAGAAGCATGGGGAGGTCAATGGAGGGGTGAGATGCGATGGATACCAAGAATGATACCAAGGAAGCGTAGAGGAAGGGTGCGGATAAGAGGGTGAAGCCAAGGCTTCGTAGGTACGCGAAGCATAGTAATAGCGCCGTCGCTTTTAGTGCTATCAGCACTGATATGCCCACACCCATGGTAGTTTATTGTTTTGGAACCTTGGAGAATGGTTTGGGTCGAGAAAAGGTAAAGAAGCTTTTTGGTAAGAGATTGAAATCGGCAGGCGCGGAATGAGAATGAAGACTGTGTTTGTGTTTGTGTTTGTGTTTGTGTTTGATTAGTGGTGGAGACAAGGAAGGAAGAGGGGTAACCAACTGGGAAATAGAAATAGAAATAGAAATAGAAATAGAAATAATACTCAGTTCAGTTGGCGTTTGATATGATATGATATGAATGCCAATTGACAACAGATCAGATCGAGGAGATTGGTCTTTTTCTTTTCTCGACTCGATGGATGGATGCTGCTCCTTTCTTCCCTTTTCTCTGCAATTTTTGCTTTTTCATTTTTACCGGGGCAAATTACAACATTAAAACCTAAAAGTAATAATGAATAAACTATTAATGTAAAAAAATAATTTTTAATTTTACTCTTTGAGAGTAAATAACCATTTTATTCTTAATCTAATCTATATAATATATAAAAGGAAGAGTGGAAGACCTTGATTTAATTTTGCCATTTAGACTTTGTTTTTTATATTTGGACAAAGAATTTGCCACTTGACACAATTTATGATCAGCTACATGGCATCAATATATAATAGCATGGTTATTAAACTCAAATAGATAATCAACTCAGTCAATATATCAAATTATTGAATCACTAATTCAACCAATTGAATCAAATTTAATTAAATAAATATATAAACATAATTTAAAAATGTATAGCATATATTATTATTTACATAACATTTAATAAAAACACACATGACTTGGTGGTAGTAATCTGAAATTGGTTCATCGATTTTTAGGTTTAACTGGTTTTAATAATTTTTCCTTGGTTCCAAATTTTTGATTTTTTAAGTGTCCTAAACCAAATTAGATGCTGGTTCTCAATTTACCCTTGAACCTGTTGTTTTGATTTTCAAAACCATGATCCACAATCACATCCTTAAAAGCTTACTACTACTTCGACCCAAAAACAAATAAAAAAAACTACAAACCAATGATAAAAAAAAAAAAAAGCTAACATCATTTGAAGACATGACCAAACATGAGATATTTCTATGGCTAATGCCACTTCTGCTGACCCAAAGAAAGAAGGTGAATCATCACTTTAATACTTGAAAAGTATATCTCTAATAAAATAATTTATAAAATAAACTATATTCACTTGTAATTCTCTAAAGATTCATTCTATTTAATAAATTCACTTAAACATCAATTGAACTTCACTTCCATTAATAAAAGGGATTACATGTCACATTTTATGGAACCATTGCTTTGGCCCAAAATATACATTTTGTGCCAAGTTGGTATTTCAAAATTACCATTTTAGCTCACAAAATATCATATCCTCGATAAAAGAACCCAAAAAAACCACTATATTCTATGTTTGTTGATCTTTTTCTCTCCTAGAGTTTCTTTTTCTCCTAGAGTTTCTCTCTCCCTCCCAAAACAACCTTGGTTAGTATAATCATCATTTTTTGTTTGTTTTCTTTATTTTCTTCTACCATTGACATTTTCTTTGTTCAAAGAGTCTCTTATTTATAATGAGAGGGTGAGAGAGTAAGAGGGTTAGAAGTCTGTTATTTTGCATCTAGGATGCATATGCTTCTATGGAGGCAGGGAGCATACTAGTATGATTCGAGAATGATTGATTTCTGGTTTGTAATATTGCTTGTCAAAATTAAGGACCAGAGTGAACAAGCCATCCCTCCCTCCCTTCGCACCCAATCATGTGACCATACCACGAAGATCCATCCCCCTCTACTAAAGCCATGATTCATATCCTTATTAAAATCCCTGGGTCAATGTGTACTTGTAATATTAAATACACGTGTCAGGATAGGTTCTGGCCTTAAGGTTCCCAGGACCTACCCATTATTGCCGAGTCCTAAATTTCACAAAGTTTGGATTCTACACCTTCTTTAAGAGCTATATATTATAGCCATATTCACGGAATTAAAAGTTTCGGTATTTGTTCCCAAGAGGAAAACAAGTTAAAAAGTAATTTTTAATGAATTTTATGAAACTTTTAAGTGTTTCGTTTTTAGCCCACAAGTTTAGAAAATCTTGAAGATTTTCTGAATTTGAACTAAAACCAAAAATTTGGATTTTGATTAGTTGAGATTTTAATTTTTATGATATTTTATTTGAATTCAAATGGGAGGTTATTTTTTTATTTACATTTATATTTTAAAGTTAATTGAGAGTAAAATAAATAAAGATATTAATAAGTGAGTGTTGAGACCTAGATGCCAAAATGACATAAAAGATGTAAAGGTTGGGGTTACTGTCACCGCTATCGCTATAGCGGTCATAGAGGTGAGTTTCAGTGATTTTAGGGGTTTGAGGACTGCTATAGTGGTTGTAAGTGACCAGTTCGGGACGAGTGGACTCCTGAACTGCTATAGCGGTCTCCCTGGAGCTTGACGTGCATGAGGCATCGTTCTATTTACAAGACACTCCCACCTTTATAAAACCCTTTCCTTTCATATTTCTTCCCCAAAATTCCGTTTTCCTTCACTCTCATACCCTTCTCCCACCTCTTTTCTCAATCTCATTCAAGTCTAGCTCCCCCAAGTCATCAAGGTATGTTTATGTTAATAGATTTTATCTCTTTCTTCCCATTCTTTCATGTTCTTGGTTTGGGTTGTGGTTTTCTTCATTGTTGTCAAGTTGGGGGCTCTCACAATGTTGTTAAAGTTAGATTAGAGCTCTCTAGATATTGTTAGAGTTTAATTAGAATTTATGGTTACTCTATGACAGTTGTTGGTGCCATTCCCGCTCCACGAAGTTATATTGGTGTTGACGTCATACTTTTCTCCCCTCCAAGTAAGTGAGTTTGACCTCATAACCTTAGTTTATCATTATGAATATGTCCTTGCATGATGATTGTCAAATATAAAAATTTGAGATGAAAATATGATTTAGATATGTATTTACAAGTGATGACAAAACTAGTAAGTTTATGATTTTGATTCTTAGCATAAAAAATGTATTTTAGAAAACCATGATACCATGATTGTTATGTTGTATGTTATGAAAATGTTTTACATGTTTGAGAAATGATCTATTAGAAAATATATATTTATTGCAGTAAGTTTACCACTTAGCAAACATGTTTTATAAGCTTATGATATTGCTATGATTTCATATTATGTTTTTTCATTTATCTCGTTGAGATATGTTGGAAAATGTTAAACAAGGTATGAATTAGTTTTGTGAACAAAAGTGATATTATAATTTTATAGTTTGCATGGTTTAGAACCCTAGTATCTTAAACTATAATATTATAATTATGAAGTATATAAATATGTTAGCTTAAAATATAAATTTAGAATTTCAGTTTTAAGATAGTAAAAGGTATGAAATTCAGGATTAATCATAACAACTGCCACATACATAGTCTGTGGCTGAAATCGGAATGCCTACAAATGGATGATCCTTGGGTGCGATTTTCAGCCACAGTTATACTAAAGTCAAATTGTTAGAAATATATTAATTTAGAATTCTATGCACTAAGAATTTAGGGGCTCTGCTTTGCCAAGAACAGAGTACCCACTTTTCAATTATGGTTTTTTTTTTAGTCAAGCTAGTTTAGGTGGTAGATTAACGGAGAGAAGGCAACAGATAGTTAATTAACGATTGTTACAAGATCGTTAACCTTGGTACTAAGCTATCCATCTGAAGACAATATTGCCCTCAGCATACACAGAAAACGGGACTTGGTTAGGTACCCCCAACTTGTTAACATGTATTGTTTGATTTTACAGCTTTTGTTATCATATATGTATTTATTTAGCTTAGCAAATACTGTTTTAATCTGCACCCTTAGTTAAAATGATTTCATGTTGCTTCTGAGTTTACAATTGCTTGTTTATGAATTTATGGAACAAAAATTGTTTTCTTATATAACCATGTATTTAAATATCAAATAATTATGATTGTTGCATCTATGGTATTATATGTATATTCTTTGGTTGTCCCATATGGGTGATAGGTGAGAATCCACTCACTGAGTCGTTGACTTACCCCTCTCCTTCTTCTCATTGTTGTAGGTGTAGATCAGTTTCTTTATTGGTCCAGGAGCCGCAGCGATCTTGGTGAGCTTTACATTGTTGTAAAGCTTAGTTTAGGCTTCTATTAGTTTAGAGGACTCCAATAGATGTGTAGACAGGATCCAAGCTATGCATTTATTTTGAGATATTGTATTCATTTTTAGAGATTATGTATTTTCTTATACGTTTTCAAGGTTCAAGTATGTATTTTGAAATTTAGACTATGTCTAAGGATTTATGTAGTGAACCGAAAAAGTATTAGTGCTTTCACTTTTGAGAATTTAAATTGATTTCAGTTTGTGACTATGATTATAAGGCAAAACAATTTACCTTTTTATGAATAACAGATTGTATCAAAGGCGCTTTTCAGAATTTTGTATTTTAAACACCTTAGTTTTTATGAATTTAAATATTATGCTTTAATTAGAGAAAATGTTAATGATTTAGAAAAAGACCATGTTTTAAGTATAATATTATATATATTATATGCATTTACATCACCCAGGAGACTTACGGAATGAGATTCCTTATGTGTCGTTCACATTCTCGGTTCATGATAGTACTAGACCTTTAAAATTCTCTCCTAATCATGGATCCCCTCCATTAATGACTCGACAACATATATACTCCCTTTGGACACAAGAGGAATAGGTCACTCTCTAGTAAAAACAACTAGGTTATCCTTACTCAACTCAAATTGCAACACATGTTCAAAAAAAAAAAAATTAAAGGGGGTTGAATTACACATTTTTAAAATTTAAAATCTAAAATGCACACAATCTATAATTTAGAGCATAAAACGTAAGTTTTTTAGTATTTAGTATGAATGATAATGACAATAGATATTTAAATCACAATTTGAATTAATGTTTAAACATGATACATTTACACCTTAAGAAAAATAAAACATGATTCATATGTACAATTTCATGAATTAAATTGATTTTTTTATTTTTTGGAATAAGCTGAACTGAATCGAATATTATTCCAAACTTTTTTGCATCACATTTTTTTTATCAACAACTTTTTTAAACTACTAATACATAGAAATTAAATCCAATTACTCATGCAAAATGGGTCCAAGTAAAGTATCCAACAAAATCAAATTGAAAAATGATAGAATCAATCGGGCATGACAATGACAAGTTCAAACGGGTGGATCCGACCCATCACCTTCTTCTCTTGGAATGAAACTGACACCATACCGCCATACCCAGCAACTCCAAAACTGAAGTAGCTAATTCTCATGGTTGCAGTTACAAGTGCTTTTGTCATCACATAAAAATCCAAACTTTCCTTGGTGATCCCGCCAAAAAAAAAACCGACTTTTCTCATCAACTTGAATATAACAGAGTCCCAGAGATCAGTGCTTTGTGAAATTGTGACAGAGGAAGATGGAACCGAATCAGGAGACAGTGAAGAACAGAGAAGAGGGTGTTTTGGAAGACGTGATTTTGAATCAAGAGGATGAAGAGTACGATTCGAAGGAGAGGGTGCTCCACAAGTACTTCCTCCAAGAGTGGAAGCTCCTCAAGTCACTCCTTGACGACATCCTTTCCAATGGCCGTGTCTCTGACCCTTCCTCTGTTCATAAAATCAGATCCATTGTACTCTCTTCCATTCTCTTACTTATTACTTTTTTATTTTTATTTTTATTTTCTGCTGAACATTTTGCGCCATTCTTTGCCACTGATTATTTGTGATTTGTGTTGAAAAACAATGCATTTTGTGCATGAAGGTTTTTATTTTTTCTTTTGGGTATATGGGGTTTGTGGGTTAGACCCATTTGAATATAAGATATTTATAAAGCAAGGTGATTTTTTTTTTTTTTCAAATTTTGTTGTATAGTACTGATTGATATGGATGCCTGGTTGAGTAAAATGTAAAAGGCAGTGTGAAATGTTTTACATTTCTGGCACAATGTGTGTTTTGCTTATTGTGAGAGTTGTACTTTTTTTTTCTTTACATGCAGGTGGACAAGTATCAAGAGCAGGGTCAACTTCTAGAACCTTACCTGGGAACTATGGTTTCCCCACTGATGTGCCTTATTCGTTCCAGAACAATTGAACTCGGGGTAGCTTCGGATGAAATTCTTGAAATAATCAAGCCTATATGCATCGTTATATATTCGCTAGTCACGGTTTGTGGATACAAAGCCGTGATTAAGTTCTTTCCACATAAAGTTTCTGATCTGGAACTTGCTGTTTCTCTATTGGAGAAGTGTCATCACACAAATTCAGAAACATCACTGAGGCAGGAAAGCACAGGAGAAATGGAAGCTAAATGTGTGATGCTACTTTGGCTTAATATACTTGTATTGGTTCCTTTTGACATCTCCACTGTTGACACCAGTATTGCCAACAATGACAGTGTCAATGAGTTTGAGCTTGCTCCTCTTGTGTTGAGAATAATAGAGTTCTGTAAGGATTACCTCGCAACTGCTGGGCCCATGCGTACCATTGCTGGACTAGTCCTCTCAAGGCTACTTACTCGTCCAGACATGCCAAAAGCCTTTATGAGGTTTGCTTAATTATTTTTATAGCTTGTTTGATGTTAACTCAGCGGTCTCTGTACATGACTTGAATCCTCTCATCTAATGCTGCTGGTATCATGAATGTGGAGATAGTTTTTATTTCAATTAAAGCCTAACTAACTCCGTTTATAATTGCTTGTTTTCTAGCTCATGTTTACAAATATTAGAAACCAGTGAGTATCCCATGCATTGCATGGTAATATTTGAAGTTTTAATGTGTTTAGAATTTGTTCTAGAAACTTGATTTTTAGCATGTTATAAATTTAAACTCTTTAAATTGCTGTTTTTTTTTTTTTATTAAAGTAATAAATTTTAGATTAGTTAGACAATGTATGAAATCACTCTACGTACTAATCCTTGAATTCTAAAAACTAATTATTTTATTCTAATATAATTGCTATCTTGCATATATTTGCCACCTGTTGTGGCAATACATACTGAATATCTTCCCAAGAATTTTGAGATTTGATTGAGAACAAAATTACAGAGATAGAAATTTCTTGTTGTCAAGGATAAGTTGAAGAAATAACTATGGATATCAAGATGAAAAAGTAAGGGAATAATAGAATCTTTCTTGAGGGAGGAATCTTTTGTAAGTGATAAGTTTCGGATGGATGCTGTATTGCACTTAAAAATTCACACTCTCAAGAGAGAGCACTAAATTTATTGCATAGAGGTGTGTTTATTAAATCTCTTTTAAATATCTATATTGTAATGTCTGCTAGTACCCTATTTACTGGGAAAAGACTTAGTTGTTGTCATAATGTTCACTAGTCCACAACTCCACATCAATGTGTCATCACTCCAGACATGTTTGGGTTTGCATTCATGCTTGCATTTGTGTTGTATAGAAGCTGTTGTCTAGAAAGTGAATCCAGCTGCCTTTTCTCATTGCTTCAGCTTTGTTGAGTGGACACAAGAGGTCATGTCTTCTGTAACTGAAGATGTACTCCATCATTTCCAATTACTGGGTGCTGTTGAAGCACTGGCTGCTATTTTCAAGGTTTTGCTTTTTATTCTTTCATTCATATCCTCAAATGCAAATGATTTTCTTATTATTTTTAGCTTTAAATGCAAATAGATTTTGCCTCCTTTCAGAACTAAGAATGATAACACAAATCTCATAATTTAAATTGGTCAAATGCACCAATTACCTTGAGGCTAGCATGTTTATTTTATTTTATTTAATTTTTTTGTGCCAAGGCATTCATTTCTGCAAACATGTTTTTTATTATTCTTAATTATTCTAACTGTTATAGAATAAATTCTGCAAGCAGGCTGGTAGCAGGAATCTGTTACTTGATGTAATTCCCATTGTTTGGAATGACACTTCAATATTGTACAAGTCCTCAACTGCAGCTCGAAGTCCTTTGCTCCGCAAGTTTCTAATTAAGTTAACACAACGGATTGGGCTTACTGCACTTCCTCATCGTTTGCCCTCATGGCGTTATTCGGTTAGCTTTTATCTTATCCATGTTTGATGTGATTTGTATCTTAAATATTCAAAGACACCTTTTTGTTTCTTGCAAGTTGTTAGGATTCTTGATGTAACAGAAGGGAAAAAGGGCTTTATTCGTCCCTAACTTTATTAATTTGTTTAGAAAGAACCATTACACAAAGGAGCCTACTCCTTTCTCACTGGGATCTGTCCAGTTTGGTCTAATAGAATGGATAGGGTGTCTTCTCATTACAAAACAGAGATCCTATTTAAAGAAGATTGGAATAACCAACTTCTGTTACAAAGCTTTCATACACCCTTATCCCCTAAAACAGAAAACTAACTTACTAATAACAGAAATCCTAATTAATAGGTTTTCTTTCCCTTTTCTATAATACACTTTTAAATTCCCATTTGTACCCTTATTCAATTCCTCATTTCTAACAATACCTCCCCCCTCTGAAATAACCTTGTCCCCAAGGTTGAATTCTGGAAATTGAGCCTGAATTGTGTCAGCCTCCTCCCACGTTGCATCTTCAAGTCTTTTTCCCTGCCACTGAATCAAAACTGGAGATACCGGATGGCCGTCCTGTGTGACCACTCTAGTGCCCAGGACATCAATGGGCTGGTAGTGCTCATCTGTAGCCTGTAACTCGGCAGGTAAACTAGTTTCCACTATGTGGTTTCCTATTGCCTTTTTAAGTTGTGAGACATGGAATACCGGGTGTATTCTAGCTTCCTCTGGTAACTGCAATTTGTATGCTACCGCCCCAATTTTTTTTATAATTTGATATGGCCCATAATACCTGGCTGACAACTTGGGGTGCAATTTGGTTGGCATGGAGGTTTGTCTATGCGGCCTGATTTTCAGATAGACATGCTCCCCTAGCTGAAACTGAACAGCCCTTCTATGTGCATTTGCATATTGCGTCATTTGATCCTGCACTCTCTTCAAATGGAACTTTAATTGTGTTAGAGCTTCATCCCTATCCATAAGGTCTTGAGCTACTGCCTCTACAAGCGTTTCTCCTGGAATAAATCGAGCCAAAGAGGGGGCGGCCTTCCGTAGACCACTTCAAAAGGGGTACATTGAGCTGACACTTGAAAACTGGTATTATACCAATATTCTGCCCATGGAATGAAGTCTGCCCAAACCTTAGGTTGTTCTGAAGTAAAGCACCTGAGATAAGTTTCAAGCGTCCTATTCAACACCTCCGTTTGTCCGTCGGTCTCTGGATGGTATGCTGTAGACATCTTGAGTTGGGTACCTTGTAATCGGAACAACTCCTGCCAAAAATGACTCATAAAAGTAGGATCCCTATCACTAACAATAGACATAGGGATTCCATGTAGTCTGATGATCTCTTTAGCAAAAACATCAGCAATACTTCTGGCTGAATAGGGATGTTTTATCAAAATAAAATGCCCATACTTACTCAACCTATCCACTACAACCATTATAGCATCAAACCCCTTGGATTTTGGCAATCCCACGATAAAATCCAAGCTGATTTCTTCCCAAACAGCATCAGGAATAGGTAATGGCTGTAATAGGCCGGCCGGGGATGCGGCTTGATATTTGCTTCTTTGACATACGTGACATGCTGCAACATGGCTAGTAACCGTGCCTTTCATACCGATCCAGTAAAGGGATTGAGCCACCCTTCTATAGGTTCTATAGACACCTGAATGTCCTCCCATTGGTGAGGCATGAAACTCCTGTAATAATTTGGGAATCCATGCTGATGTGGCTGATAAAACTAACCTCCCCTTGTAGTGCAGCCTGTTGTTTTCCAGTGTATAATGCTGATGCGAGTTGGGATTATTCAGCAAGTCAGTTCTGATTTTTGCTAACTCTGGGTCTTGCTGGACCTCCTCATCAATTTCTGTTAAGTCTTGCCAAAAGGGTCTGGAAATTGCTTGTAGTTCCTTGTCCTCTTCAATTCTAGATAGGGCATCCGCCACCTTGTTTGAGGCTCCAATTTTATAAACAATATCAAATTCGTAACCAAGAAGCTTGGCTAGCCAGTTTTGTTGGTTTTGAGTGGTAATCCGCTGTTCCAAAAGATATTTCAGGCTCTTTTGATCGGTAAAAACTGTAAATTTCCGACCCAAAAGGTAGGGGCGCCAATGTTGAATAGCCAAGACTAATGCCATCAGCTCCTTCTCGTAAATGGATTTTGTGAGGCTTGAATCAGCTAATCCTTTGCTGAAAAAAGCAATGGGCTTCTTGTTTTGAGTCAGAACTGCTCTTATTCCCTTTCCGGATGCATCACATTCAATTTCAAAGGGCTTGGAAAAATCAGGCATTGATAACACTGGGGCTATTGTGACTGCTTGCTGTAGCTGTCTGAAAGCAGCAGTGCTGTCTTCATTCCACCCAAAATTCCCTTTCTTCAATAGATCGGTCAAAGGCCTAGCAATCTTGCCATAGTCGCAAATGAACCGTCTATAATATCCTGTAAGACCCAAGAAACCCCTGAGTGCTTTGACACTTTTAGGGAGTGGCCATTGAATGATGGATTCAATCTTTTGTGGGTCCATAGAAACCCCATCTTTTGATATGATGTGTCCCAAGTATGCCACCTCAGTTTGCCCAAAACAACATTTTTTTTATTAGCAAATAAGCAATGCTCTTGTAACTTAGCCAAAACAGCCCTCAGGTGTAGCAAATGAGCTTCCCAGCTGCTACTATATATCAAAATGTCATCAAAAAATACTAACACGAACCTGCGCAGGAACGGTTTGAATGTGGAGTTCATCACACATTGGAATGTAGCTGGTGCGTTAGTCAAACCAAATGGCATTACCAAGAACTCATAGTGTCCTTGGTGAGTTCTGAAAGCTGTCTTTAGGATGTCAGGTTCATACATTCTTATTTGATGGTACTCGGCTCGCAAGTCAATCTTGGAGAAAAAAGTAGCTCCCTTGAGTTCATCCAATAATTCTTCTATCATGGGGATGGGAAATTTATCAGGTATTGTGGCCTTGTTCAGAGCATGATAATCTACACAAAACCTCCAGCTGCCATCCTTTTTCTTTACCAAAATAACGGGACTCAAATATGGGCTGTTACTTGGTCTGATCAGCCCCGCAGACAGCATGTCATTCACCTGGGTTTCAATCTCATTTTTCTGCAAGTATGGGTACCTATAAGGCCGCACATTGATCGGGTCCACTCCTGCTTTGAGGGAATCCTATGGTCAACTTCCCGTTGAGGTGGCAGCCCCTTTGGTTTGGAGAAAACTTGGGTAAATTCTTTCAAAACTTGCTGCAGCTGGACTTCTTGTTCTATTGCAAGCCTCTGAGGTGTGTCTCTATTTTTCTCTCCCAACCACAACATAGCCATGGCCTCCACTTCCTTTTGGTTCAGTTTTCTCAAGGCTTTAGCAGTGATCATTTCCTTGGAAAGGCTTGGGTCTCCTTGGATGGTCACATGCTGTCCTTGGTACACAAAATCCATTTTCAGATTTCTCCAATTTACCTTCACCTCTCCCAGGGTCATCAGCCAAGCTACCCCTAGGATTACATCCACTCCTCCGAGATCAAACAGGAAGAATTCGCCAATCATTGAATATTCTCCCATGCAGATTTCCAGATTCCTGCAACTTCCTTGAGTTTGTTTGCGATTCCCGTCTCCTAGCCTCACATAAGAAGGCTTTGCTCGATCAATCTTGAGGTCTAACCTTTCAGCTAGTCTATATGAGATAAAGTTATGACTAGCGCCGCTATCAATTAACACCACAACCTCTTGGTTTTGCAGCTTGCCCTTGAGTTTCATGGTTTGTGGGGTTGTTAATCCTCCTGCTGAACAAACCGACAAATCAAGCCAATTGCAATCTGTGGTTGTGAGGTCCTCTTCCCCTCTACACTTAGGCTGTCCGAATCAACACCCTCTTCATCAGCCAAGATTATCACCCGCAGATTCTTCTCTGGACAACGGTGCCCGGAGCAAAGGCTAACCCACAATGAAAACATCTGTTTCCTTCCCTTCGCCTTATGTATTCACTGTAGGGTAGGCTCCTAGTCCCACGATTTCTGGTTGGCTGGAAATTGTTGTTTCCCTGTTTGGGTCCGATTGGTCCAGTAGGAGGGCGATTTCCATTCTGAAACCCGCGACTGTTATTCCCAATTGTGGCAGCAGTGCTGCCAGTGGATTCTACTCGTGAAACGGTGCCATTACTGCCTTGGTATCGGAACCCCGAATTCGCATTCCTTCCCTGAAAATTCCCATAATTTCGAATCCCTTTCATGGCCTCCTCTATATCGCGCGCAACCTCCATGGCGCGATACAAAGTCTTCGGGTCATGAGGGCGGACCTGGCCCTTAATATCAGCACGCAGTCCAGCCAAGAAATAGCCCAAGACTTGCTCTTCGGAACTGGGTTTGGCCTGGGCCACTAGTAATTCAAATTCTTGGACATAATCTTCCACGCTGCCTATTTGTCTCAGGGATGCCAGCCTTTCATAAACAGTACCACACCCATTTTCTCCATATCTCTTCATTAAGGCCTCTGCAAAATCTTCCCAAGAAGGATTCTTGGCTTTATCACGCCAGAATTGGAACCAGTGGCATGCGTTTCCCTCCATGCTGATGAACGCGACGCGCAACCGTTCTGCCGATTTAACTTGGTGTGCTTCGAAAAATTTTCTGCACGGGCAAGCCAACCAAGGGGATTGCTGCCTTCAAACGTAGGCAAAACCACTTTCTTTAACCAAGAACGCGTTGGGCGTCATCTTCATCCCCTCTTCCTCACTAGAGCCCATCTTCGTGGTGCTGGAATTCCCATCATCGTTGTTGGTGGGTTTCTTGGTCAAACACTCCATAATCAGCCCCCGCATCTGATCCAAATCTGGCAGGTTCTCTTTGATGTAAGCCACATCTTTTTGCAATTCTGCCAATTTGACTGCATGATCACTGGTTGTTTTCTCCACGGTCGCCAGACGTTGCTCCATCGCGATCAAGATCTGGCAGGTCGGACCAAATTGTTAGGATTCTTGATGTAACAGAAGGGAAAAAAGGCTTTATTCGTCCCTAACTTTATTGATTTTTTTAGAAAGAACCATTACACAAAGGAGCCTACTCCTTTCTCACTGGGATCTGTCCAGTTTGGTCTAATAGAATGGATAGGGTGTCTTCTCATTACAAAACAGAGATCCTATTTAAAGAAGATTGGAATAACCAACTTCTATTACAAAGCTTTCATACACCCTTATCCCCTAAAACAGAAAACTAACTTACTAATAACAGAAATCCTAATTAATAGGTTTTCTTTCCCTTTTCTATAATACACTTTTAAATTCCCATTTGTACCCTTATTCAATTCCTCATTTCTAACACAAGTCTTCTTATCTCTTTTTTGTTTATTTTGACTTTTAGCTCACACATAAAGCCAAAGAACTACTTACCTATAGTCAACTGACAAAACAATAATTGCTCCTCATGCAAGTCGAGAACTGTATGTATAATTTGAAACAGAACTGGATGGATGAAATTGGAGCCATTATTGGTATTGGAAATATGAAGAGTACTTAATCAATGATATTTCACATTTGTGAAAATTGTAATATTGAAATCTGAGTTCACAGAAGATTTAATAAATGATATTTCACATTCAGGAATGCTTATTTGATTGGTGAGCTAAACTATTATGGAGTTTGTGCTCAATCTTTTAAAATTACACTACTAAAAACTATGACCAGATCACGTGGCTGGGCTGCCTTTTTTTTTTCAGTTCATAAGCTGCAACAATGGAAACTGTTTTAAATGTTTGCTGCAGTCTAAGCTTGTTTCCTCCTAAACCTGTAGCATCACTTGGCAACTGATGTTAAATTAGCAGTGGGTGTTCAAGTAATCTGTTCAATGGTAACATTTATCATTCTTGTTCATCAGTGTTACTAGGTGATGGGTAGCTTAGTTTGTAGTTTCTTTTGGCAGGACTCTTAGTTTGTAGTTTCTTTTGGCAGGACTTCTTAGTAAGGACAGTTTTATATTAGTTATAGACTTGTCATAAGCTATTGTGGAACCTTCAGGTTTTTCACCATTTTCATGCCTTAATGACTGTACTCGGTACCTCTATAATGCAGGGAAGAACCACCAAACTAAATGTTTCTTTGAATGCATCCTGTAAAATTGATCAGTCCATTATGGTTGTGAATGACCACTCCTTCAACTCAAATGAAGTTATAGATGGGGCAGAAGATGAAGATATGGAGGTTCCGGAAAATGTTGAAGAGATTATTGAGCTGCTGTTATCTGGTTTGAGGGATATGGTATGTCTAAAAGGTTAGATTCTTATAGTGAATTTTGTGTCTCATCTATGTGCTCAGTTGCTGAGATTAGATGATAAAAAGTATGAAAGTATGTCTAGATGCATGTAAATGATGATACATCATACATCAAATGGGTGCTTGATTTCTCGGTAAATGGTTTGTATAGAAGATCCATTAAGCTGTCAAAAGTTGTAATGAATTTGTTGACATTATGCATTTGTTATAAATCCTGAAATATTGTCAATTGTGTTGATATTGATAAAGCAAGTCATTACCCACGACATACTGCTGTTTATAAACATTACATTAAATCACAAATAGCTACCTGAGCTGACCATGTTTTCTTCATCATAGTCCCCCCCCCTCTCTCTCTATCACTTCATTACCAAAACATTGGTTTGGGGTGTAGGATACTGTTGTCCGTTGGTCTGCAGCAAAAGGTGTTGGGCGCATAACTTCACGTTTGACATCTTCCCTTTCTGAAGAGGTTTTATCATCTGTTTTGGAGCTGTTTTCACCTGGTGAGGTATGATACTTGACTATCATTTGTATATGCTTATGCTCGTGACCTGACTGCTATAATTTACTAGCTCAAGTTACATAACCTACCTTGGTGTATATTTTTATTGTACCAGTTACACTATACTTAATGATTTTTCTGATCCACTATTGAAGCTCACATGCAACACCTTTTTAGGGAGATGGTTCGTGGCATGGAGGCTGCTTAGCTTTGGCTGAACTTGCTCGTAGAGGCCTGCTCTTGCCTACTAGTCTTCCCAAAGTCATTCCTGTTGTTGTGAAGGTGATGTTTACTATTGATGGAATTATATCCATAGGTTTAGAGATGTAACATTGGGAACTCCAAGCTATTTTAGTTGCATATAAAGAAATAAGAAACAGGAAATTAAGGACAATTCTGACATTTTGTAGCAGCTCATTTCGTTAGCGAATTGGTACCTGATGCATATGATTGGGAACAAGTGGGAAAGGATGGAGAGAAAAGGGAGAATATAAAAATGGAATGAATCTTGGACTAACTAAAAATGCCAATTATTCTCTTACCCAATGCATATGAAGCTTAAGGCATTCTTCCTTGGCAATACGATTTGATGCATATGAAGCTTAAGACATCCTTCCTTGGCATGTAGTCTCCATCTTCTAGTTGGCTGAGCCTTCCAATCATTGTTTTGATTCAACTAGATCTATTCTTTGCTTCATATATTTAATCTTCATGAGAAAATTTTTTCTTTATTTCTTGCTGCTGTGCCAAAGATTTTGTTTAGTTGTTGTTTTCTTCTAAATGCAAACTCAAGTTGATCACTTGTTTGAGATATACCTGCTATGTAATGGTTGAAATTTATAAGAACAAGTTTTCAATCAGGCACTACATTATGATGTTCGAAGAGGTCCATATAGTGTTGGGTCTCACGTACGTGATGCTGCTGCATATGTATGTTGGGCATTTGGACGTGCATATTATCACTCAGATATGAGGAACATCTTAGAACAGCTTGCCCCACACCTCCTAACAGTGGCATGCTATGACCGTGAGGTCCTTATCTTTTATGCCCTTCTTATGACATGATTTGTTTTAGAATGACTCAGATTCACTCCATGTGAATAGCATGGCTAATCAGCCTGTGATACTTAGGTTAACTGCAGAAGAGCTGCAGCAGCTGCTTTTCAGGAGAATGTTGGACGACAAGGGAATTATCCACATGGCATTGACATAGTGAATACTGCAGATTATTTCTCACTTTCTTCACGAGTAAACTCTTATCTTCACGTTGCCGTCTCCATTGCTCAGTATGAAGGATATCTTTTTCCATTTGTGGATGACCTGCTGGATAGAAAAATTTGTCACTGGGTATGATCTGATTTAGTCACTCTCTCTGCACTTCCAAATCATTTGCTCACATGTTGACCCTAATTGTACTTGCATTATGGTTTACTTTCTAAGTGAAGACCATAGATAACTTTATCCTAATTTCTTGACATTCAATAATAATATTGTTATAGAGAAATCACACATAAAAGAGAGATGCAGAAGCGTCTTCCTAGTTTGCGCATGCTTTCTGGTGACTAATGTGCAGCTGGATGAAATTTTCTTTTATTAGGTAGTGATAGAACAGGAATTTTTCTTTGTAGCTTTATTATTCCCTCAAACTAACCAAAAAAAAAATCCTTTTTTAGAATTGAAAAAGGGGTTGTTCTCTATGTAAAATTTTGCTATTGTAGATGTGACTCAAGGATTTTCTAGCCTTTTAATTTCTTATTGTATTTTTCCTTAGGGTATGTTTGGTTGGGAAGTAAAAATTGGGATAAATTTTCCATGAGTGAGATTCATGTGTAATTTTACACATAGAGCTCATCCATGAAAATTTACCCCTATTTTTACCCCCTAACCAAACATACCTTTAGTCTTATGATTCCTTGCAGTCTATACCTTTTGCCAAAACTTGTTCATACTCTGGCATCATTGACAGTTTATGGTTATTGCTTTTGTTGTGTGCTACACTGCTACTGTCTCAATTTTCTTGATATATTTTAAGAAAAGTTACTAAGAAATTACATCTTCAGGATAAAAGCTTGCGAGAACTTGCTGCGGAGGCTCTTTCTGTTCTTGTAAAATATGACCCTCAGTATTTTGTGAGCACCATCATGGAAAAGTTAATTCCTTGTACACTTTCATCTGATTTGTGCATGCGCCATGGAGCAACGTTGGCAACTGGAGAGCTTGTTTTAGCTTTACATCAATGCAGCTATGCCCTTCCCTCAGGTCGATACTATCTTCTTGTGACTTTTTATAATGCTGTTAGTAGTGGAAACTAAACGGGTTTCTTCTATCAAAACCAAAAAATTGGAGGCAAAGGAGCCAGTTGTTATTGAATTGTTATCTTCTTTCTTATTTTTTGGTGGCCTGTTATCTTCTTATTCTAATGTATATTTGTTATACTAGTCTGCCAGCCTTTCTTCAAAAATTGATGGGGTGATTTCCAAGCAAGTTATTACAATTTAACCATTTTGGTGTGAAACAAAATTGTTTCTTGAACTGTTGTATCTTGGGACGACTTTGAAAACCACTTTTTATACATAAAGAAAAATATTGATGTTCCAAAGACTGGTTCCGTTTTAATAATCATCAATTTTGTGTCTGTTTTATTGGACTTTGGGCTGGGCTTACACTAATACTCATTTGTAACCCTAGTATTATCTGCTATTCTTTTGTATATATAAAGTTTTAAATGAAGACACTTGGAGCCTAACCATTCAGATTAGTGAATTCAATATTTTTAACATTGCGCGCTCACTATCTTTCTCTCTTTAACACAAACATATTTATATGATGATTTGTAAAAGCTGCTGATTTCCTTTCTTACTTTCAAGTGAATTACATGACTATTGGCCTATGTAAATTTATCACGGACCAGTTGGCTGGTTTATTTTTCTTTTGTTATCTTGATTGTTTCAGATTGAAGGAGAATGCCATTCCTTTTAAACACAATATTTGCAGGAAGAAAACTGCAAAATAAAATTGGTCGAATAATTTGGCTCCATTCTTTAATATAAGATGAAACTGAATAAAAGTCTTGGACTGGTACATGCCATTGTGATTGAGGATCAAGATATATTAAGTTTTAATTAAGAATGGCTGCCTCAGTTACTGTTCATTGTTAAACCTTTCTTTGTTGAAGATAGTATAAGCTTCAAAATATTTTCGATTTCAGCAGAACTGTGACATTTTTATATTTCCATTGACAGATAAGCAGAAAATTCTTGCTGGTGTTGTTCCTGCCATTGAGAAAGCACGGCTTTATCGTGGAAAGGGAGGAGAGATAATGCGTTCAGCTGTTTCTCATTTATTGAATGTATTTCTGTATCTAAAGTGCCATTGTCAGAAAAGAAAAGGATAAGCTTACTTGATACTCTTAATGAGAATTTGAAACATCCCAATTCTCAGATACAGGTTTTAATCCTTTGATACAAGCAATTTGTATCATCATTTCTTTTCTGTTTAATGTCATTAGCATATGCCATTTTTGTAGGATATTATATATCTGGCAAGTAAAATCTGCATTTGGTGTACAGAATGCTGCTGTTAAAGCCCTCAAACACTTTATCCGTTCATACTTACATGCTTCAGATAATAAAGGTACAAGTGATGTGACAGTGAAGTACCTCAATATGTTGACTGATCCAAATGTAGCTGTAAGGAGAGGATCTGCATTGGCAATCGGTATTTTGCCTTATGATTTATTGGCCAGTCAATGGAGAAATGTGCTTTTGAAGCTTTGTGGATGTTGTGCAATTGAGGTGCTTTACGCTGTTGCAATGCAAATGCTATTTATTATACCATCTTGGGTTCAATGATTGTGTTATAGAAAATTTGTGTGTGTGCAGGAAAACCTGGAAGACCAAGATGCTGAAGCACGGGTAAATGCTGTTAAAGGACTCATATCAGTATGTGAAACATTAATTAGTGGAAGGGAAAATACTCCTACACCTTTGATTGAGAATGACAATTCTCTCTTTACTCTGATAAAGAATGAGGTGATGACGAGTTTATTTAGAGCCCTTGATGACTATTCTGTTGATAACCGAGGAGATGTAGGTTCTTGGGTTCGTGAGGCTGCATTAGATGGCCTTGAAAAATGTACATACATGCTCTGTAAGATTGATAAGTCAGTTTGTTTGTCTGAAAGATCAGATGGAAACAGAACTGAATCTGTAGTGCAGCCTTTAACTGATAATGTGCTTAAGACCGACCAAGAGCTTTTATTATTCGATGAAAATCTTGCTACCAGTTTAGTTGGGGAATATGTAAGCAAGCCGTGGAGAAGATGGATAAGCTGAGAGAAGCAGCAGCAAATGTTCTCCACAGAATTTTGTACAACCAGATTATTTATATTCCATATATACCTTTCAGAGAAAAATTAGAAGAAATCATTCCTAAGGAAGCAGATGCAAAATGGGCTGTAAGTTTATAGATCTTTCATCAGTTTTTGAGGTTGGTAGCATTGATCTTTTTTTATTTTTTGTTGAGTGGCCATGCTGTTTTATTGCAGGTTCCTTCCTACTCTTATCCATGCTTTGTACAGTTGCTTCAAGTTGGTTGTTATAGCAGATATGTGCTATCTGGTTTAGTTATATCTATTGGAGGGTTGCAAGATTCTTTGAAGAGGATATCACTTTCAGCACTGTTGGAGTATCTAGAAGGGGATGAATCTGAAGGCCAAAATACAAGAATGTCCAGGGAGTACATGCTATCTGTTGACATCCTGTGGGTTCTCCAACAATACAAGAAATGTGACAGAGTTATCATACCCTCTTTAAAGGTATAAGCAATGCTTAATTATTCTTGCTTCATTTAACTTTATTTTATTCTACTTTGAACCTAATTGTTTTTCTCGTGGAAAAGCTAAATTCTCTGATGTAAAGACTGATTGAAGTGCCTTAGGATATAGCATATATATTACCCAATACCCATCACAAGAGCCCAATAATTCACTATAGTTACTTAAATACGAAGGTAAAGACTGAACCACTTGTAATTGGAGAACCACTGCTTTAACAATTCTTAGCCATCTTTTTGTTTTTAGCATAGAGAATCCAGGTCACCAGTCTCCTTAACATCAATTCTTAAAATTATTCTGCATAAAAGTTTGGTTGCACGGATTATTGTGTGTAAATCTCATATACTGATGAACTTATTCTGTATTTCAGACCATTGAGATTCTGTTCAGCAAAAAGATATTCCTTAATATGGAGGTTAGTCTGCTTTTCTTTTCTTTATTTTCATTTTTCCCGTTACTAGGTCATCTATTATTTTGTTTCTTCATGTTGTCTTTTTCTGCATTGGCTTGGTGGTCAAGTAGCACTTTATCATTGTTAGTTGGCAAGAGATGTTTGGTCCCCCTCACCACTTCAGTGGAAACAAGTATGAGATGGCAGCTTTCTGCAATGTCTAGATACATCAAATCTTTATCCTGGAGAAGTCACCCTTATAGCAACTCCATGTTTTCTTTTAACCTCCATTTTTGTGAACTTTTCTTTTGTAAAACTTTTAGAAGGGCAACATTTTGATTTATTACCTAGTTACCGGTCTGTGTATTAAAACCCAATACGATTTTCATGATGTTGAAAAATGAGAAAGCACAAGATAAAAGGAAAACATGAGTTGAGTCAACCAATGTTATCTGTTTGTCTTCCATTTTTGTTTATATAATACTAAGTAGTGATCATATAGCATGTATATATATAATGCTAAGTAGCGATCATATACCGGTGGTGGATACCCTTTGAAACCATATATATATATATATATATACACTCTAAGCCAGGTTGGTTTAGGCCAGATCCTAGTGGGCTTTAAAGGTTATCTTTTCTTTAATTCCTTTGTTGTAATAGAAAAGGACAGAGACTAGTGGCAGTTTTTATCAGTAGAGGAGTTTTGAGCACACTGTGTGATAGGTAGCACTGATCGAAACAAGAAGTGAATTAGACTGTAAAATGATTCAATAATGCATAATTGTATAAGCTGATATTGGATTGGTGACATATCTCAATACTCAATATAACTTCTAGAGCTGTAGTCTAGATACAGAAGAGTGACAACTGACAAGCTTCCTGGCTAGAAGAATTACGGAGATAGAGGTAGAGATTAGGAATTGCAAAGGAAGAGAGAAAAAGTCCAGAGATCCTAGAACAGGGAAAACTGATCCTAATGCACAGTGCTGCTATTCACCTCTTCATTTCTCCATATATATATATATATATATATATATATATATATATGTTTCCGATAAAAAAAGAAATTTCATTAACAAAAAGAGAAAAATATTATAAAGAGTAAGAAGGACGAGATCCTCAAAGTAAAGAAAAACAAAAGAACTCACAAAATCAAAGTTTTCCAATCTCTTATCATATCAAAGATGGAAATCCTGTAAAAAGGTCATGTGCCTTGCACAAAGTAGGCACTAGACGTCTAATCTTGTCCCACTAAATCGGCTTGTTTGAATGTCTGTCGTTAGAAATGCGAGAGTTACACTCTAATCAAAACCAACAAAACTAGTTAAAAGAAATTGATCCAGGGCTTTAGGACACACTCAACATTCACCAAAAATACTAAACAAACCATTCCATAAGGAGTCAGCCACCAAACAATGCAGAAAAAGGTGTGTTTGATTTCAAGCTTGCTCTACAAAACACAGAGATTAGGGGAAATAGCCCTTTTTTGGTCTTTAAACCTGTAACATATCATTGGATTTCTCCATATATATTCTACTCATGCTTTCTGTTTTTGGTTGCCCTGCGTATATCCTCTTCGCATGACATTCACTGACTCAGAACACTATGAGCCATTTCTACTCTTCCAAAAATGAAAGAAAGAGCTGTGGAAAGATTTTGGATCTATTTATTGATTTTATCTATATATTACCTTGCAGATGTTTGGTGAGAATACATTTGATTAATGACTTATATTTTCAGGGCCAGACTCCAACTTTTTGTGCTGGTGTTCTGGACTCTCTGGCAATTGAATTGAAGGGATCCAAAGACTTCTCTAAGTTGTATGCTGGTATTGCAATTCTTGGTTATGTAGCTTCAACACTGGAACCAATTAATATGAGGGCCTTTTCTCAACTTCTAACTTTTCTTGTACACCGGTATCCAAAGGTACTCATGAAACTCACAATTACTTAAATGCAAATCACTTGCCAACAATTTACTTGTTTAATTTTGTTGCTTGTTTTATCGCTTCTTGTGCTTTATTTTACTTTATTTTCTCGTGTTGTTAACCAGATCAGAAAAGCAGCAGCTGAACAAGCCTATCTTGTCCTCCTGCAAAACGGGAATCTTGTGGCCGAAGACAAAATCGAGAAGGCAATAGAAATTATTTGTGAGACGTGCTGGGATGGCGACATGGACAGAGCAAAACACCAGAGATTAGAATTGTATGAGACTATCGGTTTGGAGGCGGCGCCACTTGTGAAGAATAGTGATGGAGCATCAAGGAAAACCAGCAGTAAGAAGCCCGCAGACTTGGATGAAAATGCATCATATTCCTCATTAGTTGAGTCATCTGGGTTCTGATATTTGCTTTGGTGATCCCAGGTTTGTTGTTGTACAATGTAACTTTTACTAGTTTTAAATCCGTTGATATGAACATTTCATGCCCATCGGTCAATTTTCTATCATATTAATGTCCTCAGAGGTATTGGGTATGCACTTGATTACTGTAAAACTGTTATTCTTGGCCGAAAGGAAGAAAATGGAGCTGAAATGGCGAAAGAAAAGAAATGATGATGATTTGGTTTATGTGAGTTGTTTTTTTATGTGTGGAGGAAAATAGCTGTCACCACCCAATCAGGAGTTAGTTAATATGATGCTATTCCGAAGCACTATTATTAGTACTCAGCCTAAGAAATTTCCTTTCACGTTGGTTTTACATAATTTAGAAAGTACATACACTCATGTTTAAAGGTTAAAGTTTGTGTGGGGTTCTATATAATTTATAAATTAGAAATTACAGCCACACATGTTCGATGGAGGTTTGTCTCGGGTATTGTAAACTTATTATGTCGTACAAATGCATGTGCCGGATAGTGTTAAAGTAATTTTTCATAAACTTATTGTTAAGTCTAAGAAGAGAAATGTTATAAGTTATCCACACTTTCATATCTAAACTTTCGTTTCTTAAGAGTATGGATACTGCTTATGCTGCAAAGTAGGACCTGTGGAACTTCTAAGAAATTTCTCCTTCTCGGATTTATTCATATGTACGGTAGCAATCTCTGTCATCAAAGAAAATGCGAAGAAAATTTTCAAATACATAACAAGGTGAAGAGAAATAGCCTTATGAATAATGTAATATAGCTCAACTGACTTGCTAATTGGAAAGGGACAAAAGTAAGTCGCATAATTATTTAAGAGCAAAATGTTTTCTAATGCGGTGAAGTAATGTTTCGGGTTGAGCTGCACGCAATTCATTTAGTTTACTTATTTAATATATTCTTTTTTCAGAATAATATTATTTAATTTGAACATTGTAACTTTGTAAGTAGACATACTAAAGGATGTTTATAGAGAGACAAAAGTATGAAACATATTGTGTTGATGGATAAGGTTAGGACTTTGAGTCTCTCTCTCACCTTTTTATTCTTCTTTTGCCTATTAATTATGTTCAAATAACATAATTCTTTTTTTCAAAGATCTAAAACTCATTTTGTGAGCCTAGCAGAAAATCGTTTGAGGGAGATCCCTAGAAACCACTTAATAAGATGTGAAGATAAGGGAAGAGAAATTATGATGGAGAGAAAATATGGGAATTAAACTCCACTACTCTCGTTATATCCTTAACTCTTACAGATTAAGCTATCAGCCTATCAGCATGGAACAATCACTTGCCTAATATGGTTACAAATGAGTCATTAATGTTAGATTTAAGAGATTTATATGGATATTACCTTGTCATATACTTCTAAAACAATCCTTTTTATTTTTAAGAACAAATATTTGCACCTATAATATTGCATAAATTTTAGCAGAAGACAAATTTACTAATTAATTATAATATTACGTCAGGTGATATTATGGTAGTAATCATACATTTAAGATAGACCAGATATTTGTACTATATTCACTTACATTTTAAAGACTATTATACATTAAAATAAAGAAAGATGTGTCAAGTAATTTTTAAATCTTATGAACTTGGTTCTAGAAGCACTTCCAATCAAATAGTTCTAATCAAGTCATTTTACTTTACTTCATAAACACAACCAATAGTATAAGAGAAGTGTCAAAAATACTTGAAGAATGAAGAAAGAATGTGGAAAAATTATAGAATTATAGTTACTCTACCATACACTGGGTTGTCCTCTATTGAATTTGAATCAGGAATCGGTGTATCTACCAATCAATGTGACATCTGTACCTTATACTTTCCGAATGGTACAATCCTGCTGTTACACTGTCCATGTTTATTAGCCTGAAATCTCCCTCGGAAAAGTTACCATAATAATAATAATAATAACAATAAAGCAAATGCAATTTATTACCAACTCAACTTTGGTGTTGTACCAGGCTATTCTTAGCGTAGAATGCCAAACCTTGTGGCTTGTGAGACACGCACACGGCACCAACCTTCTTCCTTGCGAAATGGGGTATCACACCTTATCATCTGGGCTCACATTCGGACACTTGTCCGTCCTCTTTAACCAGATTACATTTATTTCCGAATATAATCCAGTCTCACAATAGCTTTGTATATAGAAGATCTCATCATTTGGTTTAGGTTGGAGTGATGAAGCATTAGTGTGTGTGTATACTTCTTCTAGGCATTGTGAGTTTTTGAGAACAATATAAGTCATCACCACAGCATTTCCTTATTCTTTGGTTACTTCATTGGAATTTGCTTATAATTGCCTTTGGTGCACAAGCTTTGGTGCACAAGGGCATATATAGGCCAAAAACTCCAACCTTTAGTGATTAAGTTTCTTTCTTTCTTGAGGGCACCATGGAGGGACATGAACTTTTGGGCTTTGGATTCTTTGTAGTTGGCTTATGGCATCTCTTCAACCACATCAAGCTCCATGCTCTTTGTTCCAAGTCCTACAACTCAACCCTATGGTTTCCCACCACAAAATGCAGGTACTTGGAGCTGCACTTCATCATTGCAAGCTGCACAATCTTCATAGCCATGGAGCTATTCATCGCCCCCGATCGCCACCAACCATTTGACCCTGATGGAACCATCCCCTCAAACCATCTCCACAACTTTGAACACTCCCTCATGGCTTCGGCTTTCTTGGCCTATGCCGCATTTGCCATAGTCCTTGACAGAAAAGGCACAAAAGCTCAACATGAGCTAACTCACTTTCTTGCAGCCATAGCTTTTGCACAACAGCTTCTCCTTATCCACGTTCACTCTAGAGACCACATGGGCCCAGAAGGCCAATACCACTACTTGTTGCAACTCTTGATTGTTTTGTCTTTGGCCACAACACTCATGGGAATTGGCTTTCCTAAGAGCTTCATGGTGAGCTTTGTGCGTTCAGTGAGCATAATCTTCCAAGGTGTGTGGCTTATGGTCATGGGGTTCATGCTTTGGACACCAGGGTATCAAGCCAAAGGTTGTTTCTTGCAGCTTGAGGCGTATATGGTTAGATGCAGTGATGATAAGGCCCTTCATCGTGCTGTTTCTCTGGTGAACATTCAATTTAGCTGGCTATTGATTGTGGTAACTGTTTTTGCATTGTCTTTCTACTTGATTCTTTCAAGAAGTTATGGTGAAAAGGTGGAATATGTTTCGCTGGGCAAGGAGGAACTTTACCGTGATGAAGATGGCTCAAATAATAGCTACATTGTGAACAACAGCGACGTTGAATCGCAATCGTCCCAAAAGTAATGCATGCAAGAGCAGATTTGAAGCACTTTGTGAAATATTTGTGTGCGCTATTGTTCTTTTAATATGCTGGGTGTATATAACATGTGCAACTAGATCATAAACTACATCAATTCTAATCGTGAAAGGAGCTAAGAGTATCTAAATTATTCTTAACGCTGTGAGTATCCCTGTAACATACTACACTTTATCAGGAAAACTAATCACAAAATCGCAGCAACATTTGCATAATTTATCTATCGTTGACAAGCATATAATACTGCGCCAACAAATACAAGATAATCTCCCAGCAACACATTAACTCAGCTATGGACCGGTCGGAACCATCCCCGCCCCCAAACCTTCGGTCTACACGCTCAAGCCCCTTGGCCCACCAATCCCACAGGAATGCTTGGCCCAACGAGCACTGGCCCAATATACGGAAATGAGAAAACCCTTCTTTCTCTGCCCTGACCCCCGACCCGTCTAACTTTCCCATAAATCTCGCCAATCGTATCCGACACTCCAGCAAATACGGGCCTGCCAGCTCCGTGACCCAACTCCAATCACGGCCTCCTCGTCAATGCCCCGCAATCCCCTTGCACCGGCATACGTATACCCTTCAGCCGATAGAAGAAAGTAGGCCAATACGAGCCTATACACTAGTCTATCCTCGACCGAGTCAGACAGCAACAAGCTATATTATTAACAAAAAGAAACTGTACAAATATATCCAGGGTTTAATCTTGAGATCACTTGGTGATCATAAGACTAGTTCTCGGTGGGGTTATACGTCGGTGACAAAATAATAGGAAATTGCCCTTGCCATGCCACATTGAAATTAATCCCATTTTGTCACATACACACACATATACGTTTCTTCAATGCAGAAAATGTTGCCCAAATCCCTCTATAAGATTCCGAGATATCTTAAGATCTTAACATTCACATTTAATTAAAGGTGAAAAAGTTTTGAATCAGCCAACTTTTTCTTGCATATCTTTAAGGATTAAATATATTTTCTTCCTTGAAAGTACAACACTTTTTTGGCTTAATCCCTTAAAATGTTTTCACGTGACTCCTAACAAAGGTTCAAAGGTCATATATTAATATACGAGGAATTATTTATGCACACTTAAAAAACACTAAAGGACTAAAATAATAGTTTGATTTTGATGTAGTGACAGAACTCTATATTTTTTTTAATGATTTTTTAAATAGTAAAAAAAGAAATTAATCATAATTACTAATGTGACACTACGTTATATTGTAAAATTTTTATACTATATTGTATTAAAATTAAATCCCTAAAACAAAGATAACTTTTCATGCGAGACAAACCAAAAACACTATATTATCAAAGATGGGAAATATATTTGGATCTGACTTTTAAGTATAATTCCAATTGTCTCCCACTGTTCATTTTATATAAGCAAAAACTTTGGGTATGTTTTCGGGCGAAGAACAAAAGAGGAAACGAATATCAATATTAAAATTTTAGTCATTACCGATGACTTGAAGCAGGTCTGTTTTTTAATGCTATTTGAGTCTATTAAACCCTCATTTACGAAACAAAAAGTGGGTGTCCCACCTCATTCTATTTTTTTATCATGTCCAATAATAAAAAAATAAATATTTTATTCACTTTTTAAATATTAAAATAATACTTCAGATTACTAAAACCTGTCATGTAGCAAATGTGAAACGTGGCAGGGAGAATATTTTTGTGCTTTTCTGAAGCATGAAGAAGATTACGATCATAATCATATAAGCCTTAGAGGAAATGATTTAAACGTTACGATTCTTCAACTCCACATTTGGCTTTGAGGACGATCACCCAGTTACAGGTATTCAGAGTAAATGAAGCAACAGAGAGATCATGACATACAGAAGCAAAGAGGAAGATTCTTCGATATCAATCTCAGCCTATTCAACGTCAATGTTCACATCTGCAATGACTTTAATGATTTCAACTAGCAATCCCGGCCTATCTGCTGTCTCTATGTACCGCAAGCTGACAAATTTTGAATTAAAATTCATTAGAGGACACATCAAGTACCTACTGCACATTGGCTTGCTAATTATGCATATTATTCTGTGCAAAAACAATGTGTGTAGTAAACAGCTAAAAAAAAAATCAAAAAGAAACTATACAGACACATATTATAAGATGCAATCCTCCTCTTCGGCCCATGTATATGATGTTGGTAGTTGCACGTCTACGAGTAACCATTGGACCATCTGTTTCGTTTAGCATTTTGGAGCACAAAAGTACTTTTAATTGGAATAATACGAATGAGATTACACAATAACTTCATGTATTTGGTAAGATTTTTTATTTTAGAAAAAGTTATTTTTAAAATAAAATTTTATTATTATTTTCATATTAATAGGTAAAAATATTTTTTTTATTCTATCCAAATAAAAATTATTCTTTTAAACTTATTTTTAATATATTAAAATTAAACATAAATTACTTTTTAAAAATAATTTCTTTAAAAGTATTTCTCTTTAACTTAACTCTTTTAAAAGTAATCCTACTTAGAGATGAGCCAGAGGAAGCTTAGTAATTGCAGTGTGCAAAGTATGGTAGAACCAAGCATCATCTAGTAGAAGTCAAATCCGTACCCAGCATGACAAAGAATTAAAAATCAACATAGAAACAAATCTAGAGTCCACAACCATGAGAACAAGAAAAGTATTGCCGTAGTCATGCTAACTTAATACCTAAAAGTAAATGTTTATTAAGACACTAATTTTATTATTATTAAATATAATAAATAATGTGATAATAAATTACTATTATATTTAAGAATGATAAAATAGATATCTTAATAAACATCTATTTTTTAATGGTTCAAATAACATTTTTATACTGCAAAAACTACAATATGCCCGCATATCCACAATAATCATTTCAAATTTCTTTCAGTAATAGTGTTCAACAATAATTAAAACATAGAAAAGCAACCAAAACGCAACATTATATTATATTGGCCATGCAATCTTTGCACCAGTTTGTGTTAATGATCTCAAAATAAAATAAAAAATTCGCAACCTTTGCCTTGTGAAACAATCACACCACACCAAACTTCTTCCTCGCGAAATGGGCCATCAAACCTTGTCATTTGGACTCGCACACGGACACTTCCCATCCTCTTTAACCAATTTCATTTGTTTCCCAATATAATCTAGTCTCACCATAGCTTTGTATATAAAAGATCTCATTATTTGGTTTAGTTTGGAGTGATGAAGCATTAGTGTGTGTAGTATGGTGAGTTTTTGAGAACAATAAACTCATCACCTCTGCATTTCCTTATTCTTTGGTTACTTCCTTCATTGAAAGTTGCTTATAATTTGCCTTTGGTGCACAAGGGCATAGGCCTAAAACTCCAACCTAGTGATTAAGTTTCTTTCTTGAGGGCACTATGGAGGGACATGAAATTTTGGGCTTTGCCTTCTTTGTAGTTGGATTATGGCATCTCTTCAGCCACATCAAGCTCCATGCTCTTTGTTCTAAGTCCTACAACTCAACCTATGGTTTCCCACCCCAAAATGCAGGTACCTGGAGCTGCACTTCATCATTGCAAGCTGCACAATCTTCATCGCCTTGGAGCTATTCATCTCCCCAGATCGCCACCAACCATTTGACCCTGATGGAACCATCCCCTCAAACCACGTCCACAACTTTGAGCACTCCCTCATGGCTTCGACTTTCTTGGCCTATGCCGCATTTGCCGTAGTCCTTGATAGGAAAGGCACCAAAGCTCAACATGAGCTGACTCACTTTCTTGCAGCCATAACTTTTGCACAAGAGCTTCTCCTTATCCACCTTCACTCTAGAGACCACATGGGTCCAGAAGGCCAATACCACTACTTGTTGCAACTCTTGATTGTTGTTTCTTTGGCTACAACACTCATGGGAATTAGCTTTCCTAAGAGCTTCATGGTAAGCTTTGTGCGTTCAGTGAGCATAATCTTCCAAGGTGTGTGGCTTATGGTCATGGGGTTCATGCTTTGGACACCAGGGTATCAAGCAAAAGGTTGCTTCTTGCAGCTTGAGGAAGATCAATATACGGTTAGTTGCAGTGATGATAAGGCCCTTCATCGTGCTGTTTCTCTGGTGAACATTCAATTCAGCTGGTGCTTGATTGTGGTAACTGTTTTTGTGTTGTCTTTCTACTTGATTCTTTCAAGAAGTTATGGTGAAAAGTTGGATTATGTTTCGCTGGAGAAGGAGGAACTTTACCGTGATGAAGATGGCTCAAATAATAACTACGTTGTGAACAGCGACGTTGAATCACAGCCGTCACAAAAGAAATGCATGCAAGAGCAAATTTGAAGCGCTTTGTGAAGGATTTATGTGGAATAATGTGTTGTGCAAACTTGAACTGCAAGTCTACAACAACAATCAAAGTATTATTTGTCGATATGAATTTACTGGTGTCACTAAAAGGCAAAGAATATTATGATTGTTGGTATACTACTCTTATCTACATATTTATATATAAAAGTTCTTTTACTAAAGGTAATCTTTCCTAAATTAGATAATTTTAATTTTTATGTAATTTTAATTTTTTCATGATTTTTCATTCAGCCACATTACTCCATTTTATAATTAATACTAATTCTAATGTGTAATTGTTACATTCATAATTATAAATTAACTCTAATTATTATAATCATCAAATCATAATGTAATGGGTGAATTTAGTCTAATAATATAATTTAAAATTTACTATAATAATATGTAAAAACTAATATTTCTATCATTGCAAACAATAATATTATCTTTTTATCTTTGAATTTAATTAATTATGTTAATCTGTTAGCTCATTATAATATATTTTTTCATTTTAATTTTTAAAATTAGTATGTTTAAAATTTTTAAAGAATATGAAATCAAAATTATTTCAGGAGTGGAAAAATGAAATTTTTTATTTTAAATTATTTAATAGTACTTTAAAATAATAAATGACCTTAATGTTATCAAGAAAATAATATTTATGTGATATTTTAGTTGGCTGTACATAACAATATTAATATCTCTTATATCTACATTTCATAAGGTTAATATTTAAATAATTATATTAATATACTGACTCATGATAATATATATATATATATATATATATAGGTTTTCTGATTCTAAATTTAATAATTAATTTGGTTAAAATTTTTATTAAAATGTAGCATTAAATTTATTTCAAATAGAAAATAATTTTACTTTAAAATCATTTAATTAATATGTTAAAATTGTGATTGATTCTCTTAGAAAACAATATGTAACATTAAAGTTACTATAAATTGTAATACATGACAGGTTAATGCTATATGATTTATTGATAATGTATAATTATTTAATATTTATGGACACAATAATGCTATTTTTTAACTAATGATAACATAATAAGAGTATAAGTTACAATGCATATATCTCAGATTGAAAAAATAAAATATGATCGAAATGACCATTAATATTACTATGTCAATTCTTTGTGATAAGTATCACATAAATAGTGAGTTTATATAGTATTTTTATAGTCAACTTATGCGAGAATTCTTAGAGATAATAATCTTTTTTATTATAATAATTTTAATTTTACATCAATTTTATCTTGTCAATTTTTTACATCAATTTGACAGTGACAAAATTTTGATATCAATTTAATTTTAATTTCAATATCAATTCAATCATAACATTTTTTATTTCAACATTAGTTTATTAATTCATCAAAGTGAAAATTCAACAAAATGACAAAATTGATATCAAATTAAAAATATTAAGACTAAATTTATATAAAAGATTTTGTTAGGACCAAATGATGTCAACTTAAAAAATGTTGGGATTAAAAAATTTTGGACTTAATTATTTTATGTCAAAATTTTTATTGGGACTAAATTAATGTCAAATTAAAAATACACTATACAAAAAAATTATAAACAATAAAAACATAGATATATTGTTATCATATTCAATTTTTAATTAATATTACATATTTCTTAAAAGTATATTATTTTTGAAATAATTTTTTAAAAAATATTAATAAATTCGTGCAGGTACGGGAATTATTTCTAGTATATATAAACATGTGCTACTGGATCATGCGTATACTACTTCAAGGTTATGGCATCTCTGAGCTCTCCAATGTGATTGATCATCAAGGTCAACCTTACACACATGGTCCTGGCACTAATCCGCTGCTTAGTGAGATCATGAGCCATGGAGCCTCCTCAAAGAAATACCAAGATCAGGACAAGGACATTTTCTTCTTTTTTATTCGGGGACGGGCGTGTGGAGGATTTGAAACCCATATCTAGCCTATTACATTTATTCATATTTGAGGCTATGACGCCTATACGCTGAGAAGGTGGATGGTGAGGGCCAACAGTGTCGTAAATGATGACTATGGTGAGGAGGAGGCGGAGGAAGTTGACGGTGTCGTAGCGGTGTGTTGCTCTTGCCCAACTATCCTCTGCCTTTGTTTTGCCCTTTCTGTAAATACAATATTAAGGTATTTTCGATTTTCATTTTCAATTTTTCAATTTTCAGGATTTTATAAAAAAAATATTGAAAATTGAAATTTATAATTTTTAAAATTTTTATTATAAAATTTTAAAAATTAAATTAAAAGTTAAAAACTCAAATCAGACAGGTGTTTGATATTTTATTTAATTTTTTAAAATTACAACATCATAAAACCGGTTACCTGACGGAGAACCAACTTTAACTTATGGTTACAATAGACTTCCTCTGCCTTTTCTAGCCATTAGATGTAGTCAAAGTTTTTAGGAACCGTATAAACTATAAAGCATATGTACATTCAATGTTCCTGTCAACCCCGGTACATTTTAAACGCCACCGAAATTATTCTTAACCTTTTGTGGGCATTTCTATAGCATTCTAACCTTGATTAGGAAAACTACTCACAGAATCGCGGGCAAGACTTGCATAATGTATCATTCATAAGCGGCGCCTTCTCATGTAAAGATAACATTGTTATCTTCAGATCAGACTAGCTCATGGTGGGTTATAACTTATACGTCTCTGACAAAATAAATTAAATTAAATTGCCCTTGCCATACCAAGCAACCACATTGGAACAATGGAATCTCGTTTTGTTTACCCCATATTTATCGAATAAATTTGTCAGTATGGAGGTCAACAAGTAATAGCTTGGTAGAACAGTCAGTAAATAGTGTTCGCCTCTCGCTAGAGAATTTCCTAGCTAGTTTCTTCGATTTGATCTTGTTTGGTGTAATAATGTGATTCATTGCAGAAAAGGTTGTCCCCGAGTCCCTCTAATATTACGAGCTAACAACATTCACAAATAATTAGAGGTAAAAGATTTTGAAATTTGAATTAGCCAATTTTTTCTTACATACTTTTTCCAAATTAATATGTTTTCTTCTTTAAACATGAGTTTAATTTTCATCCACAAAGGATATATTTGATTTAAGAGTGAAAATGAATATAAATTTTTAATGATTAACTTTTATGAGTAAAATTACTCATAAAAATAATAGTGTCCAATCATGTATTATCAATTATTCCATTTTTATCCTTCAACCAAATATAACCTTACAGTGTCTCCAATTATTTATTATTATATAAATAAAAATAGTTAAATCTCATATTCATTATTTAAAAAGTCATGTAAATAAAATTATTTGATTAGATAACAATATTAAAAAATTTAACACTTTCTATGCATAAAAAATAAATGCTAAAAATATTACAATTTTTTCGGTTTAATACCTCGAAAATATTTTACGTGATTCCTAACAAATGTTTTAGACTTAAGAGGTCCCAAGAGTAACGTAAGGAATTATTCATGCACACTTTAAAGAACAGTAATGATGATAATTTTTTAAGAGGCAAACCTAAAAGCGATATATTTTCAAGGTGAGAAATATACTTAGACTTAATTTTTAAGCAACTCCAATTATCTGCCACTATTCCTCTTTTTCATATAAAAAAATTGTCCTTTTTATAACTAAAGCTTTGCTTAGTGTTTTCGATGACTTGAAGCAGGTCTGTTTTTCCATGCTATTTGAGTTTATTGAATCTCCATTTACAAAAAAATGTCATGCAGGAAATGTGACCATGGGGGAGGGAGAAGATAGAAGTGTTTTCTGAAGCATGAAGAAGATTACGATCATAATCATATAAGCCTTGGAGGAAATGATTTAAATGGTCCAATTCTTCACCTTCACATTTGGCTTTGAGTACGATCATTCAGTTACAGGTATTTCATTCCATAATCAACCATGTAGCAATAAAGCTATGGAATTTAAAATTGAGATGTGGGACTCGCCAGTGATGTCAAAGCTCACTGGCAATGTGGTACAAGAACCGTTACATTGGCTTATTCTACAAGTAAAGGTGGTTCCTCCAGTCCACGTTTCCTCAGTAACTATCAATATCTGTCTCTGGCATCCGGAGGTAGTAACGCAAACAGTTCACCAAAACCTGCTCATTCAAATTAGAAAGTGATTGTTGTTCAATTAAATTTAGCAAAATGACTAGCAGCCAGTTTGTACTCCCTCCACAATCGATTCTTTCAACGCTGGTATTTGAAGCTTCTCGCAAAGGCTTATCCAAACAGGCTCTAGGTCTAAATAGAAACAACTGACCAAGACGACTACATTTTGGGGCTATCATGCCTCCATTTCTTTAGAGCATAAAGGTTACCTGAGACATTGAACTGTTTAATGCAGCCCCACCATAACTGACATGAAATTTATCCTTAGCAACCAAACCCTGACAGATTAAAGTAGGAAGAGTTACTTAAGAGTAAATGAGCCAACAGAGAAACTAAGACAAACAGAGACGAAGAGGCAGATACCTGCGTATCAATCTCAGCCGATTCAACGTCAATGTTCACATCTGCAATGACTTTAATGATTTCGACTAGCAATCCTGGCCTATCTGCTGTCTCTATGCACAGCAAGCTGACAGAGATTGTATTAAAATGCATTAGCATCAAGCACACATTGCAAATCAGCTTGCTAATTATGCATACTATTTTGTGTCCAAACAATTTATGTAATAAACAGCTCAAAATATATATTATAAGATGCAAACCTCCTCTTCGGCCCATCTTCCTTGACTTGTATACGAGTTGCGATGTCAACATCACGCTACACAAAACAACAATAATGATGTTGGTATTTGCAGGACTAAGAGTAACCATTGGACCCATAGAAGTATTTCATTTGATTTGAGTAATTGCAACATGCAAAATCTGGTAGAACCAAGCATCTTCTGGTAGAAGTAAAATCCGTGCCCAGCATAACAAAATTTAAGAATTAAAAATGGCACAACCACAAGAATACGAAAAGTACTGCAGTCATGCAGATAAAACTACTACATGCTGGCATATCCATTTAGCAGTCAGGCAATAGTGACCATGCAATCGTAGAAGTAAAACTGAATCTTTCCACCACTTCATATTAATGATCTCAAAATAAAAATATTCGCAACCTTAATGGTTAACAAAATCCTACAAAAGTACTATTCACCTTCTTTTCTGGAGCCTTTATGCCAAACACCTCACCCATAGCTAGTTGTACACTGGACTCCTACAAAAATTATATTATACTAGTGAGTGGAGAAACTGAAATTTAAGAGCAAACCACAAAGTACAGTGTCAAAAAGAAAAAAGGAAAAAAAAAGTGTTTAGAGATGTTAATTGCAGGGAGGCTTCTCATACGTAAATACACCATATAAGAACTTCAGAGGAAAGTACCTATATATCCAGCATACTTACAGGGTGATACTTCAACAAATTGCTAATAATGGTTAGTCGAATTCTCTCTAACATATCAGGGTCTTCAACTTTGCGCCCAGTGTCTCTGTGACCATATGATAATCAAATCAACATGTTCAGACTAGAATTTATTAATGAAGCAGCGGAAAAATAATAGCCCAGTAATGATAAGCGAGATTGTTATTTCTTCAGATGTTCAAGATGCTGTGAAGTCTACCAAAGAGAAAAATATACTAACTAAAACATTTTTTTGGAGGCTCAAAATAAACATTTATTCTTAAATAATGGAATGCAATGATTAAAAGAAATTCCATAAAAAAAAAATCTCCTCACTGTCACAGCATAATTGTTTAATGGAGGTGAAAACTTATAATATCTGATACGCTAATAGTGATCATAATGACTGAAATAGCCTTCCGAAAAAACCATTACACAAGAAAATTTGTCTCAGTTTTATATTTCCAGTTTCCCTTGCTGAAAACATCATTCAACAGAAAACAATGCTAAAAATGCTAGATGAGGCAAAAAAGACTTACGCCTGCATAATGAAAAATTTTGTTTGCTTTACTGATCCCTCAGTGGAGACAGTTCCCTTTGAAACGTCCAACCCCAAATCCTTTAGTGCTTTCATCTGCCTTGGTATGAACAGAAAGATGTCAATTATTAATAATACTAATTAAATGAGGTAGACAATGAAAATGGGCTCAAAACTATAACAAAATCTGATAAAAATTGATGCCCTTTTGTAACATAGCATGGAAATCAATCAGGTAGCTGAGCATGCTCCTTTCCAACAAATTCTCAACCTTCCAATATTCATGATATTTCAATTCTTTTTCTTTCTACAAAAAGTAAACCATAATGGATTATACCATAGACAGCATAAAGCTATCATCAATTTATATCTGGTCTATCAAAAGTGCTTGTTTTGATGTCACTGATTTATGTCTTATAGATTTAAAATAATTTTATACTGTCTATTGATTGTCAGACACAATCCTCCTCTTTTATACAGATATGGGATGAGATATAAAAATATTGACAACAGAGAACAAGATAAGCAAAGTTACAAATCAGACAAATCTTCTCTGACAATGACAAGTGATGAGCAAATTTCATAGAATGAGCACAATTAAATTTGAATAGACACATCACCGTGTCAATAGAGCTCCAAGACGATCACCAAAGCTAAGCTGCACAATTGTTGCTTCAGAATCTGAGTCTTGATCTATCAGAACTATTGGCATAGGAACACCATCAAGATTTTCACTGGTTTTCTGCAGTAATTAACAAAAGCTCAGATGCTTGACAAAAACACTATTCACTTATGGTGGCCACTGTCTTGGACCGAGACAAACTTGCTTGCATGGGTACATAACATGAATAGAATACATGTTTAACTAAATACAGGAGTTAAAAGATGTAATGGTGTTTGTACAAAAAAGAAATGGTGTTAGCTATATTGCACTGCAGTAGGACATCAATTCCGGTAATAATGTGCATTTGATGTAATTTTCCAAAAGAAAAGAAGCAAAATGCTGCAGACCTGCATATTACATTCTCAATGACGTAAAAGGCATATGAGAAAAATGATCATCATAATATCATGATCACAAAATGTAAACTGAATGAAGGATCAATAACTGCAAGACTACACAATAAAGGTTCAGATCCAGCAGTCTTTCAAGCCAAGCTAGGTCTTAATTTTATCCCTCTTAGAATTGTAATGAGTGAGCTGCATTATCTAGATCATGATCCTCAAGGATTCAAGCAAAACTTTCATCAAATATAACTATGTTCATTGTTAAAGAAGTAATGTGCCAAAATCTCAAAGACCCAGAATCAGTGCAAGATGCAAAAGAGGGAAAACAGAGTTATAGTACTCTAGGCCATAATTGTGATAGCTGCTAACACAGAAAATTATTTACAAAAAAAGAACGAAAGAGGCAAACATGATAGCAAGGAAAGGATCTTTCCTTGAAAGATCCGGAAATGGAAACCATATAGGTACTATAAAGTGATAATAAATTAATAGTCCAAAACCAATTTTTACTCTCTCAGTTGAGCCCCTCAAAAATCAATTTCTGAAATCCGTCCCACATTGATCAAAATTTTGCAATTAATAGCTAGTAACAGAGATGCTAAATCCCACATAACAATAAAACCAGGTTTATTACTCGTACTTCTAAACTTGATAACAGAAAACAGCAGTCAAGAACGATATGGGCAATAAACTGACCATTGAAGCTGAACTGACAGCATTAACATCATAAGCAGAAACACAGAGAACGTTCCTGCACAACATTACAACCAGTAGTAAGAGAAAAAAGATGGCCAATAATGTTAAGGGACATAAATAACTAGGACTCACTCAAACCATAACATCCATTTTTCAGTAACGAAATGGGCAAGAAGTAGGAATGATCAATCACAAAAACTCATCGAGTTATCTAATTTAGAGCTACAATTAGAATTTGATTAAAAAACAATCATCTTATTTTGTCCCAAAATAGTAAAACTTGCATCTACTCGTTTGTCTTAAGATAAAAGACCATATTTCTATTCCCATCCCTAGGTAAACACTACATTTCCATTCCACCACTTATGTACGTGTACATCACACCGAATCCGAATTACCATGCTCAAATTACAAAGGAATGATAAATGGAAAATTCGTAGTAATATTAATTGGTTCAAGATAATAGCTCTAATTTCAATATATTTAAAAAAAAAGGAGAGAGAGAAATGAAAGTGGCAGAGATTGTTACTTGTTGTCCCTGGAGAGAGGGAGGGAAGGTCGGAGGCGGTGAAGAGGGAAGGAGGAATCAGAAGAGGAATGGAGAGTGGATCAGAAGCCCTCCTACCACCACCGTGAAGGACGGTGAAGAAGGAGGAGGAGGAAGCACCACCTGCCAACAAAGCCTTGCAGATCATAGCCATCGATCGATGACTCTTGCTTCGGTGGTTGCTTCGTTGATCGATTTTTGCCTTTTGAAAAAAAAAGCTTTCAGAGCCAGTGAGAGCAAGTAAGCTAGTATAAGAGACGAACTGGTTGGTGTCTTTTCGCCTTTTGAAAAAAAAATTATATTTAATTTAATTTTTTATAAAATTATATTTAAGTTAGGAGTTGTTATATTTCTATTCATGGATGTGGGACCGACTTATTTTTTCGACGATAAGTAAGGTAGAGCCGCTACCATGTTTTACACCTTATTATTTATAAATATAAATAATATTTTTTTAATTTAATTGCTACATATTTGTATCAATGTGTATATTATACAAAATATAAAATTGGATAATATTATGAAAATAATAAAATTATACATCTCACATCTTATTATTATTAAATGTAATGAGTAATTTCTATTCATTTCACTTATTTATTATATTTAATAGGTATAAAATACATAATATGTCTTTATTATATAATTTTATTGTTTGATTAATATTATTCTATAAAATTTATTTTGACGATCTTACGTCAAAATTAATTAATCCGAGTTTTATTGGTTTGGTTAGGTTCGGAATCCGAACAGAGACGAAAAGTGAACGAGGAGTGATAGTGACGTGGATAAGAGACAGGTGATGGCCACATCAGATCCAACACTGTGATATATGATATGATATGATGGTTTGTTCCTTTCGGCCCGCACTGCCGTTCCATCGGTCCACCAATTGGATCCATACCTTGGGCTTTCAATCAGGCTGGTCTCTTCCCACTTAATTATTCAAAACTATGTGTACTTACCCAGAATGCGCCCAAAACAAAAAACACCAAAAAAAAGAAAAGGAACCAAAGGTGTGGTTGAACCAAAGGTGTGGTTAAGTCCAAAACTTTGCCCTTACCAAATAATACGTCCAATCCAAACAAGACAACGGGTCCACTCATGGTTATAGCCGTGGAGAGGAGCATATTATCGGAGCTGCTTCTGAAGATCTCAAGGCTAATGAAACTTTTGCGAATTTAGATCCGCTGTCTACTTAAAGCAAGAGAAGGGTGAGTGTGTGACCTAAAAAAGCAAGAGAAGGGAGACGTTAATGAGATGGGGAATTTATCGCAAAGTATAGGAGGTGCAGGTTTGAAAGAGAAGAGAGGAAAGGGGGGGGGGGTAATCTCAAATCACAAAAGACGAAAGAGATTATTGAGATTGAACTTGAAAGAGGGATGGATGTGGGGGTGTAGACGTGTAGTGTATGGATTAGTTGAAGGGGAAAGAGAAAGGGTATTAGAGGGCATCATCTTGGTCTCTGCATATTCGGAGTTATCAAGGTTGTAGAACAAGAAGAGGTTTGTACAGAAATATAGTAGAGTTATGAATGTTATTGCTATAATATTTGAATATGAAAAAAATAAAAAATGTCCAATTTTTTAGGCAAGATAATATCACGGCGAAAGATAATTGGTCCCTCCCATCTCTTGAACCAAATTATAATTGCATATAAAATTACAAAACCATCATACTTTTCATTTCTAATCTTCCTTCTCAATATATTCCTTCTTCTCTCTTCACCCCCACTCCATCTTCATCTTTCCCCCATCCACCATAAACAATACACTAAAATGTAAACACAACAATGGATAACAATTCAACAGGGTCACCAACCCTAACCCGTGACAAATCTTTCTTCTTATCCTTAATCCCTCAAAACAACATCATATTTTCTTTTATTCTTTCTTTACTTTTTTATTTTGTTAATTGATTTATTGAAAATACGAGGACATCACTATTGTGGAGAGCTCGTGCGATGAGTGCTAATAGTGATAATGTTTGGAAGAATAGAAGAAAGAAGATTATAAAAAATGAAAAAAGAAAAAAGGATCTAAACAATTAACAAATTTATCTCCAATTCATTTGTTAGATCATCAGTACCAAACAAATATTATACAGCTGAGAAACTTCTCAAATCCCAGCCATCCTAAGGGGAAGGGTTGCATTGGAACACGTGGGTTTGCGCCTTTGCAATAGGGGAGAGATGTTGAGATTGTCAATAAACGTCGAAGGTAGTACATTTGGGTTGTCATTGTGTTGTTATGGGACTAGGCTGTTTGGGATGAGCAGCTGTGAAATAGGTAGGGCGATGGTCAGAGACTCAGAGACAAAGAGAGGTTAAAAGAGAAAAAGGTTGAGAAAGGAATTGGAAGATGAATTAGAAATTAGAAGAAGGGTCAATTTAGTAATTTTAATGAATTAAGTGAATATATGAAGTTCAAGAGATTGGAGGACCAAATTATCCTTAATGGACCAAATTACTTAGGTCAACTTTTTTTTAATATTGATTTTGAGTGTATAAAATACAATAATATAGGGTTAGGGTGAAAATTATTTAGTTATGGGGTTTTTAAAAATTTCACATGAAGCGAATTGATGTAACATAATAAAATAATATTTTTTAAGTCAAATCTCATAAGGGTCATTATTTCATAAAATAACTTTGTTATTTCAATATTCACTTTTTTAAATACCCTACTTATAAAATACATGAGTCTCACCACTTATTTTTTTTCCTAAGTTATTTTCTCTTCATCACTTCTTTCACATTCATATAACACTCATGTGGGTGTTGAAATAGAATTACTCTTCATAAAATAATTAAATATTTGAAAACTAAAACTCGCTCAAAGTGATATTTTGGGAGAAAAAATATTAAAATAATTGAAAATTGAATGTCATCAAGTGTAAGATTTTCGACAGCTGATATCTCGTTCAGTGTGAGATTTTGTGAAAATAATATTGAAATATTGCATCCTTTTTATAAAAAACAAAGAGGATAGAGTAGGAAAAATATGGATAGTCCTTCTTTCTTTTCCTCCTCATTCTGTTGGTTTTTTGTGTTGCTAGTCCTAAAAAGAAAAAAACAAAGAAAGTGATCTATGCCAAAAAAGAGTGGTCCATGTTTGAAAAAAAAAATGAGAGAGGTAAAAATGAATAGCACATCAAACATAATAGTACATTTTAATAGCAATATTGTTATAAATACATGTAAAGGTGTCACATTTATATGTGAGAATAGAACATATTTCTTTATTCCATACACATATCATTTGTAGAGTTAAAGAGTGGACTTTTATCAATGCATGGAAGCTAAAACTCTAAAAATAGTGGACAAAATAACATACAGGTGTCTAGTAACCTAGTGCCTTGTCCCAGTTGAGCACTAAGTTGAGTATGATAACTATGGCTATTGCTTGTTACAATTCCTACAATCCTTTGGCTATGTTTGAGAGATTTGAAATGGAGAGAAGGGAGCGCTTAATAATGGAAAAAAAAATAGAATGGACTAATTAAAATGATGTCATCCGATTGTTTTCGAAGTTTAATGGAGGAAGGGAGGAAAGTTATAATCCTCTTGTTTGAGTTTTAACATTAGTACATGGAATGGAATTTGTTTCCCAATTTTATCACTTTAACTTTATATGAATATATAAATCCACATAATTAGTCATGATTCATCAATTAACTACTACAATAATATACAGAGATTTAAACAGCTTTTTACTTATTTTACAATAAAACCATTCTTATTTGCAACAAAACCAAGTTACTAACTTGCATTTCTTTTATTTTTTTTCTTTTGATAATTGCATTAAAAAACCCTACTACACACTTTACACAGTGAGGAGCAAATGTGCAAAAAAATAATAATAAAAAAAAGTGAGGAGCAAATATGCCTAGAAGTACAAATACTTTTTTTTTTTCCAACAAGAAACCAACCACTAAACCATGACATGCAAACCAGATGTTTGAAAATATTTATGAAGTTATCCCATTACGATTGAATGAATCCCAAATATAGTTCATGCTATTTTAATTTTTTATCTCACATATTGCTCATGACCAATGTATCTATAAGAGAACTTCAAAAGCACTACTAGTCCTTGAATGCTTTGTTTAATTCAAGTTCCATGAGTAATCTCAAATGTAAATTTGCTTCCATCTAGGTGAGATTTGAATTGAAGAAAGTTGCTTATCACAAAATTGATCACAAGTTGCCATTCCATTCCATTTCTTATTGGTTAACTTCATTTGTTGCCACCACAGTTTGTGAGCGCAAGCAACAAGAGGTTGCATGGGCTGTTTTTTAATGTAAATTTTCAAACTTTTTTTTTCATTTCTGACCTCTTCTCCTTTTTTTTTGTAAAAAATATCTTTTTGGTGTGGTTTTCAATTTTTCAGTTCCATATGACCTTTGTTACTATTGTTGCTTCTTCTTTTTCAAGTGATTTGAGTAAAGTTTTTTCCCTTTTTTTCTATGTTTTTCCTTTCGGAAGGGTGAACTATGATTTTTTTTTTTTTTAAGTTTAGCGTTTGGTGTAAGTCATTTTTTGTTTTGGATATTTTTGGGTCCATGATTTTTTGGGCAGATGGAATGCTTTGTGGAAAGAATTTTTTTGTTTTTGCACTACAAGAAAAACCAAGTTTAGCAATGGATTTTAGCATTGGATCTCATATTTGTTGCTAATAGGCTTATTTAGCGATGGAATTGCAACGATCAAATTTCCATCGCGATATAGGAAAATTATGAAATATACCGATGGAATAGCAATAGAAACGTTCGTAGCTAAAGTTAGCAATGGCTCATCCGTTGCTATCCATTGCAAACAATTTCGTGTACTAAAACATTTCACGCTATATTGTTCGGCAGTCATTATAATTATTTAAAAAATTGGAAATGCATTTTTTTCCATGTTAAACACACTTCAAATGAAGAGACCCTCAAAAACTCTTCCCTTACCAAAAAACACTCTTCCATTCCCATTCCCAAATGAAAAGGGATTACAAAATCCCTAACTCTCAATCCCTAGAGCTAACAAACACTCAATCCCTAGAGCTAAACAAAATCCCAAATCAAAAGATCAGAAACCCTCAAAAAGCGTGGAAGAAGCTCCGCTGCGTGGCCTCCTTCTTCGCGGTTCCAGTCCGCTGCTTCACTTGCGCATTTCCCGGCGATCCCCCCTTGGAAGAAGCTCCTCCAAGTCCTCCACCTCTCATTTGATCAAGAAGGTATTCAACATTCCATTGATTTCACTCTTCCATTGCTAAATATATTTTTTGTTTATCTTTCAATTTTAAATGTTTGCTTCAAAAAGTTTTCTTGTTTAGATTTAAGCTGGGTTTTTTTTTTTTTATTAATTTGGTTGGGGAAAGGAAAGGAAAAGGGAAAGGGTTTGGGTGGCCATGGGAGACAGAGCGCACATCTCGATCGTGATGAGGCTTAGGTTGAAAGTGACAGAGGAGTGCTTTGTATCTTTGATTCTATGTGGGTTTGTGTTTGGTTTGGGATATGCATAGATCTAATTTTCTTCTCGTTTTTAGTGGTAATTTTGTAGCCTAATTCTCTATTTTTAGTAGAAATTTAGTAGCCTAATTCTCTGTTTTTGGTTTGGGATATGTATTGATGCTTAGCTGACGAAGTTTTGTTGAAACATGGTCAAATGATGTAGCAAATCAGTGTCAATTGAGCAATGCACACGCATGTTCTAGTGATAGGCATTCGTATTTCTTGAATGTCTTTGTACAGTGAACGGGGTATATTAGCAACTTATGATTCGGAGTAATGCGAATTAGGAATCGTTAATGTTCTAGTTTAAACATGTTCTAGTTGTTTGTGCTAGGCTAATTAACAAGAACGATTAACATAGAGCACCCTACCATTATGATTCTCTCTTTATTGTGTTGTCGTGGCATGATATTGCTTCTCTTGTTTTCTATTTTAAAATTGTAGTTCTCATGTGTGTGTATGTGGTTGATCACCCAGTAATGTATGTTGTCTATATTGTGAACAATGAGTCGTTGTACTTCATGCTTTAATGAATTTCATGAATTTAATTTGTTATATCTTAGTGTGGCTGAATAAGAGAACAACTTTTTCCTTTTAAATAGTTATTCCTTGGTTGTATTAATAATCTTTTCATATGTAGTATCTTTTTCTAATGTCTATCAAATAAATTTTTAATCATTCTAGGCATTATAAGATGGCAAAAGATTGCACAAACAAGTATGAAGAGGTTGGAGGTAGTGAGCATTTTAATTTTCTCCTAACTTTTTGTATTATAATAATGTTATAACATGGGGTTTTGCTCTGTTTTTCAATTATGGTTGTTTCATGTGATTAATGTAATATTTGTGTTCTCAAGGATTTGGGAATTTCAAGGATGGCAAAGAATTTGAATGAATATGTGAGTTATACTAAGAAGTCTCTGTTAAACTTGTAACTTGTTTGGTTTTATGAAAATAACTAGTCTTTTATTTGACTCATCTCTTATATTGTTTCTTGTCTTTTGTAGCATCATCCTACTAAACTGAAATCAAATACTGATGGTGTAGTGGAACCAAGGCGTTCTTCTCGTGTACAAAACCCACTTGCTTTGTACAGTGCAAATCCATGGGGATATGAGAGCAATGGTTCAAGAAGTGGTGCAACAAGAAGTGCAAGCAGCTGATAATATGTTTTCTAGTACATTTCAAAGGGAGAATCTTGCTAGAGACCCACCAAATGATCATGATTCATCCACCCAATGAAGACCACGTCCTATCATTGAATCATAGATAGTTTTAAACTTAAATTTTGCATAGGCAAACAATTCAAAGCTTATGAATTTCAATATATTTCATTTTGTGTTATGTTGATATTAGTTTGAAACTTACTGTACTTGAGGATTATAATAGTACTCTCTTAATATATATATATCATCTTGAGTTATGTTAATTACATGTAATTTCTGTTTTATATTTGACGATAAATATTTATTCTTATAATGTAATTTCTGCCAAATTAGCGATGAATAGCTATGGTTATCTACTAGTATGGGTCAATTTTAGCTACAAACATTTTGTTGAGAAGAGTTGCATTTAGCGATGGATAGCAACGAACAGCTGTTGCTAAATGTGCCAATAATTAACAGGTCGTGGCATTAATTTAGCAACGGATTGCGAGCGAGAATTCTGTTGCTAATTTTCATGACAGACTGCCATTCATTGCTAAAGTTTAGCGTGGAGCAAATTAGCATGGCATTTAGCGAGGGATTTTCCTGTTGCTAAATGTGTCTTAGCTACGGATTTTACTCTGTTAGCAACATATTTGTCCGTAGCTAATTCATCATTTTCTTGTAGTGAATTGGTATTTTATTTTCATTGACTAAGTGCTTTTTGGTATTTTGGATGGTTGGTTATTGCATGTGGTAATGGTGTGGTATGTCCTGTAATTATTTGAACTTTTCATTGTAAGGATTCGTTTGCGTTCTATTTCTGGCATGCGAAGTTGTATTATGTATTACAGCATTCATCTATTTTGTACTGCAAATTGGGCACTTATATTTGTGTGACCAACACCTTGAAAAAAGGTGATGATACCTCTCTCTTGATACCATTCATTTACTTCACTTTTATGTTGAGATATATATAATTTGATTAAAAAAATTAGAGATGCAAAAACTACTCCATGAATTAAATATATATAGAATGTGACACCACCCGATCAATAAACGATTTATGTATGCATATGATGCTTCTCATTGGTCACCATGAATATGAGATCCTTGAGTCTCTTCTATTTTTTTCTTTCTTCAATTTTTTAAGATCATCAAGTTTACTAGACTTGTTTTCAGATTCCCATCCATAACCCAAATCTTTTCGTCCGATGTGTGACGTCAGGAATGTTAATTTGGTTTGTATGGAGTATCATGCAAATAGTGAAAAACCGAGATGTGAGCTATGTCCTATTGTGCACCTTTAGTTTGCTGAAAATGAGGTTGTATTATGATTTTTATCTTAGACTGTGAGACTAACCTATTGATGTAATTGTTGGAAAAATTTAATTAAAATAACATAACAAATAAAATACGTAATAATAAATTAACCATTGAATAATAAAATTAATAAATACATGAATAACAAATTAAAGAATAAAAAAAATAACATAATAAGAATAAATTAGAATTGCTTATCAGTTATGCTGAAGTGTGCTAGGCACTAAGGTTAAAAGTATTTCATCATTACGAGTCAATTATTTAGTGCAAATGATCTTTACGACCAATACTCTTTACGATATAACATTCAATTCTTACTAATTCTGCACTTGAATTAGTGAAGTTATATAGAAACAACTTTATTAAACTGTTTAAGGGAGCTTTCAACTTAGATAGCAAAATTATAGAGGATGTGAAAGATAATTTAACAATTTCGGTTGATAAAAAGAGTATATCATAATTTTTCCGTGTGTCTCCCAATTGGTTTCACTAAGGCTATTTATAAAAGAAGGAAATAATATGTTTCCCGTTGCCAACGTTCACAAAGAAAATGAGTGCTAAAATCATTAAATTTGTCATGCCATGTAGCATGTACCAAGGGTTCAAAAGGAATCAGATATAGACCTCCTATTTAAATAGTGTATAAGACAATCACAATTATGAAGCTTTGCTCAACCACAAATCTCGTGGGATATGTTTGTTTCAATTTTGAAATTTTGATAAAATTTGTCACAATTTAGGAAAAAAATTTAAAATTCAAATCTAATCAAATTAATTTCCATTTTTAATAGAGATTATATTTAATAATTTATTTTTAAATCAATTTAAATATTATTTTATATAATTAGTTTTAAACGTAAGATATGGTATGTGAGTTAAATCAATCCTATTCAAACATGAAAATCAACTCAATGATATGAACAAAGCAGGTAAGAAATTTGAGCTAAAATAGAGAAGCGCTTTCAGCAATTCGTTCCAAGATTTTTTTTCAAAAAAAAAAACTTTAAATACATGGTTGGTAACACTGAGAACAAACAATGCAACAAAATGGAGCTAGGGTCGGCTGTAGCAGCTAAAAGAAGCAGAGATGTGAGTAATCTCCTCCGCGCGGCTAGAACTGGAGACGTGGATTATCTTGTTCGTTTGATCAGAGAAGACTCGCTATTGCTCTCTGAATTTCGATTTTCAGGGGCTGAAACTTCTTCACACATAGCTTCCATTTGTGGCCACCTTCATTTCGTCCAAGAAATGTTGAAAGTGAGGGAGCAAACTGCGTATCTTCTAAATGGAGATAGCTTAACTCCCTTGCACCTTGACTCTGCTAATGGTCATCTTCAGATCGTGCTTGAGCTCTTAAAAAGTAGACATTGATTTGTGCACCATCAAGGGGGGTTTCGAAAGTTGGATCGCTCTTCATTCTGCTGCAGCCAATGGAAGAGTTGATGTCATGAAGGCACTACTTTCCGCTTGTCCAGATTCTCTTGAAACGAAAACTGCTACTGGGCTTACTGTGTTTCATCTCTCAGTCATCAAAAGCCAGATTGGTGCCTTCGAGTTTTTGATGGAACGCGTCAAGAAGGCCAAGAAAAGCATATCTTAAACGAGAAGGATGACACACATAATACTATTTTGCACTATGCGGCGCTGAAGAGGCGATACGAGGTAAAACTGTGTATCACTTCATGTTTTGTGTATGATTTAATTTAATTTCTGGTTTCTCATGGTTCACCAGTTATTAAATTTTGATCCAATGTCAGGTAATGTATCTTTTGGTTCATGAGCATGTTACCAAGTCGCACGTCTTGGAGATAAATTCCAAGAACAAGCAGGGATTGACACCTCTTGATATTCTAATTGGTCCTTCTTTTGGCCTTGGGAGCGAGTCTCGTGACTTACTGATACTATTACTGGGAGCGGGAGCCAAGATCAGAGACAACGTGGCTACCTCATCTCCGAGCCAAAACAATAACATTTATAAGAAACAGAAACGAGTTCAATCAGATTTAGAGGCTCAACCTCTGCTTAGCCCCCTACATGGACAATGGCAGGACAACGACCTTATTGAAATTTGGGCGAAAATTGTGGCTGGTATTGTTGCTGTGACATCTGCTCTCGGAATTTTTTTTATATTATTTTATGAGAAAAATTTGAGACTAGAAACATCAAATAAATCTTTTTCCCTGTCAGGGTTTGTTTGTTAATTAGTCTAGTTGATTTACCAGACGCGACCTTATTGAAATTTTGGAGAAAATTTTTTATGGTATCGTTGTGATGATGTATGCTCTCGTCTTTTTGCTCTATGTTTGCTTTCTGGATCTGAGGTGATCTAATTTATATGCACCTAGAGAGTAAAAGAGTTTTACAAATAGAATGGAAGTGTAAAAAATTTTACACTTACATTGCATTAAAATTAAATAATGTAATATTTTTATTAAATAATATTTTCAGACAATATAATATTATATTTTTTTGTTTGATCTTTTTAAAATTTTTGAATTTAGAATTCAAATTAAATCATTATTAATAATAATATAGTTGATTGATAATATTTGATTCCAATTTGATTATCAATTACGGTTCGTAATTTGTTTAGGTATGAGGGCCATTCGAAACGAGTGAGACCAAGAGTGGTAGTTGTTTCTTGTTGAAAAAGGGGTAACAATGACATTAGAGGGACTCTCACTAGAGTGAATATTGTGTGGACTAGAAGGATTTTAATTAGGGTCTTGAGGTGTGGGTATGGGTGTGTTATTTGGAGTGGCATGTTTAGGTGTAGGTGATTATGTGTTATCAGTCATGGCTGGGTATCAGCAGGGCTCCAGGAGGAGCTCTGATGCGATAAAAGAAAAAGAAGGCTCATAGGCTAAAACAAAGTCAGACAAGCAAGTTGGTTTTGCGAATTTCAGTATATTGATCAATATCAATGTGCAAGCATTTCTACAAATTTTAGCATAACAAAATCTGCACAAAATCTACAAACAAAGGAAATGATGCCAAGTCACTGATCCTATTGTAACAAGCTTTTAATTCTATGGTGTGAGTCAGCATATCAGAATCAATCTTCCATGAAAGGAATGAAAAAATACAGAGAATAAACTAGGTGTAGAGAGGAACTAACTTGATGGTAGGTGGACCTCTTCAAAGGCCATATTTGAAGAGGAATCAGCTTCTTGGTTTTTATCCTTTTTAACAGCGTTGGGTCTTCATATGCGTGTCTATGTTACATAAAATCGAAACAGAACGGAACATTGGCGGAGATCCAGGCCAACTCTGCATGGTGCCAACTCTTTTCGACTTGAAATGTTCCGGTAGTCGTGCATGTACTTAGTTGACTACTAGGATGATCAAAATTAAATAGAGCGGTGAATTAGAATTACCAGAAAAGAATTAGATTAGGGTAAATGAGTTTATTTGGGAGAATCCGCCCTCTTATTTATTTGAAAAATTTTAAGTTGCTCCTAGAGT